>LPNX010670564.1:30738-76934 GCA_001517045.1 Pseudotsuga menziesii
CTTGAGCCCATAACCAATTTTACCCTTTAGGTACCTCAGAATATGCTTTGCAGCAGTCAAGTGAACATGTCTCAGATCTGTCAGAAACTGGCTCAAGGTGTTCACAGCAAAGAAAATATCTAGTCTCGTGTTCGTCAGGTACATCAAGGACCCAATCATCTGAAGATACATCGTAGCATCAACTGACTCTGATGAAGCATCGCTCAATAGCTTAAGGTTCGATGCCATAGGTGTGGCCATGGATTTGCAGTCGATCATCCCAAACCTCTTCAGGATCTCTACTGCATACTTCCCTTGTCCAAGGGACATTCCATCTGTACTCTTCCACACCTCCATACCTAGAAAATAATGTATCATACCCAAGTCCTTCATTTCGAACTCGGCAGCAAGCTTTCTCTTCATATCAGCAATCAACCCATCCATACCTGTCACAAACAAATCATCTACATACAGTAGGAGCATCACTGGGTTGGCATCGTCAACCTTGTAGTAAAGGTTGGAATCTACTTTACTCTTGGTAAAGCCCAAACTGGATAGAAAGCTGTCAATTCTGCCGTACCATGTCCTGGGTGCCTGTTTTAAACTGTACAGGGATTTCTTCAATCTACATACATGAGACTCTTTATCATGTGTCTCAAAACCAAGTGGTTGTTCCACATACACTTCCTCTTCCACGACACCATTCAAGAAAGCAGTCTTGACATCCATTTGGTGTATCTTCCATTTCATCACTGTAGCCAGAGCAAGTACTGATCTGATGGCTACAGGTGCAAAGGTTTCTTCATAATCTATTTATTCTTTCTGGGAGAAACCCCGAGCAACAAATCTTGCTTTATATTTTTCAAGGCTACCGTCTGCAACATGCTTGATCTTGTAGCTCCATTTGGAAGTTACAACCGACTTCCCTTCTGGTCTTGTTAGAACATCCTAAACATCATTCTTCGTGATCGATTGATACTCTTCGATCATAGCATCCTTCCATTCTTTCCATTCTTTCGCTTCATCATAATTGGAAGGTTCTTTATCAATGAAATCACATAGTAATGCTACATACCCGGAGCATGATCTAGTCCTCTTTCTTTCTCTGTGATTCTCTTTTGGAGCCACATATCTTTCCGCACCTTGGATAACTTCTCATACCCAAGAAGGTTTCCTCTTATGAGGATTCTTTTCTGGAGGTGGATCTACAGGTCTTTGTGGTTCTTCAACTTCTCGATCTTCTTCTTGAGTTTCTTCGTTCATGGTTGTATCATGAATTCTGGGTGCTTTTGCTTCTTTAGGTTCTTCAGTAGTTCTCTTTCTGGATTTGTTGTAAGCTGTGTCTTCATCAAATGTCACATCCCTGCTGATGTCAATCTTCTTGAATCCTGGGAAATATATTATGTAAGCCTTCGAGCTTTCAGAGTATCCCACAAATATACCCTTTTTTCCTGAAGGATCTAATTTATACCTCTTCTCTTTTGGAATGTGTATGTACACTGGACAACCAAATATTCTGAGATGGCTGACTTTTGGTTTCTTGCTAGAGAAGACTTCTTCAGGAGTCTTGTTCTCGAGTACTCTATGTGGAGTACGGTTCTGTACATACACCGCTGTTCTGGAAGATCTTGATCATGAAGCATTGCTCTTGCAGCTTCCATGATAGTTATATTCTTCCTTTCTACAATCCCATTATGTTGTGGATTATAAGGAGTGGACAACTCCCTCTTAATCCATGATTCTTTGCATAGCTCTTTGAATTCATTCGAGGTGAATTCTCCACCATTATCTGATTGAAAGGTCTTGATCTTCTTTTCAATGTGGTTCTCAATCAAGGATTTGAATTCCTTGAACTTACTGAATACTTCGTCTTTGTTCTTTGTGAAGTAAATCCATGTCTTCCTAGAAAAGTCATCAATAAAAGAAACATAATATACATACCCGCTCAGTGAGCTTGATGACATAGGACCGCATACATTGGAGTGGATGATTTCCAAGATTCCTTTTGCTTTGCTTTCACTACTTGGAAATGTCTTCTTTGTATTCTTTCCTTTTTCACATCCTTTGCATACCCCATCATGTTTTGCTTGTATTTCTGGAAGACCTTCAACAACTTTGTTTGCAAGAGGTAGTGCTCTGTAATGCACATGTGCAAGCCTTCTATGCCAAAGTTGATTTGGCTCTACTATGTCATGGACCAAGGCTTGTTCTGGATGGCCCTTCAATTTGTACAATCCTCATTCTTGTTCCACAATCACTACTGCATCATCAATAGTCTTTCCTTTTAGCCACATGATGACTTAACCATCTATGAATGCAACTCTCATTCCTTTTGCATCTAATGCAGATATGGAGAGGAGGTGCTTCTTCAGTCCTGGTACAAACAATAATTCCTTCATTGTCATAGACTTTCCAGATTCTAGCTTATAGGAGGATTCCCCACTACCTTTTATTGGATATTGGTAGTCATCTCCAAGCTTCACCTTGTGAGGTGATTCATGTTTTGATAGTCTCACAAAGGATTCCTTGAATCCTGTCATATGTTTGGAAGCCCCATTGTCTATAAGCCAATCATTGCTTCCATGTGTGATGTTTCCCGTGAGAGCAGAAATCAAGACATATTCTTCTTCACTAGAATATTCTTCACTTTCATATTTGGTTATTTTCTTCGATGGTTCATCATCCTCTACAGCATGAGCATGATGTCTTCTCTTGTTGCTCTTTTTCTTATTCTGTCTTTTAGGAAAATCTCTTGCAAAGTGTCCTACTTCATCACATGTATAACATCTGATTCTAGACAAATATTTTTTGGTGTTATCCTTGTGAGAGTGCTTACCTCTCGGGTGATTAGATCTTCTTTTGGTTTTCTTGGAGTGTACCATGAGAGCTTGGTCTTCACTTCCCATCTTCTCTTCTAGAGCTGCTATCCGAGCTTCTTCTTGAGAGCACTCTTCCCATAGTCTGTTGAACTTGACTAACTTCTTTCTAGCACATATCCCTTGAATAAAGGAGTCCTGTGATCTAGGGAAACCATTCAACGTGGTCATTACAATATCTGCATTTTCCACTTCTTCATCTACTGCTTCCAGTTGTTCCTTGATCTGAGAAACTCTTGTGAAGTAAGACTAGATGGTCTTCGCATTCTGAATCTTCACATTCTTCAACTGGTTCCTCAAAGTCATCTTCTGGTTTATGTTCTTCCCTTCAGACAGTTTGGTTAGGGAATTGAACATAGATTTAGGTGTCTTTAAGGAGGACACCTATGGTATGAGGTGATCCTTGATAGAATCATCAATTATCCTCTTTGCCATAACCAACTTATTCTTATGCAAGGCCTTTGCCTCATCCCTATGGAACTGGAACCTCCTCATTGATATAGGAGTCCAACTCATTTTATTTTAGGACTAGGGAGATCCTATACTTCCAAGCTCGGAAGTTATCAGCTCCCTCAAGCTTTTCATCAAGCTTGGTATGATAAGACATCTTTAACTGAGAACCTCAAATGGAAATACAAAAGATTTAGATCTTACCAGCTCAAGATGTCGGATCTGGATTTGGAGCTGAAATCCTACAGAGCTGGTTCAGGAGCAAATTAGGTTTTTGCTTTTCCAGAGTTCTGTCCAACCAAATGCTTTGAATTTGATCCCTAACTTTGATTTTAGGGAGGAGATCAATCTAGGCCTGGGCTCACTGAAAAATTCCTCTTCTGTGAAAAGCCCTAATTTCCGGCAGTAATGTTAGGTCCAAACTGAAAAACCTTAGAATTGGATTATGCTTCGACAGAAAGATGTGCCCTAGGGAGGAGAGTTATTCCAAACTTCTTTTTCTGAAAATATATGGAGAGATATCCACAAAGTAGGAAGCCCTAGTTCCTGCAGCTGCACAGTGTCTTCTTCTAAGGTTAGCTTTGATACCATGTTAGTTTTTAATCAATTAAGCTAGCATTATGTTAGGATCTTTAACTGAGAGAACAACAAGTACAGCAATCAAACACAAGAGAGTTTTTCCTAGGGGAAACCATAAATGGATAAAACCCCACAACTTCCTCAGAGCTAGAATCAGCACCAAAAGTAAAACCCCAAAAATAGTAAGATGATCTCCTGACAGCAGTTTCCTCTTTCTTCCTTGCCCCAGTGTCTTTCTCTTCCTCAGCTATGTGCTACAACTGAGTGTGGATGTGTGTTAAATAGAGAGGCCAACTCTCTATTTATACTAATTCCCGACATGACTAAAACCCTACTAGGGTCGACCTCTCTAGGAGAGTCTAATAACCCTAGTGCCCTGGAACTGCAGGGACTTTAACCCTTAGACAATAGGAGGGTTACCCACAATAACTTGACATGACTTGTTTACATTATAGATCCTCTCGATCAAAACATTTGGGCATGACATGACTTAATGATATTACAAATAGATCCCAGAATAAACATCGAGTTACAATACATAAGAAATACAAGTGAATACATTCTGAATTTACAATTACATCAACAGTAGTGCATATGGATCTCTATGTGTTTGGTTCGTTGCCTCTGTACCGTGTCTATTGATATTTAAATATAACTTTGATTGTCACAAAATATGACTGTGGAAGTGTCATATTTGATCCCAACTTCTGTAGAAGAAACTACAATGGAAATTTGCTTTTTACTTGACCAGATGATTGGTCCATCTACAATAATAAACACATATCCACAAGTTTTTTTTCTATTAATGTTATCACCTTCCCAATCAGAGTCAGTAAAACCAACTAACTCTAGGTCAAATTTCACAACATAGTGAATCCCATGTATCTTGGTTCCTTGCACAAAGTGCAAGATTCTCTTTGTTTCCCTGCAATGGATGTCATGTGGTTGCTCCATATGTCTATATTCCACACTCACTACATAAGAAACGTCAATTCGATTGTAAGTCAAATAGAGAAGGAAACCAACTAGCTATCTATACAAAGTATTGTTCACCCAAGGAGTTGATTTTGCTTCTTCAAGCTCAACTCCTAAGAGTAAAGGAGTCTTTCTTGGATTGCAATATTTCATGTTGAAATTTTTTATCGAGTCTGAAGCATATTTTTAATGATTTACTTTGATTCCAAAATCTAATTGAGAGATCTCAAGCCCCCAAAATTGGCTCAACAGTCCAAAATCAGTCATGGAGAAGGCATGGTTCAAAGCATCCTTCAAGGAGGCAATTTATTTCATGGAACTTCATGTCATCAAAACATCATCCACATATAATAAAATAATAATGGTTGAACCATGAATCAGCTTAAAATAGACATTTGGATCATACTTTCATCTACAAAATTAAGTGATAGCAGAAAGCCATTAATCTTGGCATACCAAGCTCTCAGTGAGCTTGTTTTATCCCATATAGTGATTTCTTCAACATGCACACAAGAGATGGATTAGTAAAAAAATTTTATGGCTACTACATATATATCTATTATTTGATATCTCCATGTATAAACGCACTCTTCACATCCATGTGATGTACCTCCCATTGCTTAGAAGCTGCAATGACCAAAACTAGTCTTATAGAATCCATCTTTGCCACTGGTGCAAAGGTCTCGTTGTAGTAAATTACTTGGACTTGAGAGAATCCCTTGGACTCTAACATTTCCTTATACTTCAAAGGAGAACCATCTGTAGAAATTTTTCACTTGAATACCCATTTTCACTTGACTAGCTTTCTCCCTGGTGGGAGATTGACTAGTTCCCATGTCTCATTCTTCTGGAGCAAATGGAATTATTCTTTCATGGTTTTTTTACATATTGGATAATATAAAGTGTATTCATATGTTTGTGGATCAAATTCAATCATCAGATAACACTTCTCAGCAAATCTTGGGTCTTTGAATTGAGATCCAGTTCTTTTAGGATCACTAGGATTCCCAGCTAGTTTTCCAGCTGCTTGAAAGGTATTTCATGACCACTTTGGTCTTGTATGAGTGTTAGGATATTAAATTAAATATTCATTATCAAACATATCAGAATCATAAAACTTATTAGATACTTCACTTACAATCAGAGGTGGCAGAGGTGAAGAGGATTCTCCGATTTCTGTTGTTGGCATAGGTTCTTCTTCAAACTAAACACTCCTTTCAATGAAGGATTTTTTAATTCTCATGTTGATCAATTTGTACCCTTTGGAATATTCTGAATACCCAACAAAAATGAATTCTTGACTTTGGGGTTCCAAATCCTTTCTTTTTTCAGGTGGAATTCTAGCCCAAGCTTTAGATCCAAAAACCTTGAAGTGTGACACATCAAGCTTATGTCCACTCCAAGCTTCGAAAGGAGTGATTCCATACAAGGATTTTTTAGGAACCCTATTATTGATATAGGATGCACAATTGATTGCTTTATCCCAAAACTTTGGTGGAAAATTTTTAGACTCCATCATGCAAGTGGCCATCTCTTTGAGATATCTATTCTTCCTTTCAGCAACAACATTCTAATGAGGTGTGTAAGGAATAGAGTGATGCATCTGGATACCTACATATTCACAAAAATGTATGAATTCTTATTTGACATAATCACCACCATTATCATATATGATGACCTTGATCTTTCTTCCAGACTGGCTCTCAACTAGGGCTTTAAAACCCTTGAAGAGGTCGAAAACTCCTTACTTGTTCTTGAGGAAGAAGACCCAACAATATCTGGAAAAATCATCAATGAAGGTTGGGACATATTTGGATTGACTCATTGAAATATGAGGAAAAGGACCAGCTATATCACCCTGAATAAGCTCAATGAGTGTAGAGGTTCTCTCATGACTGACTCTCTCATACTTGTGCTTTGGTTGTTTTCCTAGAATGCATCCTTGACAAACTCATTTAGAAAACTTGATTTTGGGCAACCCTATTGTTGTAGAGGAAATTGTCCTATGGCTGGGGGTTAAGAGGGCATCAACATACTAGGGTTGAATGATAGATGTAAAATGTTCAACCAGAAAATATAAGCAAGAGTCAAAGATAAGTAAGGTCCATACCTGACTCACTGAAGGCCAATCCAATTTTTTCTCTAGCCCTTCCTCTTGCTCCTCTTGCTCCAAGAGACCTGCAAAACAAGTTTAACCTTCATCAAACCAAATTGACTATATGAAAGGATGATTATGTTCAGTAAAACATGAAACCCTAATATGCTAAGCATCATCATATAATCATAACATAGATTCATCACACATTGAACAATGATTTGGGAAGAAGAAGGGCATCACATATTTATTAATCAAGTGGAAGAAGTACATATGTCACCTTCTCCTCTTGCTAGTAACCTCACGAAACCTTGATTTGGTTCTATTGTTTCTCTTCTCCAAGGATCTCATCCTCCAATATATACAACATAGGAAGATGGCTTCTAGGGCACAAGTAGGGGGGATGAGAGTCCCAATTCCACCAACATAACAATGCAAAGGATCAAGGCCTCTCCATAGACTTTTCTCCCTCTCTTATATACTTTCTTGAAGAGTATGGGTGGAAATAGGGATCAGTTACAACTATAGAAGCAGTTGCAAAAACACCCAAACTAACCCTAATTTCGAGAATTATCCTATTTTTTGGCCACTACAGGTGAAAATCACGATTTTGATGCAGCAAAGTCGTGAATGCAAGGTAAACTCGCAGGTTTGCTTAATCAAAGTAGTGAATGAATAAAAAAATATCATTTTTAAGGTACTTCCATGCATTTGTAGGGTTTGGTGTCTTCTAAAAAGTTTTTTCTTACTCAGATACCTATCCAATGGTCTAGAGAAGAGATCAAGTGGAGTTATAGAAGTCTAGATATGGTGCCTTCAATCTAGGTGTTTTTTCAGTGACTGTCATGAAGTGTCGCCATGGAAGTGTTGACATGGGATGAAAACATAGGAAAGTGGTCACAAGCAGAGAAGTGTCATTTTAGGCTATAAAAAATGCCCCTAATGTATGAGGTTAGAGGGAAAGGTGATAGCCTAAATACATTATAAAAAGGAAACAGTTGATTCATGGAGTCAAAGGGAGTAGAGAATCCAAGATCGCAGGCTCGTACGGGGTACCTGAAGGAGAGATAAATGTCAGACAAAACTAATATTTAGGACATACATGTCCATAATCAGAAGAGTATGGCAGTCAAAATTCGAATTCAAGAAGCGATCAGATCTTGGAAAACGTGTTTTTGATTTATGGGCCAAGTAAATTGCCCAAAAATATTGCCCATTCCCCCATGCATTCACGTCCTCCATTCTTCACGGCAGTGGAAGCTAGGGAGAGCTCTCACATTCATGTTTTTTGTATACTTGTGTGTTTTCCCTCACATTTGCAACAGTTTTATTCATTTTCCCCATGGCTAGGAAGTTTTTTTGGTGATTCTCATGGGTTGGGTTCTCTCTTGAATGTTTTTGTTGTTGTTTCCTCATCACCCCGCTCGGAAAACCCATTTTTTGGGTTGCACAGCAAATGGTAGAAGAGACCCATGATTTTTGGGTGTTTGCTGAGGTCATTTTGGCCATGTGAAGACCATAAACATTTATGGAAATCGAATTGCTATCAAGGGGTTGTTTTACCCATCTATCATTTTCGTTTTTGGCTCTCAAGACGTTTTTCCTCAAACGCAGAACTTGTATTTTGTGTGTGTGCATCCTATTCTTTGGTCTGAACCGGTTTGGAGTGTGTTGCAGCTGCAACTATTCTTCCCAAACTTTTAAATTTTGGGCCCCTCCTCATCATTTAGAATTGCGTTGGTTTCGTTTGATCCATAAATGTTTGGTCTCGTTCTGACTTTGGCTGATTCTGAAGATGAATTTGCGACTTGTTTTTAGAGAATACTTGTGTTGATATTTTGTTGTGAGTTGTGGGATTGAATTCAGATTGCTAGCTGGAAACTCATCAGATCAATTGCCCTTTGAGCAAACCATTGTCTCTGAGATGAAACAGTTTGACCTTTGCTGATTTTGAGTTTTCTAAACACTTAGGTTTTCTTATGATCGGGCATCGTTTTATGTTAAATCGGTGGCTGATAGCCTTTTCCCGTCTGCCGTTGCGGCCCCCAATCCGATTTGCCATCCGAAGTGGGAATTACCCCGACTGTCGATGTGCGTTAACTTTTCTGTCACATGCCCGAAGCCTTCTCTCTTCCGTCGTTGCGGCTGGGAAAGCCTTTTACCTTCCGATGTCTAAACCTGGCCGACTTCCGATCTAAAGTTTTCCCGCCAGCGTCGCGCGTCTTCAGCCTTCCCTTCCGCCGTTGCGGCTCTCAAAGTCATTGGGCTTCCGAAAGGGAAAGCCATCCGACTTCCAATTCAAAGTTTTCCCTCCCACCGTCGAGTGCTTGTAGCCTTTCCTCGTCCACCGTTGTGGCTAGTCGAAGCCTTTGACTTCCAATGTCCATATCCTTCCGACTTCTGCCTTGGTGCAACGGGTCGTTTTCTTGTGGAATAGTCGCTCAATCGATAGAATCTGATGCTGTGTTTTGAAACGCCATTCCAATGAATGATGCTTGTCGATTGGTTGCAAGTTGGTTCGGGATATCGGTCAAAATACCGTGGCGTGGAGGAAGATGGACAGTTTGGTAGAAGCAAACTCGAAACTAGCTGGATCACAGGAAAAGGACAAAATGAACGGTGAGAGAGGAGCATCTCTGAAAATTTCGGCAGTATTCAGCCAATCACGAGCATGCAAGATAGGGGAATATGAAGCATCAAGGAACTGAAGGGTCAGGCGTTTGGGGGGCAGCAGAAGCGGTTTGCAGTGGTAGTTTAAATATATGAAAGTAGAACTAAGAAAGGGGCTTTTTCCCTGGAAAAAATTTGTAAAACATTTTGCTTGTAAGAGGAACTACTTTGTTTTAGAATCAGAAGTTGCAACTTTTTCCTGCTAGAGAGAGCGAAATGTGGAATGTATTAATGCGACTGAATGAATAATGTTGAAGAGGAACTATTTCATTTTCAGCTATGTTTCATCTATTGTGAGAGTGTTTGACTTCCTGAACCTACGTTCTTGTTGAATGTTCTTCAGTATATTTTATGATGTTTTCCACTGTGAGTAATAAGTGTTGTTCATAAGACGATTGGCTATCTGGTTGTTTAAATATCTGTAGTTGTTCATGTGTCTTGAAAGAAGTAGCAGCTATCTGTATCTTTTCATAATGCATGTACAAAATGTATTACTCACCAATAAGTGATAATTCTGCTCCCTAGGGATAGTTTAGCTAATTAGTTTATTTTCTTGTCGCTTGTGATTTGAATGCTTGTGAGCCTTAAGACGAGAGGTAAGAACCTGCGCATCACATTGTGACTACTCCTTGTATTTTCATCACCCTGCATTGTTAATTAGGCACTTGCATTTCATATTTTAAGTCAAAATACCAAAACTCGGTGGACCGGGCCGCAACCGGTAAACCCTTTGTTTGCTACTTTGACCCATGGTATCCGGACCGCAAACCGGACGGGTTCCCTATACCAAATAGTCGATGGGATAGTTGGGAACGTTGATTGGGGAGAATCCCTTACTGTTGCTGCCTACGAATTTCGGGGCCTCAACAATTTTTTGGCGCTAGAAGGAGGGCCGCCAGTGCATGGTTGGCCGAGGAAACCCGTTTTCCCAAGAATATTCCACCGGTAACAGTTCTGAAGGCAGTGGGTTTCGTAATCCAATTCCGGAAGAAACACAACATCTATATTATGTTGGTAACGAAATTGTTAATGATATGAGAAGGCATTCCAGGGCATACGTAAAGAATATTGGAGGATTACCAATCATCCCCGAATTGCCCAGAAGAGAGTATAAAAAGAAAGATTGTCCTGTAACAGAAGACTCAGTGTTGGTGGGAGACTGGGAAGAGCTTGTAGAATCTTCTTTGCAAGAGGTTGTACTACCTTTGAACCAAGAAGGCCCAGAGACCCCTCACAGTTCTCTTGCTCATACTCCAGTTGGTTCACCTCCTCACTCCCCACCCAGACTCATGGCAGGAGTAAATGCTAATCCACCACCTAACCCACCTAATCCACCTCTTGCATGCAGAGCCAGATCACCATTAAACCTTACACCTCCTTTACATGACCTACCTCAAGCCTTTGACAAGATGTTGCCCAAGTTTGATCCCAATGAGAAAATACTAGTAGATGATCACCTACAAAGCTTTTACTTGGCAATTGAGGGATTAAGGGCTAGGGAACATGAAGACGTGGTATGCAGACTGTTCCCGCATACCCTTAAAGGAGCCGCAGCGTCATGGTACTTTGGATTTCCTGCTAACTCTATCCCTGATTGGGATACCTTCGAAAGAATGTTCAGAAGTAAGTATGCAACTTAGAAAACTCATGCAGCTCTCATGAAAGGGCTGTGCGCGTTGAAGAAAGAAAGGAAAGAAAAAGTGCACAGTTTCACTCAAAGGTTTGCAGCATATCTCAAGAACTTCTCTGAAACAGATAAGCCTTCAGACAAAGTTCTTATTGAATACTATACTTCAGCTTTAGGCCCTGATTTGGCCATGTTTGCCAAAGGTAGGGCCAAGCCTACTCAGACAGAAACCTATGAAGAAGCAGAAGTGGTGGAAGCTGAAAGAGAGAGCATTGAAGACTATCCAGAACAGTCTGGAGAGAAAGGTATAGGAAGAAAAGCCTTATTTTTTACCAAGCCTAAGGAAGAAAAGTCTCCAGATTTGGAAAATATGGCCAAAATGATGCAGAAGCTTTCCAATAAAATCATAGATATGGAGAAAGAAAAGGAAGCACAAAAGTTTTATAAGCCATATTATAAGAAAAGAGAGGATAACCACCAGTCTCAACCTCCTCCTCACAATACTGCATCTATGAACTTAACAGAGGTAGGCTTGGATAATTTTTGCACATTCCACCAACAGCCACACTCTGAGAAGAATTGTCCGCAGTGGATAAATTCGATGACGTTGGTCATGAATCAGCTGTTAGATTCTAGATTGACAGAAGAGGTAAATGAAGAAAGAAAGGAAAATTCTGCTTCCACGTCTACTAAAGAACAGGAAGAGGAAACCATGGCTTTATGGAATTCTATCTCACTATTTGATGCTGAAGAAGAAAAGACTCAAGGGTGTAAAGACGTTATGGAAACCAACGTAGCCACGAGGAGCTAAGGGACGGTTAAGGAAGACAGTCTTATACTCCCAAAGATTAAGAGGCTGCAAAGAAATGTTAAGAAGAGATTTCAAGACAAATCATTGGCTGATAAAATTTCAGAGTTCACTGTCACCAGCCAAGATCCTAGGCAGAATGATGCGCAGGACAAGCCCAGTGAAGAAAATACTGGAAAACCCCATCCCATTGAGCAGCCTATGGATTATGACATTGTGGAGGATTTAAAGAAGATAAAAGCGACTGTTCCACTATTCGAAATGTGTAAAGTGCCTCAGCAAAAGGAAAGACTGTTGAAAGCACTTGAAGCATCGGATGAGAAGCTGCCCGCTAGCAACCAACCTCAGGAAGAGGAAGAAATTGGAGAAACCAGCATTGGAGGTAAGTCTAAAAGCAAACATCCACCTTTCCTCCTCACGTTTGAAATTTTCAATCATAATTTGCATAACTATTTGGTAGACTCAGGGGCGTCAGTAAATGTTATGCCCATATCAGTCTGTAAAAATATCAATGGGCAGCCTAAGCCATCCACGTGGAGGCTGGTTCAATTGGACAGAACGGATGTAAAGGTAATTGGTGAGCTAGAAGATTTCCTAGTCCGTTTGGCATCTAATGACAAAGTATGCCAAGTTATTAACATCGTGGTGGCTGATATACCAGATGCTTACGGTCTCGTCCTGAGCAGAGATTGGTCGGCCAAATTGAATGGATATTTCACCTCAGATTGGTCGCATCTGTGCTTGCCATACAAAGGAAGTCCGAACCAGATCAAGATTTTAAGGGAGCCTCATATGAAGTACAATGTTACTCAGCTGGAGGAGAAGAATGTACCAGTGGATTCTGTATTGGGAAACTATTTTATTGAGTTGGAACCAGGTAATTACCAAGCAGAAGAAGCCAGCAACACATCTGATACCCATCCTGATCTCCTTCGATTCTCACAGGCTGATGAGATTGACTGTAAAATAGTAGACTTAGCAGTAGGAGTAGATTCATTTTCAGTAGTTAATGATTTGTGGACTTTATTTTTCGATGGCTCTAAGACATTAGAAGGGTCAGGGGCTGGCTGTGTCCTGATTGACCCATAGAAGAATAAACATTTCCTTTCATGTAGATTAGAGTTTGAGTGTACTAATAATACAGCTAAGTACGAAGCACTGGTGCAGGGACTAAAGAAGGCAATTGAATTAAAGGTAAGTAATCTAAAAGTTTTTGGGGATTCTGAAATTATTGTGAAACAAATCCGGAATCAGATACATTGTATTTCTCCCCACTTAAAATCTTACCAGAATGAGGTATGGGATTTGCTGAAATATTTTAATGCATTTAACATTATTTCAATTCCAAGAATAAAAAACGTGGTTGCTGATCTATTAGCCACATCAGCCGCTAGACTCGTACCCACTAATAATCGATGCTCTGTCGAACTACTTTTCAGGCCCTCTGTACCTGATATGATTACGAACCTACGAGTGTTCGATGATGACCAGCAGATCATAGAATGTTTAACGAATGATGAGGTGTTTAAAGGAGCGATCATAGACGATGAAGAGCATCAGGCTGAGATGAAATACGATAATTTCATTCCTAAAGGAGTCAGAACATTGGAAAAAATGTTTGATTTAAATGAAAAGTTCAGAAGACCACCCAACGTAAAGACCCACAGCTCATCGCTACAGTTCGAGCTGATAAATTTGGGGACTGAAACGGCTCCTAAGTTCGTGAATCTTGGCAAATGTTGTCCGCCAACAGAAAGAGACAAATTCATCAGTCTATTTAAACAATATAAAGATTTTTTCGCATGGACGTACGAATATTTGAAAATGTATGACACCAGCATCATCAAGCATGTCGTTCCCATTAAAGCAGGCGTCAAGCCATATCAGCAACCTTTGAGAAAAATGCATCCGAAATTGGAACCGCTGATTCAAAGTGAAGTGAAGAAGTTATTGGACGCAAGAATCATCTTCAAAGTCAGACACTCTGAGTGGGTATCAAATCTGGTACCAGTAAGGAAAAAGTCTGGAGAAATCAGACTCTGCGTGGATTTCAGGAACTTAAACCATGCATCAGATAAAGATAACTATCCTGTGCCACCCATGGAGCAGCTGCTACAGATGGTTTCAGGTTCTGAACTGTTTTCATTATTAGATGGTTTCTCTGGCTACAATCAAGTATTAGTAGCCGAAGAAGACCGATTAAAGACAACGTTCAGAACTAAATGGGGAACCTTTGCCTATAGAAGGATGCCTTTTGGGATGATTAATGCTAGAGCGACATTTCAGAGGGCTATGGACATAGCTTTCCACGGATTGATTGGACAAAGTACTGTAGTGTACCTTGACGACATTACAATATTCTCGAAGAAAATAGAAGAGCACGCGTTTCACTTAAAGCAGAATTTCGAACGATGCCGGAAATATGGCATCTCCCTCAATCCTAAGAAATGTGTGTTTGTTGTCATGGAAGGCAAGTTGTTGGGTCACATAGTTTCGAAGAGAGGAATCTCTATAGATCCATAAAGAATCAAGGCCATTGAACAAATCCCCTTGCCCCACAATAAGAAAGGGATGCAGTCTTTTATGGGAACTATAAACTTCGTGTGAAGATTTGTCCCTGATTTTGCTTAGATTGTTAAGCCACTGCAGCAGATGGTGAAACAAAATGCACAATTTGAGTGGACTGAAATTGAAAAGAATGCTTTCAGTAAAATCAAGACTGCTGTTGCACATGCGCCCTCCCTGAAAAGCCCAGACTTTGATAAAGAATTTATTCTGTATACATTTGCATCCGATGATTCACTGGCAGCTGTGCTCACCCAAAAGGAAGAAGGGGGGGATGAATTCCGAATCTCCTTTATGAGTACTGGTCCACAAGGGGCTAAGTTAAACTACCCAGCCATCGATAAGCAAGCTTACGCAGTATTTAAGGCAGTGAAGCAATTCAGGCCTTATATATTAAAAAATCGAACCAAGGTAATAGTCCCCTACCCAGTTGTAAGATCCCTTCTCATACAGAAAGAGTTAGGAGAAAGAAGGGGCAACTGGGTAACAACTCTTCAAGAATACGACCTTGAATTCAAGCCAGCCTCTATAGTGAAAGGTCAAGGGTTGTGCAAATTGATGACCGAAAGCGGGAACAATGAAGAACAAGCATGGAAGGATGAGGCCGAATTACATGTAATGGATGTATGTCCTTTGTTTACAGCTCCTGAGTCTTGGTATAGAGACCTTGTGCATTACCTGCAGTCAGGGCTGTTGCCAGAACATTGGAATTCCAAACAAAGAAGAGCTCTGCGTCTTAAATCGACCTCCTATCAACTTGTAGAAGGAGTATTATTCAGAAAGAATTATGACGGGGTTCTCCTCAGATGTCTAGAAAAAGAAGATGCGAAGAAAGTAATGTCATAATTACATGACGGTCCTGCTGGGGGACATTATTCAAGAGACACTATAGCCCACAAAATCCTCAGAGCCGGTTACTATTGGCCTACACTCTTCAAGGATGCACATGCACATGTCAGGAAATGTGATATTTGCCAAAGGTGTGGTGGGAGACAGCCTAAAGCAGCAGCACCCCTAAAGCCTGTGATGATCACGGAACCATTCGAGCAATGGGGGCTGGATATTATTGGAGAAATAAAACCGAATTCCTCCCTGCAGCATAAGTACATTCTTACTGCGACTGATTATTTCACTCGCTGGGTCGAAGCTATCCCACTGCACAAGATAAATGAAGACGAAGTCATCAGCTTCCTACAAGATCATATCATGACTAGGTTTGGAGTTCCAGTTTCGTTAGTATTTGATAATGCTAAATACTTTTCATCAATTAAATTGACTGCATTTGCTCATGATAAAGGGATAAAATTGCATTATTCGGCTAATTATTATCCACAAGGAAATGGCCTGGCTGAATCCTCTAACAATAATCTGATTAGGATTTTAAAGAAGACTGTGGTAGAAAACCAGAGGAGTTGGCACTCAGCATTACCAAATTCCCTTTGGGCTGATAGAGTCACCCCCAAGTCCGCGATTGGAGTATCTCCATATACCCTTGTCTATGGTAAAGAAGCCATCCTTCCTCCCAATATCATGCTACCATCTTCCATGTTAGCTCAAGAGTCTAGGGGGTTGGATGAAGAAGTTTTACAAATAAGAATATATAATCTCCTGAAAGCAGAGGAGGCCATATCTAAAGCCAAAGAACGCTTTAAGCTACAACAAGATTCAGTTAAGAGGTGGTTTGACAAGCATAAAGCTGGGACAAAAGACTTTGAAGTAGGAGACTTAGTCCTCAAATGGGACCACCCCCATGATGAAAAAGGAAAGCATACCAAGTTCCAGCAGTTGTGGGTAGGCCCTTCTCAGATTGCAGCCAAGCTTGGTCCTTCTACTTACAAGTTGCAAGATCTGCAGGGGTGGGAGGAGAACCTACCAGTAAATGGTTTGGTTCTCAAGCCTTATTTTTCCTGAGTTTGTTTGAATTCTTCTATCTTGTATATACATAATTCATCTGGCTGTCTTTTGAGTCATGTTTTTTAGTTTGTTTTGTTGATTTCAATAAAGGGAGCAAACCTGCAGTTGCATGGGGAACATCCGAAATTTCTGGGTTTGATAAATGTTTTGGTATCGAACTGTGTGTTGTTGTTTATATGAAAGAACTTCTTCTAGTTTAGCAGTTTTCTCGAATAGCTCTGTGTGCATTGAAGTCCTGCTTAACCCCTGTGAAATAAACCGGATTCAAAGAGTCCAGAATACTATGTTGAGGCTCCATCCACGTCACACTTAAAATGTCTAGGGGATGATAGCAGAGGACCCATGGAAAGAAGCAAGGTGAACAGTATATTAAATATAAATGATCCCATGCCAAGAAATGAATGCCAAAAGGAAGATAAGAATCAAAGAACTCCTATGAAAAACATCATACATCAAAGCAGATGCTGAATCATAAGTACTAAATTGCCGAAAGATCCTCTCTGTCCGTGAGCTTAAACTTGAACTACACCACTCACACAAAAGGACACTATGGGATAGAGGATCCTGAATTAAAATTCAGTAAGAAAGGCATGTAAGCAAATTCATATGAAAAGGGACAAAAGTCCAAAAGCACAAGAAAAGTGTTAAAATGGCATGGGAATGAGGAACAAATGAATATTTATGTTTACCATATGCTACAATCCTGTGGTGTCCAAAGCTATTAGCCACCTGAAGACAAAGGTAATAATGAAACTCATCCTCTGGCCTCAGCATAGTTATCTAGACTTGAAGATTCTGGTTTCCACTCTTCCTAATTGGACTGTCATCAATGATTAAGGGTACACGCTTCTGTCATTTGAGAAATCCATATTGCTGGAAGAATTCAATATGATGCTTTTGTTGTTAAACAGTCTGTCACTCAAAGGTTAATCGCCCTGAGATCTAGCTTCACCAGGTAATCACCAATTGTTGCAGCTGCAACTATTCTTCCCAAACTTTTAAATTTTGGGCCCCTCCTCATCATTTAGAATTGCGTTGGTTTCGTTTGATCCATAAATGTTTGGTCTCGTTCTGAATTTGGCTGATTCTAAAGCTGAATTTGTGACTTGTTTTTAGAGAATTCTTGTGTTGAGATTTTGTTGTGAGTCACAGGATTGAATTCGGATTGCTAGCTGGAAACTCGTCAGATCAATTGCCCTTTGAGCAAACCGTTGTCTCTGAGATGAAACAGTTTGACCTTTGCTGATTTTGAGTTTTCTAAACACTCAGGTTTTCTTATGATCGGGCGTCATTTTATGTTAAATCGGTGGCTGATAGCCTTTTCCCGTCCGTCGTTGCGGCCCCCAATCCGATTTGCCATCCGAAGTGGGAATTACCCTGACTGTCGATGTGCGTTAACTTTTTCGTCACATGCCCAAAGCCTTCTCTCTTCCGCCGTTGCGGATGGGAAAGCCTTTTACCTTCCAATGTCTAAACCTGGCCGACTTTCGATCTAAAGTTTTCCCGCCCGCGTCGCGTGTCTTCAGCCTTCCCTTTCACCGTTGCGGCTCTCAAAGTCATTGGGCTTCCGAAATGGAAAGCCATCCGACTTCCGATTCAAAGTTTTCCCTCCCACCGTCGAGTGCTTGTAGCCTTTCCTCGTCCGCCGTTGTGGCTAGTCGAAGCCTTTGACTTCCGACGTCCGTATCCTTCCGACTTCCACCTTGGTGCAATGGGCCGTTTTCTTATGGAATAGTCGCTCAATCGGTAGAATCTGATGTTGTGTTTTGAAACGCCATTCCAATTAATGATGCTTGTCGATTGGTTGCAGGTTGGTTCGGGAGATTGGTCAAACTACCATGGCGTGGAGGAAGATGGACAGTTTGGTAGAAGCAAGGTCGAAACTAGCCGGATCACAAGAAAAGGACAAAATGAACGGTGAGAGAGGAGCATCTCTGAAAATTCCGGCAGTATTCAGCCAATCACGAGCATGCGAGATAGGGGAATATGAAGCGTCAAGGAACTGAAGGGTCAAGCGTTTGGGGGGCAGCAGAAGCGGTCTGCAGTGGTGGTTTAAATATTTGAAAGTAGAACTGAGAAAGGGGCTTTTCCCCTGGAAAAAATTTGTAAAACATTTTGCTTGTAAGAGGAACTACTTCGTTTTACAATCAGAAGTTGCAACTTTTGCCTGCTGGAGAGAGTGAAATGTGGAATGTATTAATGCGACTGAATGAATAATGTTGAAGAGGAACTATTTCGTTTTCAGCTATGTTTCATCTACTGTGAGAGTGTTTGACTTCCTGAACCTACGTTCTTGTTGAATGTTCTTCAGTATATTTTATGATGTTTTCCACTGTGAGTAATAAGTGTTGTTCATAAGACGATTGGCTATCTGGTTGTTTAAATATCTGTAGTTGTTCATGTGTCTTGAAAGAAATAACAGCTATCTGTAGCTTTTCATAATGCATGTACAAAATGTATTACTCACCAATAAGTGATAATTCTGCTCCCTAGGGATAGTTTAGCTAATTAGTTTATTTTCTTGTCGCTTGTGATTTGAATGCTTGTGAGCCTTAAGACGAGAGGTAAGAACCTGCGCATCACATTGTGACTGCTCCTTATATTTTCATCACCCTGCATTGTTAATTAGGCACTTGCATTTCATATTTTAAGTCAAAATACCAAAACTCGGTGGACCGGGCCACAACCGGTAAACCCTTGGTTTGTTACTTTGACCCACGGTAGCCGGACCGCAAACCAGACGGGTTCCCTATACCAAACAGTCAACGGGCTAGTTGGGAATGTTGATTGGGGAGAATCCCTTACTGTTGCTGCCTATGAATTTCGGGGCCTCAACAGAGTGGAAAAGGGAAGAATTAGCTTGATAAACCTAGTGTAGAAAGGAACCACAGAGAGAGATCAAGAGGGGTTGGTTATTCTTTCTTGCACGCCCTAAAGAGCATTGAAAGGGAAGGCATGGCCTGAGGGAATGTGTAGCAGAGAAGGGGATTTTTCCTTGTGTTGGGTGTGTAGGTGTTGGGAAAACCAAGCCAGATCTTGTGTAGGTTTCCATAGCTCTATGGTTGAGCTCACTAACTTATCAATTCAGCCTTCCACCTCCTTAGCAGCCTGATAAACCCAAATGTAGTTTTGGCTTGGCTGAATTTTGATATGTGTGAGCTTGTTGTAGTTCCCTTATTCCTTGTGGGAATCATTCTCAGCTCAGTGCTAGTAGTACTCCTGAGAGATTGATGAGTGCATTGGCCTATGGTTTGTTGGAACGTTGCAGCGACATAGTTGGTTGTGGGACAAGCTTCTTTTAAAGATAAGTATCTCTTTTGTTTTATCTCTACAACTGTAATTATTTATTGAATTATGATGAACATGTTTAATGCTTGAATTAATGTATTTTCTTCCGCTGTAGATTTCATTATGCATCTGTAAAAAATTTATGTTCAATGCATTTTCGTTAATATTATGTTCATGGGGTTTAGATCCCCACTTAAATGATAGCACTAGCATGTAGGTCGCATCCTCTCGGAGGGGAGGGGACATGACAGTGTCGTATCAGAGCAGTGTTACAGCATTGGGCGCTAATGGGCCATGAAGATTAGTTGACAGAGGTTAGATCACCCTCTATGTTCAGCAAAAAAAAATCGGTGAATTTGTCGATATGTCGACTGAGATTCGCCGAGACACATCAAAAAACTTGGGAAGTTGCAGCCGATACGTGTCGGGTGGAAAGTCAAGTTTTAGCCGATACATGTCAGGTTGAAATTTGAGTTTTCACTGATGAAAGACGAAGAATTTTTTTCCAAAATTTTTCTAAGTGTCAAAAATTTTATGTCGCCAAGAAAATCATAATGTTTTCGACACGTAGGCAAGTTTGGAAAGTTTTTGCCTGATCGGAAGAAAACTTGAAATTTTTCTAACAAGTTGGAAGGTTCGTCAAGTTTTTCCTGATTGGAAGAAAAATTAAAATTTTCTCGAGACATCGGAAGGTTTGGCAAGTTTTGCCGATCGGAAGAAAAATTGAATTTTTTTCGACACATCGAAAAGTTTGGCAAGTTTCGTCGATCAGAAGGAAATGACGAGTTTTGCTGACATGTCGTCCCCTTGAGACAGTCGTTGTTTGTGAAAGAAAATTATGTGTTTATACAAAATTGTCAATGTATGATTTTTCCAAATGTCGATAAGTAATGTATAAATTCTTGTGAATGTTATGCAACTTACAGTTGTGTTTATGAACACATTTTGCATAATCATAGTCACCTTCAAAGGAAGCATTCCACATAGTGCAGTTCGTTAAAGTTGGTTTTGGCTGAGCGATGAGAATCTACGACATGTATGATGATGCACAAAATCCCTATGAGCATGAGGAATATGTTGTGGGAGAAAATGACCGAGTTGGAAATGCTGAGACAGAGTCTAATGGGAGAAGATTTCAAGATACTCCCCCATATTTTGCAGCCACCATGAGGAGCTTAAGGGTGGAGATGCAAAGTTACAGGGAAGATAATGAAAGATTGGTTAAGGATCAAGATGAGAAGAATCAGCTGAATGCATCCATGCTGCAGAATTTGACAGATATCTAGAGGAAGATGAACTCTGGGCACCGAAAAGTAAGACCAGAAGGTAGTAAGAGAAACACCAAAAGAAGAAAAAGACCTTCTAGTGGATCATTTGGCCCTAAGGGATCCACTGAGGATTCAAGCTCTTCATCCCACATAATTAAGAGGAAGAGGCATTACCAGAACCGTTCACGTGACGAATTTAAGAAGGAAAGGCCGCCTACCTTCAATGGTGAGATAAAGAATGGTCAAGAAGCTGAAGCTTGGCTTCTTGGGATGAGAAAATATTTCCAAGTCCAAGACTACTCTGGAAATATGAAGGCTAGGGTATCCATCTTCAATTTGACTGGAAAATCATCCATATGGTGGGAGCACTTCAGGAAAGTGAAAAAGATTAATGAAAGGAAGATTGTGTGGAAACAGTTCCAGAAGTATTTCAAGCAGAAGTACCTTTCTGACAGGTACTACGATGACAAGATCAAATAATTCCATGAGTTGAGATTGGGACAGCAGACCATGGAAGAGTATGAAAATAAGTTCTTGGAACTATTGAGGTATGTCAGTTACATCAAATATGATAAGGTGAAGATCCATTGTTTTCTGAGTGGGTTACCCCATTCTTACAAAGATAGAATTGAGTTCTATGAACCTAGAACTCTAGAAGAAGCAATAAGGAAGACTAAGTATTGATATGAGCAAATAAAAGGAAAACATGATTACCATAAGACATGCAAGGACAAAAAGAATGAGAAGTCTGACCAAAGGAAGAAAGGTTTCAAACCTTCTAACTTCAGAATTCAGCAGAAGCAGCCATCCCAAGCTATGAGTAAGCCAGCTAAAGTGATGGGAGAAAATCCAAAAGATCCACAGCAGAACATGGAACCTATACAAAGTTGGAAATGTGTAGGACCCCACATGTGTAGGAATTGTCCACTGGAAGATGGGAATGTAATGATAGCTTACAACATTCAAGAAGCGGAAACAAGGGGTCAAGTAGGAAGGGTTGTCCCTAGGATTTATGCAGCACTGGAGGACCGCAAGGAAGACCATCAGTTAACTGTGTTTGAAGTTTCAAGTAAGATTGATGAGAAATCTGTTTGTATTTTGACTGACCCTGGATCTACTCATAGTTATATTACTCCCAGAGTAGTTGAGATTTGTGCTTTTAAGAAGTTAAAGCATAGAACATCCTGCTTAGTACAGCTAGCCACTGGAACTAAGAGAAAGGTTATTCAAGTGATAGAGAAATGTCCATTGGTTATGAATGGATTGGTCACTTGTGTAGATATGAATGTTATACCACTTGGTTCTTATGACATTCTGATTGGAATCAATTGGTTAGAAGCTCACAGAGTAAAGCTTGACTATTATAATAAGACTTTTGAATGCATGGATAAAGAAGGGAACCCATGAGTTGTAAGAGGCATTCCAAAAGTGATTTATGTTGGGAATATTTCAGAAATGCAGCTAAAAAATTTATGTAGGAAAGGTTTTGAGTTGTATGCAGCCCATATTTTGGAGGCAGTAGAGAATGAAACTCCTAGGTTGGAGGAATTTCATGTGTTGCAAGAATTCAGGGATGTGTTTCCTAATGAGATTCCAAGGCTTCATCCAAAGAGGGAAATTGATTTAACAATTGAACTTGTGCCAGGAACAACACCAGTGTCCAAGACACCCTATAGAATGAGTACACCAAAAATGCTAGAGCTGAAGATGCAACTGCAAGAGTTGTTGGAGAAGAAGTATATCAGGTCGAGTGTGTTTCCTTTGGGAGCACCAGTTCTATTTGTGAAGAATAAGAATGGTACACTTAGGTTGTGTATTGATTATAGACAACTGAACAAATTCATGGTGAAGAATAAATACCCATTGCCTAGGATTGATGGCCTCTTTGATCAAATGAAAGGAGCCAAGGAATTTTCCAATATTGACTTGAGGTCTGGTTACCATCAGGTGAGAATCAAGGATGAATACATTCATAAGACAACCTTCAGAACAAGGTATGGACATTATGAGTTTGTAGTGGTACCATTTGGTCTCACAAATGCACCAGCTACATTTATGTTCCTTATGAATAGTTTCTTCAGCAGGTACTTGGATAAGTTTGTTCCTATTTTCCTTGATGACATTCTTATTTATTCTAAGAATGAGGAAGAGCATGAAGAACATCTAATATTGAAATTGCAATTGCTCAAGGAGCATAAGGTGTATGCAAAGTTCAGCAAGTGTGATTTCTATAAAGATAGGATTCATTATTTGGGTCACATTATCTCATATGAGGGCATATCTGTAGACCTTGAAAATATTGAAGCCATTATGAATTGGCCTACTCCAAGAAATTGTTAGATTTTTATCATTTAAGCTAGCATTAACTTAGGATCTTAACTGAGAGAATAAAAAGCACAACAATCAAACACATAAGACAATGAACACATAGATTTTCCTCGTGGAAACCATAAAGGAGAAAACCCCGCAACTTCCTCAGAGATAGAATCAGCCCCAAAAATAGTAAGATGATATCCTGACAGCAGTAGCCTCTTTCTTTCTAGCCCCAACAACTTCTTCTTCCTCAGCTATGCGCTACAACTAAGTGTGAGTGAGTGTGTGATAAATAGAGAGGCTCACTCTCTATTTATACTAATTCCCAAATTGACAATGACTCAATAGGGCTGACTTCTCTAGGATATTCTAATAACCTTAGTGCCCCGGAAGTGCGGGGACTTTAACCCTTGAACAATAGGAGGGTTACCCACAATGACTTGACATGACTTGTTTACATTATAGAACCTTCTGATAGGAACATCGGGGCATGACATGACTCAAATACATTATAGACACTTCCCGAAATAAAAATCGGGGTACAAGACATAAGATATACAAGTGAATACATTCCGAAGTTACAAATACATCAACACTCCCTCTTAACTAGGAAGGTATTCTTTCGACACAATTTTCAGCACTGGTCTTCTTCTCTGTATCGACTAGATCATCTCGTCATCTTCATCTTCAATTTGTCTTCATCTTCAAGTCTTCTTCATATTCAAGTCACCTTCATCTTCAAGTCTTCTTCATCACGGGATCTGGATCATCATGATGACTGCTGGATCATCACTAGTGGATCATTATCACTGTATCATCATCAAATCTGGATCATCACTTGATATGGATCATCATCAAGTCTGGATCATTATCACATCTAGATCATCACTTGATCTGGATCATCATCAAGTCTGGATCATCATCATTGGTGCTATCTCTCGATTATTCTTGTCACAGGAAGTTCTACAAAGCCAGCCCTTTTTCATGCTGGTTGTAGGCCTACCCTTCATGTAGGTCTTCAGCACTTATATCTGACCCTAAGTCAGAATGGCCTACCCAGCTCTTACATCTGACCTCATATTGTCAGAAAGGCGCGCCCAACACTCACATCTGACCTCATCTTGTCAGAAAGGCCCAGCACTCACATCTGACCATGTGTAAACACATTGCGCCAGAATGGCTCAGCACTTACATCCGACCTCATCTTGTCGGAAAGGATCTGCACTTACATCTGAACTCATCTTGTCAGAAAGGCTCTGCACTTACATCCGATCTCATCTTGTTAGAAAGGATATGCGCTTACCTTTGACCATGTTCGAAAACATCACATCGAAAGGGCTCTTAGTCCCAGACTGAGGATTCCTGGTAACTGACCAAGTGCTTCCACTCTCCCAGAGAATGGCATCATCCCTTATATTTGATAAAGTGGAAACAGATCCCTCAATCACATCAGAATGGCCATGCACTCACATCTGATCATGTAAGACTAGATCCCATAGTCATATCAGAATGGCCCTCAGTCCCAGACTGAGTATTCCTGGTAACTAACCAGGTGCCTCCATTCCAAGAATGGAATTCAGCACTTATATCTGATCATGTAGGAACCAATCCTACAGTCACATCAGAATGGCTCAGCACTCACATTTGACATGGAAGGAACCAAATCCTCTCACCATGACAAAATGGCTCAGCCCTTACATATGACCATGGAAGGAACCTAATCCTCTCACCATGTTAGAATGGATCTAGCACTCACATCTAACATGGAAGGAACCAAATCCTCTCACCATGACAGAATGGCTCAACCCTTACATATGACCATGGAAGGAACCTAATCCTCTCACCATGTCAGAATGGCTCTAGGTCTCATCATTTCCCTTTGGAGGGAACCTCGATTTGGAGAACACCAAGCTTCTCCCTGAAGTACTCAAACTTCACTCTTTCCAATGGCTTCATCAACACATCAGCTATCTGTTCATCCGTCACAACATACTGGAGCTTCACTGCTCCTGTCTGCACCATATCCCTGATATAGTGATACTTGATCTCGATATGCTTCAACTTGTCATGGAACACTGGGTTCTCTGACAACATCACACAACTCTGGTTGTCACAATATATAAAGTAGCATCCAACTGGAGATCAAATAAGTCAGACAGTAGCTTTCTCAGCCATACTGCCTCGCAACTAGCTAAACAAGCTGCAACATATTCTGCTTCAACTGTACTTAGTGCCACACAGGACTGCTTCCTACTAAATCAAGAGATCACACCTGATCCCATACTGAAGCAACATCCTGAAGTTCTCTTCCTATCGATGGCACTGCCTGCCCAATCTGAATCAACATAACCTTCCAAGTTAATCTTCTAATTTTCCTCGTACTTGATCCCATAATCAATTGTACCCTTCAGGTACCTCAAAATATTCTTTGTAGCAATCAAGTGAACATGTCTCGGATCTATCAGGAACTGGCTCAAGGTGTTCACAGCAAAGCAAATATCTGTTCTCGCGTTCGTCAGGTACATCAAGGACCCAATCATCTAACGATACATCGTAGCATCAACCGCTTCTGATGAAGCATCGCTCAATAGCTTCAGGTTCGGTGCCATAGGTGTGGTTATGGCCTTGCAGTCCATCATCCCAAATCTCTTCAGAATATCTATTGCATACTTCCCTTGTCCAAGGAATATTCCATTCGCATTTTGCCACACCTCCATGCCTAAGAAATAGTGCATCATACCCAATTCTTTCATTTCAAACTCGACAGTCCCTCTTAATCCCTGATTCTTTGCATAGCTCTTTGAATTCATTTGATGTGAATTCTCCGCCATTATCTGATCGAAAGGTCTTGATCTTCTTTTCTATGTGATTCTCGATTAAGACTTTGAATTCCTTGAACTTGATGAATACTTCATCTTTGTTCTCCATAAAGTATATCCATGCCTTTCTAGAAAAATCATCAATAAAAGAAACATAGTATACATCCCTGCTTAGTGAACTGGATGAGGTTGGACCGCATACATCGGAGTGGATGATTTCCAAGATTCCTTTTGCCTTTCTCTTGCTACTTGGAAATGTCTTCTTTTTGTTCTTCCCTTTCGCACATCCTTTGCATACACCTTCATGTTTTGTCTGCATTTTTGGGAGACCTTCAGCAACTTTGCTTGCAAGTGAGAGTGCTATGTAATTCACATGTGCAAGCCTTCTATGCCAAATCTCATTTGGTTCTACCGATTCATGAACCAAAGCTTTTTTTGGTTGGCCCTTCAATTTGTATAGTCCTCCTTCTTGTTCCCCAATCACTACTACATCATCGAAAGACTTTCCCTTTGGCCACATGAGGACTTGGCCATCTACAAATGCAACCCTCATTCCTTTTGCATCCAATGCAGATATGGAGAGGAGATTCTTCTTTAGTCCAGGTACAAACAATACATATTTCATCATGATAGACTTTCCAAAGTCTAGCTTGTATGAGGATTCACCACTACCTTTTATTGGATACCGGTATTCATCTTCGAGTTTCACCTTGTGAGGTGATTCATGTTCAAATAGTTTCACAAAGGATTCCTTGAATATTGTCATATGTTTGGAAGCACCACTGTCTATAAGCCAATCATTGTTGCCATGTGTGATAGTTCCTGTGAGAACAGAGATCAGAACATATTCTTCGTCACTTGAAGAATCATCGCTGTCTTGTCTATTTCTCTTTGTGGAAGGTTCATCATCCTCTGCAGCATGAGCATGATGTCTTCTCTTGTTTCCATTCTTCTTATGAGAGCTACTTTTGTTTCTAGGAAAATCTCTAGCAAAGTGTCCTCTTTCATCACATGTATAGCAAATGAACTTAGACTTATCTCTAGGCTTTCTAAAGTTATTCCTTTGATGAGAGTACTTACCTCTGTGGTGGCTAGATCTGGTTTTCTTGGATTGTACTGTGAGAGCTTGATCTTCACTTCCCAACTTTTCTTCTCGATATGCTATCCGAGCTTCTTCTTGAGAGCATTCTTCCCATATTCTCCTGAACTTGACTAACTTATTTCTGGCATAGATCCCTTGAATGAAAGAGTCCCATGTCCTAGGGAGACCATTCAAGGTGGTCATTACAATCTCTGCATTCTCCACTTCTTCATCTACTGCTTCAAGTTGTTCTTTGATCTGGGAGACCCTTGTGAAGTATGACTGTATGGTCTCTGCATTTTGGATCTTCACATTCTTCAATTGGTTCCTCAAGGTCATCTTCCGGTTTATATTCTTTCCTTCAAACAATTTGGTTAGGGCATCAAACATAGCTTTAGGTGTCTTTAGGGAGGACACCTGTGGTATGAGGTGATCCTTGATTGAATCAGCAATAATCCTCTTAGACATAACCAACTTCTTCTTGTGTAAGGCCTTAGCCTCATCTCCCTCTAGAACTGGAATCTCCTCATTGATGTAGGAGTCCAACTCATTTTCTTCTAGGACCAGGGAGATCCTATACTTCTAGGCTTGGAAGTTATCAGCTCCCTCAATATTTTCATCAAGATTGGTATGATGAGACATATAAACTGAGAACCTCAAATGGAAATACAAAATATTTAGATCTTACCAGGTCAATATGTCGGATATGGTTCTGGAGCTGAATTTCTGCAGTGCTGGTTCAGGAGCAGATTAGGGTTTGAATTTCCTGGAGTTCTGTCCAACCAAAATCTTTGATCTTGATCTCTAAACTTCGATTTTGAGGAGGAGATCAATCCAGGCTTGGGCTCACTCAAAAATTCCACTTTTGTGGAAAGCCCTAATTTTCGGCACTAGTGTCGGGTCAAAAACTGAAAATGCTCAGAATCAGATTCTGCTTCGACAGAAAGATGCGCCCTGGGGAGGAGATTCAGTCCAACCTTCTTTTGCTAAAAATATGTGGAGAGAGATCCAAAAATTAGGAAGCCCTAGTTTCCACAGCTGCACAGTATCTTCTTCTCATATTAGCTCTGATACCATGTTAGATTTTTATCATTTAAGCTAGCATTAACTTAGGATCTTAACTGAGAGAATAACAAGCACAGTAATCAAACACATAAGACAATGAACACAAATATTTTCCTCGGGGAAACCATAAAGGAGAAAACCCCGCAACTTCCTTAGAGATATAATTAGCATCAAATAGAAAAGCCCCAAAAACAGTAAGATGATATCCCGACAGCAGTAGCCTCTTTCTTTCTAGCCCCAACAACTTCTTCTTCCTCAGCTATGCACTACAACTAAGTGTGAGTGAGTGGTGATAAATAGAGAGGCCCACTCTCTATTTATACTAATTCCTGACTTGACAATGACTCACTAGGGACGACTTCTCTAGGAGAGTCTAATAACCCTAGTGCCCCGGAATTGCGGGGACTTTAACCCTTGAACAATAGGAGGGTTACCCACAATGACTTGACATGATTTGTTTACATTATAGAACCTCCCGATAGGAACATCGGGGCATTACATGACTTAAATACATTATAGACACTTCCCGGAATAAACATCGGGGTAAAAGACATAAGATATACAAGTGAATACATTTCGAAGTTACAAATACATCAACAGAAATGTGACCAATGTAAGATATTTTATGGGACTTGTAGGATACTACAGGAGATTCATTGAAGGATTCTCAAGGTTGCACATCTAGTCACTTATTTGCAAAAGAAGGGAATAAAATTTGAATGGACATCGAGGTGTGAAGAAAGCTTCCAACAGTTGAAGAATCTTCTCACAAGTGCACCAATATTGAAGATTGTTGACCAAACAAAATATTTTGTGGCGTGTACTGATGCATGCGGTCAAGGGCCAGGAGGAGTCCTTATGCAAGATAACCACATGATATGTTATGAGTCAAGAAAGTTGAAGGAGCATGAGAAGAACTACGCCACTCATGATATAGAACTTACAACTATAGTACATGCTCTCAAGATGTGGAGGCATTACTTAATGGGAAGAAAGTTTGAGTTAAGGACAGACCACTGTGGTTTGAAGTATTTGTTTGATCAACCTACCCTAAATGCTAGGCAAGCGAGATGGTTGGAGTTTTTATGTGAGTTTGATTTTGAAATCAAACACATAAAATGAAAAGAGAATAGCAAGAAGGTGCAGGAAATGCATGTGGAATCTCTTAGTATTTGCCAATCAAATTTGAGGAAACAGATTGTTAATCATGTTTATGAGGATGAATTGTATGCACCCGTCAAGGACAAGCTGCAACAGCAAATCCTTGAAAATAAGTATGAGGGATATAAATTGGAAGAAGATGGACTTCTTACCTATAAGAAAAAAATCTATATTCCAAATGTAGCAGAATTGAGGAGAGTTGTTATGGATGAAATCCATTAAGCTCCATATTTTGGTCACTTGGGATATTGGAAGACAATTGCTACAACTAGAAAGCAGTATTTTTGGTCAGGAATGAAAAAGGACATGACTAAATATATTTCAATGTGCATGAAATGTCAGGAGGTGAAGGTTGAGCATCAACACCCAACAGGTTTGTTGTAGCCTTTTCCAATTCCAAAATGGAAATGGGAAGTTATTTCCATGGATTTTACTACAGGATTACCAATGACTTGGAGACAGCATGATTCCATCATGGTTGTGGTGGACAAGTTGACAAAGGCAATAGATTTCATACCGGTTAATTCCACACATAAGACTGATAATATTGCAAACATATTCATGAAGGAGATTTTCAAATTGCATGGATTTCCTAAGGAAATAGTCTCTAACAGAGATGCCAAGTTCACTTCCAATTTTTGGAAGGGTTTTTTTGCGGATTTGGGTACAAAGCTGAACTTCAGCACTTCCTACCATCCTCAGATTGATGGGAAAACAGAGAGAGTGAATCAAGTGTTGGAGGACATGCTTCGCATGTATGTGATGGAAAAACCAACCAAGTGGGAAGATTATTTACACTTGGTAGAATTTGCATATAACAATGGACAACAAGCATCCTTAGGGATGAGTCCATATGAATATTTGTATGGCAGGATATGTAGGACACCAATGACTTGGCATAATACAATGAACAGGATTTTTCTTGGTCCAGAATTGCTCAAGGAAATGGAGCAAGATGTTGCAAGGATAATGTAGGATCTGAAAGTAGCCTAGGACAGAAAGAAAAGCTATGCTGATAAGAATAGAGTGCACAGAGAGTTCAATGTTGGGGATCATGTTTACCTCAAAGTGAGGGCGAGGAAGAGTTCCTTGAAGCTTGGAAGTTTTTCCAACATGTCACCTAGATACTGTGGGTCGTTTGAAGTGCTTGAAAGAATAGGAGCAGTTGCATATAAACTTGCATTTCCTGCTAGCACTAGAGCTCATAATTTTTTTCATGTTTCTTTGCTTAAGAAATATGTACTTGATCCTAACCATGTGATAAATTGGGATGTGATTCAGGTGGAACCCTAGGGAGAGTTCCAAATCGAGCCAATGTGCATCCTCGATGAGAAGGTCACTCTAACACCTCGGTTTTGACCCCGTTGCATTAATGTATATGATGTAAATACTATATCAAATCATGACAAGGAGCTCAAGGCCAAGGCCCTGTCATTGATTAAGGTTTGGTATATAGGTGATCATGGTGATGCTTATGGTTTATGTTCTAAGTCAAGCACGTTTGTAAACATCACGTAAATATGCAAATTAATGAAAAAATCACAGCCAACTATGTCAATGCAACTAATAATGAGATGGGGGCATGATTTTCCTAAGGATAAGGGGGTGGGTAATGTTAAACTTGAGCCAGTTGGGGAAATCCATGTGTCATGGGGATAACCCATCAGAACTGTCAACTACCCTCTTTCTTGTCTTCTCTTCCCAACCATTTATTCTGCCAGAAGGTGGTTGAGGTAGTTATTGCTTGGAAGGGGAAGCGTATGGGCAATTTTCAAATTGGGTAGACCACCCAGTTATGGAAAGTCGTGTTTTACTTGCATGGACAAGAAAACACCAGAACCGTAAGCCAATTGGACTCACGTGTTCACATATGGTTTTACTCTCACATTTTGAGAGATGTGGGAGATTTTGGCTCATCATCCATCTTTATTCTCCATTCACTGGCAATCTCTTCAGCAGCTGAGATCTTCCTGTGTGTATCCTTCACGTTTTGCGGGTGTTTAGTGACATTGTGGTAGCAGCGGAGCTCTACCTGTGTGTATCCTTCGTGTTCTACGAGTGTTTTTCCATTGTAAAGACTGTGATTGTTGTGTTGCAGTGTTATCTTAAACTACAGAGTGTATGAGACCTTATTACTCATGTTCCAAAGTAAACTTGTTTTGTAGAGTCTCCCTGTGGTTGTTGTGTTGTGCACCCTGGTTTGGGTCTGAGCCATATACAAGACTTAGGAATGGGAGAGATGTAAAATGTGCTTGATAAACCTAGTGTGGAGCCTCACAATAAGATAAGAGTGGCTGGTGAACCTGCTACGCACATCCTGAAGAGAACTGGAAGGGAAGGTGTAGCCTTAGGGGACACTTCCTTATGTTGGGTGTGTAGGCAGTGGGGAAGCCAGGCCAGATAGGTCTTGTGAAGGTGTTCTTAGCTCTGTAGATGAGCTCACTAGCTTAGCAGTTCTTCCTGACCATTTCCTTGAAAGATCGATAAACCCATCTGTTGGCTTGGTTGTGTCTTGTAGTGTTTGACCTTGTGAGTAACCCTTTGCTGGACGGTCTGATAAACCCAACTGCGAATGTTGGATTGGCTAGGTAACCTGATAAACCCAACAGTGAGATGTTTTGACTGTGTACAATTTGATAAAACCATCTGTTGGCTTGACTGGTCCTTAAAGGTGAATGTTGGCTTGACTGTGAACAGTCTATGAAACCCAACTGTGAGATGGCTTGGCTAAGTGGCCTATGCACCCCATCTGTTGGAATGTTTTCCCTTGCAGCCTGATAAACCCAACTGTGTTGGCTTGGCTGAGTGTTATGGCACCCTTGGCTATGTATGAGTCTGCTAATGTTCCCTTATTCCTGTAGAAAATCATGCCCAGCTTGGGGGTGGCAGTGTTGTTGAGAGACTAAGGAGCACACTGGCCTATGGTTGGGTGGAACGTTGCAGCGACATAGCTGGTTGCGGGACAAGTTCTGTGCAAGATAAGTGTTCTTGTCTATGTTATTCTCTGAAATTGTATTTCTTGTTCTACAAATTTCTTGATGGAATGTGATGAACATGTGGAATTGATTCATTGTTCCTTCGAATAGCTGCAATTATAGGCATGTATGTATGTTTTTCCATCAATGCATTTCTAGCTAAGTTGCAGGGTAGATTGGCAAGATCGGTAATGGCTTGAATGATCATATCAGTCCAAGAATTCAGTGGAAAATCTGAGTTTTCTGCTAGAAATATTCCTTTGCATAAATTTGCAGGTTTGTGGGATGTGGGATACGGAATGTTGTTTCATAGATTTTGGTTTTCGCAGATTTTCCTTCCACAACTTCTGGGATGTGGGATGCAGGATGCGGGATCGCAGTGTCGCGATTCCCATAACTCTCAATCCCACCATCCAAATCTCCGCACCATCATTCTTTGCGGGATGATTCTTCGCCATCGATCTGTTTCCGATGCGGGTTGCGGGTTGCGGGAAGTGATATTGCAAGTTTTATAACTTTTCGACCCCGCAAATTGGGATTTTTGTGGGTGAATTTTGAACTATTGATTTGGATCCAGTCTGTGGGATCATTTACGATCGTTGATTTCTGTCACGTTTCTCTTCACTGTTCGATCTCCTCTGAGATCTTTCCTTGCAGATTGTCGAACTGATCTATGGAAGACGGGAGGGAGTGTGACAGTGTTGGAAATGTTGAGATGTGGTTCACAACCATGCCCCGTATTTCAATGAACAGTGAAGGTTCTCGATGAAAATTTTAATTCCGCATGATAATGGGGTATGGCTACGTGACATTGTGGTATCAGAGTTGTGGGTTGCAACATTGAGCCTGGATGGCCCGGGAATCAGTTAACCAAAGATGTCGGTTACAGCATTAGGCCTAGATAGGCCAGGTGATAGTAAGTAAATGGTTTTGATTTTGAATTGTTGTGTGTCTAACAAATGGTGTTGATAACACATTTTGCAAAGTCATAGTATATTTTGGAAAAGTAAATGGTGGTTCAGCCATGAGAACCCATGACAAATATGATGCTCGGGACTCCTACGAGTGTGCACGATATGCCATGGGGAAAATTTCCAAGTTGGAAATGATGACATAGATTCTAATGGAAGGAGATTCCAAGAGACACTGCCAGATATTGCAGCCACCATGAGAAGCCTGATTAAAGCTCAGGAAGAGCAGCATCAGTTGAATGCTGCTATGTTGCAAAGTTTGACAAACTTGCAAAGAAAGATAGACTCTGGACAGGGTACAGTAAAACCCGAAGGCAGTAAGAGCAGTACCAGAAGAAGAAGAAGGACTGCTAGTAGATCCTCTAACTCTAAGGAATCAAGTGGGTATTCAAGCTCTTCTTCTCGCAAGGGAAAGAGAAAGAGGCACCATAGGGATCGCTCTCGGGATGAATTTAAGAAGGATAAACCTCCTACATTTGATGGTGAGGGAGAGACTGGAAAAGAAGCTGAATCTTGGATTCTTGGGATAAAGAAGTACTTCCAAGTTCAGGATTATTCGGAGAACATGAAGCCAAAGGTTTCCATATTCAGTTTGAATGGAAGGGCATCCATTTGGTGGGAGCACTTCAAGCAAGTAAGGAGGATCAGTGAAAGAAAACTTAAGTGGAAACGGTTCCAGAAGTATTTCAAGCAGAAATACCTCTCTGACATGTACTATGATGACAAGATCAAAGAATTCCATGAGCTAAGATTGGGACAGTAGACCATGGAAGAGTATGCAAATAAGTTCCCAGAACTGTTGAGGTATGTCAGGTACCTCAAAGATGAAAAAGTGAATATCTAGCGTTTCCTAAGTGGGTTTCCTTAGTCTTACAAAGACAAAATCAAGTTATATGAACCTAGAACTCTTGAAGAAGCAATTAGGAAGGCTAAGTATTGCTATGAGCAAAGCAAAGGAAAACCTAATTACCATAAGACATGGAAAGATAAGAAGAATGAGAAGTCTGGCCGAAGGAAGAAAGGTTTCAAACCTTCTAGCCTTAGGAATCAGCAGAGGCAGCTATCCCAAGATGAAAAGCAGCCAACTAGAGTGGCGGGAGAAAAGCCAAGAGATCCACAGCAGATCAGAGAACCACTCCAATATTGGAGATGTGGAGGACCCCACATGCACAGGAATTGTCCACTCGAGAATGAGATTGTAAGGCCAAATTACAACCTTCAAGAAGTAGAAACAGTGGATCAAGTAGCAAGGGTCGTCCCTAGGATTTATGCAGCACTGGAGGACCACCACGCAGATCACCATTCAATTGTGGTTAAAGTTGCAGGTAAGATTGTTGAGCAATCTATTTCTATCTTGATTAACACTGGTTCTACTCACAGTTGCATTACTCCAAGAGTAGTGGAGATTTGTTCCTTTAAGAAAGTAAAGCATAACAAATCTTGGTTAGTTCATCTAGCCACTAGAACTAAGAGAAAGGTCAGTGAAGTGGTAGAGAAGTGTCCATTGGTTATGGATGGATTGGTCACTTGTGTAGATCTAAATGTTCTGCCACTTGGTTCCTGTGATGTTCTCATTGGAATGGATTGGTTAGAAGCTCACAGAGTAAAGCTTGACTACTATATTAAGGCTTTTGAGTGCTTGGATGAAGAAGGAAACTCAAGGATTGTGAAAGGCATTCCAAAGGTAATTTATGTGAGGTAGCTTTCAGCAATGCAGTTGAAGAAGTTCTATAGGAAAGGTTGCCAATTATATGCAGCTCATATTTTGGAGGCACCAGAGAATGAAACTCCTAGGTTGGAGGAATTTCATGTGTTACAGGAATTCAGGGATGTGTTTCCTGATGAAATTCCAGGGATTCCTCCGAAGAGGAACATTGATTTCACAATTGAGCTTGTGCCAGGAGTAGCACTAGTGTCCAAGACACCCTACAGAATGGGTACGCTAGAAATGCTAGAGCTGAAAATGCAACTGCAAGAGTTGTTGGAGAAAAAGTATATCAGGCTGAGTGTGTCTCCTTGGGGAGCACCAGTTCTATTTGTAAAGAAGAAAGATGGTACACTCATACTGTGTATTGATTACAAATAGCTAAACAAATTCACAGTAAAGAACAAGTATCCTTTGCCTAGGATTGATGACGTCTTTGATCAAATGAGAGGAGCAAAGGTATTTTTCAAGATTAACTTGAGGTCGGGTTACCATCAGGTGAGAATCAAGGATGAAGACATTCATAAGACATCCTTCAGAACAAGGTATGGATGTTATGAGTTTGTAGTGGTACCATTTGGTCTCACAAATGCACCAGCTACATTTATGTGCCTTATGAATAGTTTCTTTAGCAAGTATTTGGACAAGTTTGTTCTTGTTTTCCTTGATGACATTCTTGTTTATTCTAACAATGAGGAAGAACATGAAGAGAATTTGAGATTGACATTACAGTTGCTTAGGGAGAATCGATTTTATGCAAAGCTGAGCAAGTGTGACTTCTATAGAGATAGAATTCAGTATTTGGGTCACATTATCTCAGAAGAGGGTATATTTGTGGACCCTGAAAAGATAGAAGCCATTATGAATTGGCCTACTCCAAGAAATGTGACAGATGTGAGATCTTTTATGGGACTTGCAGGATACTACATGAGATTCATTGAAGGATTCTTCAAGGTTGTACATGCCATCACTTCTTTGGAAAAGAAGGGGATAAAGTTTGAATGGACATTAAGGTGTGAAGAAGGCTTCCAGCAGTTGAAGAATCTTCTCACCAGTGCACCGGTATTGAAAATTGCAGACCCAGAGAAAGATTTTATGGTGTGTACCGATGCACGTGGTCAAAGGCTTGGAGGAGTCCTTATGCAAGACAACCACGTTATATGTTATGATTCAATAAAGTTGAAGGAGCATGAGAATAACTACGTTATTAATAATCCGGAACTTGCAGCCATAGTACATGCTCTCAAGATGTGGAGGCATTACTTGATGGGTAGAAGATTCGAGTTAAGGACAGACCATTGTGGTCTAAAGTATTTGTTTGATCAGCCTACTCTAAATGCTAGGAAAGCTAGATGGCTGGATTTTTTATGTGAGCTTTATTTTGAAATCAAGCACATAAAAGGAAAAGAGAATAAGTTAGTTGATGCACTCGGCAGGAAGGTGCAAGAAATGCATGTGGCATCTCTTAGTATTTGCCAATCAGATTTGAGGTGGCATGTTGTTAATCATACTGTTGGAGATTAAATGTATGTGAAATTAGAAGACAAATTGCAGCAACAAAGTATTGAGAAGAAATATGAGGGATATAAGTTGGGAGAAGATGGACTTCTTACTTATAAAGGCAAAATTTACATTCCAAATGTAGCAGATTTGAGGAGAGTTGTTATGGATGAGATCCATCAAGCTCCATATTCTGGTCACCCAGGATATCAGAAGACAACCGCTACAGCCCGAAAGCAGTACTTTTGGCCAGGAATGAAAAAGGACATGGCTGAATACATTTCCAGGTGCATGAAATGTCAGCAGGTAGAGGTTGAGCATCAACACCCTGCACGCTTGTTGTAGCCTTTGCCAGTTCCAGAATGGAAATGGGAAGTTATTTCCATGGATTTTATTACAGGATTACCAATGGATTGGAGACAACATGATTCTATCATGTTTGTGTTGGACAAGTTGACGAAGGAAGCACATTTCGTACCGGTTAAGTCTACGCATTAGACTGGTGACATTGCAAAGATCTTCATGAAGGAGATTTTCAAACTACATGGATTGCCAAAGGAAATAGTCTCTGACCAAGATGTCAAGTTCACTTCCAATTTTTGGAAGGGGTTGTTTGCGGATTTGGGTACAAGTTTGAACTTCAGCCCTGCTTGCCATCCTCAGACTGATGGACAGACCGAGAGGGTAAATCAAGTGTTGGAATACATGCTTCGCATGTATGTGATGGATAAACCAACCAAGTGGGAAGATTATTTACAATTGGTAGAGTTTGCTTATAATAATGGACATCAAGCATCCTTGGGGATGAGTCCGTATGAAGCTTTGTATGGCAAGAGGTGTAGAACACCCGTGACTTGGGATAATCCAGTGAACAGTGTTGTGCTTGGTCCATAATTTCTCAAGGAGATGGAGCAAGAGGTTGTAAAGATCAGGCAAAATCTAAAAGGAACCCAGGACAGACATAAAATCTATGCTGATAAGCATAGGATGAACATAGAGTTCAACATTGGGGATCATGTTTACCTCAGAGTGAGGGAAAAGAAAAGTTCCTTGAAGCTTGGTAGTTGTGCCAAAGTTGTCACCCAGATACTGTGGGTCGTTTGAAGTGCTTGAAAGAATAGGGCCAATTGCATATAGACTTGCATTGTCTGCTAGCACTAGGGATCATAATTTTTTTCATGTTTTCTTGCTTAAGAAATATATACATGACCCTAACCATGTGATAAATTGGGATGTGATTCAGGTGGAACTCGAGGGAGAGTTCTGAATCGAGCCAATGCACATCCTCGACAAGAAGGTCACCATGCTCCAGAACCGAGCCATAGGACAGGAAAAGGTGCAATGGGAGCACTACGGTCTTGAAGAGGCTACGTGGGAGCTGGAGGATGCCATGCGATTGGAACATCATTTTTTGTTCAAATCCATGGAGCACTGAGGCGATGACAGTGTAGCATTTTGTTCAAATTCTGTAAGCACAGAGGACAGTGCTATTGAAGGGGGAGGGGAATGTAACACCCCAGTTTTGACCCTGTTGCATTAATGTATATTATGTAAATACTATATCGAGTCATGATAAGGAGCTCAAGGCCAAGGCCCTGTCATTGATTAAGGTTTGGTATATAGGTGATCATGGTGATGCTTATGGTTTCAGTGCTAAGTCAAGCAACTTTGTAAACATCATGTAAATATGCAAATTAATGAAAAACCCATAGCCAGCTATGTCAATGCAATGAATAATGAGATGGGGGCATGGTTTTCCTAAGGATAAGGGGGTGGGGAATGTTAACCTTGAGCCAGTTGAGGAAATCCATGTGTCATGGGAAGAACCCATCAGAACTGTCAACTACCCTCTTTCTTGTCTTCTCTTCCCAACCATTTATTCTGCCATAAGGTGGTTGAGGTATTTATTGCTTGGAAGGGGAAGAGTATGGGCAATTTTCGAATTGGGCAGAGCACCCAGTTTTGGAAAGTCGTGTTTTACTTGCATGGACAAGAAAACACCAGAACCGTATGCCAGTTGGAATCATGCGTTCACGTATGGTTTTACTCTCATGTTTTGAGAGCTATGGGAGGTTCTGGCTCATCATCCATATTCATTCTCCATTCACGGGGAAGATCATCACCAGTTGAGATCTTCCTGTGTGTATCCTTCGCATTCTGCGAGTGTTTAGTGACATTGTGGTAGCAGCAGAGCTCTACCTGTGTGTATCCTTCACATTCTACGAGTTTTTTTTTCCGTTGGAAAGACTGTGGTTGCTGCATTGCAGTGTTATCTTAAACTACATAGTGTATGAGACCCTGTTACTCGTGTTCCAGAGTAAACCTGTGTTGTAGAGTCTCCCTGTGGTTGTTGTGTTGTGCACCCTGGCTCGAGTATGAGCTATATACAAGACTTAGGAATGGGAGATATGTAGAATGTGCTTGATAAACCTAGTGTGGAGCCTCACAATAAGATAAGAGTGGTTGGTGAACCTGCTACGCACATCCTGAAGAGCACTAGAAGGGAAGGTGTAGCTTGAGGGACTGTGGAGCAGAGAAGGGGACGCTTCCTTGTGTTGGGTGTGTAAGCAGTGGGGAAGCTAGGCGAGATAGGTCTTGTGAAGGTGTTCTTAGCTCTGTAGATGAGCTCACTAGCTTAGCAGCCCTTCATTCCCATTACCTTGGAAGCCTAATAAACGAATATGTTGGCTTGGCTGTGTCTTGTAGTGTTTGACCTTGTGAGTAACCTTTGGCTGGATGGTCTGATAAAACCAACTGTGAATGCTAGCTTGGATAGGTAACATGATAAACCTAGCAGTGAGATGGCTTGACTGTGTACATTCTGATAAACCCATCTGTTGGCTTGACTGGTATTTGAAGGTGAATATTGGCTTGACTGTGAACAGTCTGTGAAACTCAACTGTGAGATGGCTTAGCTAAGTGGTCTATCCAACCCATCTATTGGAATGTTTTCCCTTGTAGCCTGATAAACCCAACTGTGTTGGCTTGGCTGATTGTTATGACACCCTTGTCTATGTATGAGTCTACTAGTGTTCCCTTATTCCTATAGGAAATCATGCCTAGCTCAAGGGTGGCAGTGTTGCTGAGAGACTAAGGAGCACACTGGCCTATGGTTGGGTGGAACATTGCAGCGACATAGCTAATTGCAGGACAAATTATGTGCAAGATAAGTGTTCTTGTCTATGTTATTCTCTGCAATTGTATTTCTTGTTCTACAAATTGCTTGATGGAATGTGATGAACATGTTGCTATGTGGAATTGATGCATTGTTCCTTTGAATAGCTGCAATTATAGGAATCTATGTATGTTTTTCCATCAATGCATTTCGAGCTAATTTGTAGGGTAGATTGGCCAGATTGGTAATGGCCTGAATGATCAAATCAGTCCAAGAATTCAGTGGAAAAGCTGAGTTTTCTGCTAGAAATATTCCTTTGCGCAAATTTGCAGGTTTGGGATGCGGGATGCAGAATGTCGTTTCACAGATTTTGGTTTTTGCAGATTTCCCTTCTGCAACTTCCTTTCCGCAACTTGCGAGATGCGAGATGCGGGATCGCGATGTTGCGATTCCCATAATTCTCAATCCCGCCATCCAAATCTACGCGTCGTCGATCTTCGCAAGATGATTCGCCGCTGTCGTCGATCTGTTTTCGATGCGGGATGCAGGATGCGGGTTGCGGGAAGTGATATTGCAAGTTTTGTAACTTTTCGACCCTGCAACTCAGGATTTCGGCACCGTTGATTTTTGCGGGTGAATTCTGAACCGTCGATTTGGATCCAATATGCGGGATCGTTTACGATTGTTGATCTCCATTTTGTTTCTCATCGTCGTCTGATCTCCTCTAAGATATTTCCTTGCAGATTGTCGAACTAATATATGGAAAATGAGATGGAGAGTGATAGTGTTGTAAATGTTGAGATATGGTTCACGACCATGTCCTGTGTTTCGATGAACAGTGAAGGTTCTCGATGAAAATTCTAATTCTGCATGATAATGGGGTATGGGTACGTGACAGTCACAATGCTCTGGAATCGATCCATAGGACTGGTAAAGGTGCAATGGGAGCACTACAGTCCTGAAGAGGCTACGTGGTAGCTAGAGGATGCCATGTGATTGGCACATCCATTTTTGTTCAAATCTGCAAAGCATTGAGGGCGGTGCTAGTGTAGCATTTTTGTTCAATTTTTTAAAGCATTGAGGACAATGTTGTTGTAAGGGGGAGGGGAATGTAACACCCCAGTTTTGACCCCGTTTGCATTAAAATATATATGATGTAAATACTATATTTAATCATGGTGTGGAACTAAAGGCCAAGGCCCTACCATCGATTTAGTGGTTTATGTTTCGACAATTAAAATCGATTCCGATGGTATTTTGTGCTATCCCAGCATATTATAATTTGGACATCATGTACATATGCAATTTAATTAAAATACCCACAACCAGCTATGTCAATGCAACATTAAAGAGATGAGGGCATGATTTCCTAAGGATAAAGGGGGGGGGTGGGGGGGGAATATTCAAACCTTTGAGCAAATGGGAAAAATCCAAATGTCAAAGGGAAAACCCATCAAACTGTTAACTACCCATTTTGTCTTTTGTGCCCAATCATTTTTTTCTGCCAGAAATTAGTTGAGTTAGTTAATGCATGGGATGGGAAGAGTATGGCAATCAAAATTCGAATTTGAGAAGCCATAAGATTTTGGAAAACGTGTTTTTTGACTTATGGGCCAAGTAAATGCTCAAAAATGTTGCCCATTCCCTCATGCATTCACATCCTCCATTCCTCACGACAGTGGAAGCTAGGGAGAGCTCTCTCATTCACATTTTTTGTCTACTTGTGTGTTTTCCCTCATGTTTGAAGCATTTTTCTTCATTTTTCCCATGGCCGAGAAGTTGTTTTGGTAATTCTTAGGGGTTGGGCTCTCTCCTGAATGTTTTTGTTGTTGTTTTCTCATTACTCAATTGGGAAAACCCATTGGTTTGGGTTGCAAAACGAATGGTAGAAGAGACCCGCGATTTTTGGGTGTTTGCTAAGGTCGTTTTGGCCACGTGAAGCCCCTAAACGTTTCTGGAAATTGAATTGCTATCAGGGGGATGTTTAACCCATCTGCCATTTTCATTTTTGGCTCTCAAGATATTTTTCCTCAAACACAAAACTTGTATTTTGTTTGTGTGCATCATGTGCTTTGGTCTAAACCGGTTTGGAGTGGAAGAGAGAAGAATTAGTTGTTGGGTATATGTTATATTCTTTGCATTGAGTATGGAGGGGATGTGTGCATGTCATCACTGCAGCTTGGCTATTTATAGAATTTATGGCTATTTAGCGGTTTGTGGCTATTTTTAAACTTTATCTAAAAATATGTACTATTAATCTTGGTTAAGGGATTGGAGTCTTTTTTCTAATCCAGGTTAACGGATTAGGGTATTTGGATGCTGCTGAATACCTATATTTTGTATTGTAAGGATTCATAATGTAATGAAGAGAAAATAGGAGGTGTGGCTCCAAGTTTTTCTGGTTTTCCCGGTTAAGGGTTTCCAGGATAAATCTCTGTGTTTATGTGTGAATGATGTGTTGTGATCTCTATTTTGCTTAAAAGAATCTGTATGCTTTGATTCTCTGCACAGGTTTAAAACTTACATTAGCTTGATAAACCTAGTGTAGAAAGGAACCACACAGAGAGATCAAGAGGGGTTGGTTATTCTTTCTTGCACACCCTGAAGAGCACTGAAAGGGAAGGCATGGCCTGAGGGACTATGTAGTAGAGAATGGGATGTTTCCTTGTGTTGGGTATATAGTATTGGGAAAACCAATCCAGATCTTGTGTAGGTGTCCATAGCTCTATGGTTGAGCTCACTAGCTTAGTAATTCAGCCTTCCACCTCCTTAGCAGCCTGATAAACCCAAATGTAGTTTTGGCTTGGCTGAATTTTGATATGTCTTTGGCTATGTGTGAGCCTATTGTAGTTCCCTTATTCCTTGTGGGAATCATGCCCATCTAGGGAGTGGCAGTGCTGCTAAGAGATTGATAAGCGTACTGGCCTATGGTTGGGTGGAATGTTGCAACGACATAGCTGGTTGCGATACAATCTTCTTTTAAAGATAAGTATCTCTTGTGTTTTATCTCTGCAATTGTAGTTCCTTAATGAATTATGATGAACATGTTGAATGATTGAATTAATGTATTTGCTTCCTCTATAGATTGCATTATGCATCTGTAAATGTCTTATGTTCAATGCATTTTCGTTAATATTATGTTCATGGGCCTTAGATCCCTGCTTAAATGATAGTAGTAGTGCGTTGGTCTCATCCTCTTGGACGGGAGGAGACGTGACATGCTAGCCATAGTTTCTGACTGTAACAAGTAATACAAGTCTGAGGTCAACTAGTAACTAACAACACAAAGATCACACCACTAGAAAAAAGTCCTAAGTGTAAAGACCAAAAACACAAGGATGCCTTCCAAATTAGGAGAGTCTAGGATGATTAGGGCCCAGAACAAACCAGTGAAAGTCAGATATTAGTTACTTGGTGTCTCGTGATGAGTTTTTTGGGTGCAAGAATTTGAATCTCCAAACCGCCCTCCCAAATTGTCAACTGAGGTTACCTCCCAAGTACACCGTAGGTATAATGTAAATAACCTTCCACCATAACCTATTTAGAGTCCTATATGTCAAGATGTTATGGTCGGCGGAATAGTCTTCAGTCCAACCGATGCACATGGGAAGGTTAGCTAAGCCCGAAACCCAAGCAATACCAGGCACCACACAAGGCTGTGAGGAGGTACTGAGTGAATCCCCAAATGTCTAACATCTCTGGTGTACGCTCTACTGAGTAGAGGAGTGGTATCTCCACAACTCAGTATCGCACGACCTCGTGCTTGACTCCCGTGTTAGAGGAGATTTATGGTATCTTTCTCTGTGAAGTTGGATTTCCTAAAGATATTAGACCACTATGTTTGAGTTTAAATTTTTTGGCAGTTAATATATCTCTAACACAAAACACTAGCCTAGACTAGTGTGTGTCATCCCTAGAAAGGAACAAGTTACTAATATATTTTAGATATTAAACGTTCTTTTTAAAGGGTTGTTGATTACTCATAGGGTGGCAGAGGTGAAACCAATGGTGTTTTACTCGACAATAGAAACAAGATGACTAAAAAAAACAGAACTAAAATTCAAAAGCAAACCTACTTCTCTTTCTTTTTCAAACTGAAAATTGAAAGCCGCAAAAACTTGAGAAACTTCTTTTTATTTTTCCAAGAACAACAACATGCAATGCATTTAAGACTAAAACCCTAATCTACATGCATATAAATCAACTATATTTTCTTTTTAATTTTCTTTTATGAATGCAAAATAAAAACAACCTATCAAGTAATGCATGTAGAGTAATGTAAGCAAAGTAAATAGACTATTGTTATATACCCCACTAACAAACCCTAGGTTACCCTAAAGTCGGAAATAACCTCACTAGGAAGGAAGAATTACAAAGGTAAACAAGCCAACCACTTTGGAATGAAGATACTAAACAACAAGACTAAAACAAATAAGGGTCAAGAAGCCCTAAGATTCAATCTAGACCTGCAAATACAGGTTGCTCAGCACCTTGCCCAAGAACGTCAAGCCAAAGAAGGAGGTGGGGGGGAAGTAACAAAACAAGATTAAAGACTTGAAAAGGATTACAACCTAGACAAAGAGCACTCAAAAGAGATGACACTAACTCCCTAGGGCCAAAAGAAGACAGAGCACCTTAAAAGAGCCTTCAAACAACACTCAAACAACCAAAAAAACCAAAAAATTGATGGAAAAGGGCACTTATAGGGGAATTCATGATTTGATTTAAGGTAGGTCATGAATGAAACACGGGTTTCAATAAGGCAGGGTCATGAATGCACACAGAATTCACAATTGTTCAGTTTAGAATCTGTGAATGGGTGGAAAACAGCTCAAAAAGGTCAAAAAATGACCTAGAAATGCATGAGAGGTATTCTATCAGACTTAAAGGTTGCTCCTAAGTTGTAAGAAGGATCTGAAACCTTAAAAAACATTGGAAATAAGTCAAATAAACCCCAAACAAATAAGGCTCTCCCCATCAGAATCGCCAGTTTTGTTGTAGAGGAAAGTGTTCCTATGGCTGGGGGTTAAGAGGTCATCAACATACTAGGGTTCAAAGCCAGATGTACAATGTTCAACAAGCAAATATAAACAAGATTCATAGATATTTAAGGTCCATACATGATTTAGTGAAGGCTGGTCCAATATTTTCTCTAGCCCTTCCTCTTGCTCCAAGAGACTTGCAAAACAAGTTTAACCCTCCTCAAACCAAATTGACTATATGAAAGGAGATTATGTTTAGTAAAACATCAAACCCTAATATGATAAGAATAATAATATAATAATAACATAGATTCAACACATATTGAAAAATGATTTGGGAGGAAGAAGAACATCACATATTTATTAATCAAGTGGAAGAAGTACAAAGTTCACCTTCTCATCTTGCTAGACACCTCACGAAACCTTGATCTAGTTCTATTATTTCTCTTATCCAAGGATCTCAACCTCCAAGATCTGCAACACAAGAATATGGCATATAGGGCATAGGTAGGGGGGATGAGAGTCTCAATTCCACCATCATAACTATGCAAAGGTTCAAGTCATCTCCATAGACCTCTTTCCCTCTCTTATATACTTTCTTGAAGAGTAGGGGCTGAAATAGGGATCAATTACAACTGCAGGAGTAGTTCCAAAACTACCCAAACCAACCCTAATTTCTATAATTATCATATTTTTATATATTTTTGGCAACTACAGGTGAAAATCGTGGGTTTGATGAAGCGGAGTCATGAATGCAAGGTAAAATCATGGGTTTGCTTAATCAAAGTCCTGAATAGGTCAAGCAAGCTCATTGTTAGGGTACTTCCATGCATTTTCAGGGTTTGGTGTCTTCTAGAAATGTTTTCCTTACTCAGATACCTTTCTAACAATCCAAAGAAGAGGTCAAACAAAATTACAAAAGTATAGATATGGCTCCTCCAATCTAGGTGTTTTTTCAGTGACTTTCATGAAGTGTCACCATGGAAGTGTCAACATGCGACGAAAACATGGGAAAGTGGTCATAGGTAGAGCTCTGTCATTTTAGGATATAACACCTATGACCATGTCTTTGTCACATGAATCCAATAGGTACTTGTAGTTTAGATGGACAAACCTTTCATGCCATATCTTGCTAGCTTCATTAGCACGAGTGAGGAGAGAAGAGGAGTTTGAGAAGGGCATTAAGTGTGAGAACTTGTACACTTTGGATATACTGTCAAAACAACCTTTTTCTATGACTCTACCATTTGACATTTTAGTGATTTCATCATCATTGGGAGTGAAGACAACCTTCTTAGGAGACCCAGTGTGGGTCATCTAATATACTGATAAGAGGTTGGCAACAAGACCTAGGACATACAAAACATTATTGAAGGAACCATGGTCAAGATATATTCTACCCCCCCCCCCCTTTA
>LPNX010670564.1:87933-98395 GCA_001517045.1 Pseudotsuga menziesii
TTGTTGCTAGTTATATGAAAGGGTGTAACCCTTCACACTCAAAGCCTATAAAGGCAAGCCTCCTTCGTAATTATTATCATCATCCAATATATTATTATTACACATATTCATTATTAAAATGATAGTGGGATTCAACTAACGGACCAACCAGATTCAGTTGCTCCATTTGGTATCAGAGCTCGGATTCGACTCCTTCTACCTGAGCTCGGATTTGGCTCCTCCAACACTCAGCTCGGATTCAGCTCCCTCGACTTGAGCTCGGATTCGGCTCTTCCAAGACTCAGCTCGGTTTTGGCTCATCATTTTCCCTCCCCATTTCTCCACACTCGCTACCATTACCATGCTCTTCCACCATCCTTATTCCTCGTACCTCCCTCTCTCCATCCACTTGCTACATCCTCCACGCTTCCCCACACCCTCGCGCACCTCCATGCAGCCCCTGTGCACACTCCACGCTTCACCCTCCCCATTCACACTCCTCTCCAACTCACCCACACTCCTCTTCTCCACCCCTCTCCCACACAAACCTCCATTCCTCCTCCCTCACGCTCTCTGTTCCCCCGCTCCAATCCTCCTTTCGCGGTGCAATTCGACCCACCTGCTATCCTGCCATCCTCCAGCTCCCACGCCCCGATCTCCTCTCGACCCTCGTGCTACGTGCTGCATCAACCCTCGCTCCTGCACTCGCCCCAACAACCACCAAACTCACCACGCCACGCCTCCACCTCCACGACTTGCCATTCGTTGGCTTCCTCTCCGCGTGCTGCCATCCTCCATTCCATGCATGTCCACCCAACACCTCCTCCATCTCCCGCGCCCTCCTCCATTCCCCTACTTCAACGCGTCGTAACCTACCCCGCCTCCACGTTGTCTTTGTCCTCCATCTACCGGGCCTCCATAGCGTGTCCATTTCCCTTCCTTGCTCCACCTCTGCACTGCCTCGTTCCAACCTCCACGCTAACATAAACCTGCAACAACAACAGAAAAAAAACAAACAAATAACATATTATAATATAATATAATATATATTATATTATATTATTTCAAATATTTTGTGATATAATATATTTTAATAATATATTTAAAAAAAAATCATATAATATTTGTTTAAAAAAAAAGAAAAAAAAACTATATACAATAATTTGTATAGTTTATGAAAAATATATATATAATAATAATTAATATTAATTAATTAATTAATATATTATTATTCAAAATTTCAACTTAAAAGTCCAAAATATGCTTCTACAAATATCCATGTCATCTTATAGTAAGATTGACGAATTCATAGATCTCCTTGAGAAAATCCTTAAGGATATGGATGAAATAAAGAAATCTATTGACGAAACCTTTAAAGAAAATGAAGATGAATGTGAAAATCACGTAGAAGAAGCCACCCAAGTTGATGAAAAATAAGAAGATAGAGCAGGCCTATATGTCATCCCCGATGAAAGTAATGGCATCAATCAATATAACATGCAATACAAAGATATAACATACCCTAGTAATAAGGGAATTGAGAACAAAATAATTGACAAGGAGAAGGATGATCCTGACCAAGATTATGATAAGAGACAAGTCGATGTTGCTAACAATAAAGATGATTAATACTACGACAAAAATATCACAATCACAAACACACGAACGACAAATATCATCACAAAGACAGCTATAAAGAACATCAAGAGAAGCAATTATAATATCTATCAGACACAAGATAAGACTGGTGTTCTTATGAGCATTATAAGCACAGGGAGCCCGTTTAAGGAAACTGACACAAAATGTGTTGGGGATAACAACATGAAAACTAAGGTCGCAATGTATATTGAGCATGTTCAATTGATGACAAACATAGTTAAAAGAAGCAATCAGACAAGTAGAAAAAGCGTAAACAAAGCTTCACCAAGTTCATAGTTATTGCAAATACCAAGACATAATAATCAAAATGAGGCAATGGCCGTAATCAAAATCGCACCTCTCAAGTCATCAGTGCGACATAGAGCCAGAATAAAAAATGACATTAGGAAATACTCGAGCTTTGAGGGCAAAGCTCCCTTAAAGGGAGTGGTAATGTAACGAATATGAAATAAATTATTAAATAGATTAGTTAATTATATGAAAGGGTGTAACCCTTCACGCTCAAAGCCTATAAAGGTGAGCCTCCTTTGCAATTATTATCATCATCCAATATATTATTATTACTCATATTCATTATTAAAATGATAGTCGAATTCAACTAACAAACCAACCGGATTCAGTTGCTTCAATTTATCTGTTGTGAATTGTAAACATTAGGTTGAAAGAAAGAACAATATTTGAGTATAAGTGTTTGAATTGTTCCAATTTCCTTAATGAAATCCAATAGTTGAAAGGATAAAATATTTAACAACCGACAATGTAAATGTTGTAGACCCTCACCCCTTCGTTTTCCTGTCAGCCTTCTAATAATGGAAACAAGAAGAACAAATTGTCTACCAATATATCTAAACAAGGGAATCCCTCGACGGATGTTCATGAATGAGGGACTGGGAGTGCAATGATCTAGCGAAGAACACGATTTCAACATCCTCGTTGTCGCAAACCTCCCAAACGTGTGTTTATGATTTGTCTTCCTTATTGACTTTGGTAGAAACTAGACACCCAACTTGTAGTGATATTTGTTGGAGAATTTAAAGTTCTTCCTTATAGTGGACTAATAAATACTTAACCTTTTCGATAGGGCTGATAAACTCGATATAGATTGGAGGGACTATCCATAATCTACCTAAAATTGGGGATTTTGTTTGATCACTTCGAATTGGGGTTTAAACTCGATATACATTGGAGGGACTATCCATAATCCACCTAAAGTTGGGGCCTTTGTTTGATCACTTTGATTTGAGCATGTGGGGAGGACATGATTCAATTCTAAAAATGACTGCTAAATTTAGGGTTAATAAAAAGTTTCTCCATGAAAGCATTAGGTATTACATTCTGGGGTTTTTCTTTTTGGTAGGCCCAATCACACTTGACCAATAGGGCCACCCTCAAGCTGAATCAATCCTCCATTCAAAGGTCCTTCCAAATTCCAATGCCTTATTTTATCAACGACCTAACAACCGAGTATTTCACCGTCCCAACAGAATGTCCCTTATATAAATTCAATAAACTATATGCTCCATGAACCGGGAGAGTACATGGTTTACCTCACTAATTCCATATAAATGTTGAATCACTCTAGATTTATTCTTATTGTTATTTTTTTTCTATACATTGTTTTTAATAAATAATAAAATTTTGTTGTACAATTACCATTTCAAATTAAAAAAATGATTTATTTTTACATATCAACAGTGAAGGTTTAAATTTCTCACAACCCTTCAAAGTGGGCGAGAGCTAACGATTGAGCTGCAGAATCTTAAATGACTCTATCAGCTCATGAATCTCTATGAGCCCATCCATAGCATCATCATGGAGCTCGCCTTTGTAAACACGATCACCCATATTCGCGTCCCGTACGCCTGTCAAGATCTCTGGGTCCCATACGCCTGACAAGATCTCTAGTCAGAAGCAGGATATCTCGAAGTCAACATCCCCAGTTACCGCAGGGAGGCTTTGTTTGAACGTCCGGATAAAACTTACCTAGCGGTCCCCTCCCCTCTGCGCTCCTACGACTGCTTTGGTTCAACGCTGTCGGTGTTGTCTAGTTTATGAAGGAAGAAGGAAGGACCATGGGGAGTTCTTGATGAAATACGCAGAGTCGAAGTTTTGCATAGCAACTGCCCAGAACGAAGTTCTGGGTACTGATATTCTCTCCAGATTTATGACGCTCGAGGCAGAGGAAGGGCGTTCTCCTTTCGATAAGTCATTCAAGAGCTTATGCATAAACATAATCGTTGCTTCTAGGGTTTATCTTGGAGCAATTTGTTGGTTCTTCTGCCTTTTGGGCTAGCATCCAGAGGTAGGAGACAATATTATTGGAACTGTCCAAGGTCATGGAATCAGATCAATGTAGACACAACTATTCCATCTATCCTAAAGAGTGGAATTTTGATATGGATAAGCTGAAGGGCATGAAAGATTTAGAAGTCATTTAGTGGGAATCCCTCATGAGGCATTATGCCTTTATCCCCCAGTTCTGATTAGTTACAGATGAGCTGTGAAAGACAACATTTTGCATGGCACCTCTGTGAAAAAGGGTTCCTGGTGTTGTGTCCAATATACGGTGCGAATAGATTGGAGAATGTATGGGGAGGATGCCATGGAGTTCAAGCACCAGAAATAACATACAATTTTTTTTCATAAGAGCTTAGTATTCAGAATTACTAAAACTCTACATCCTGAAATCATAGAGAGTCAATGTGGGTGGACGACGTCCACCTCCCTCCACAACAATGTGATGGAAAACCCATCTTCACAAGTAGAGTATGTTTCATCTTCCAGATCGGTTATATATGTTCTGGAGACATGATATTTAACATTCTTTCTTTCTCATGTCCAATCCATCTCTTTGGCTTGAACTCCATGGCATCCTCCCCATACATTCTCCAATTTGTTCGCACCGTATATTGGAAAATTGTATTATTATGCAAATTTTTGATACATTCTCCAATCTGTTCGCACCGTATATGCATTTTCAATGTTATTATGTTATGCTCCATTCTACCCTTCACTTCAGCATTGAGGGTGCTTTCACTTCTGCATTGAGCATGCAGTAAGCACCCTGTAGCTCTGAGGGTGCTTTCACTTCTACATTGAGCGTGCAATAAGCACCCTGTAGCTCAGTGGCTACTGGGCACAACAACCTTTGGATTGATAGTGAGAGTGTTGTTGTGCTTCGTAGCAGCATTAACTGCTGGGCTGTAGGGTACTTAAATCATACATATTTTTTTTTAAAGCATTTCATTATATGCAGTATACAAAACTTTTTTCTTTTTTCAAACACCCACATAATTAGCCCAGACTCCAGAGACAACTATCAATATAAATCATGGAGGCGAATTCAGCAGACCAACTGTGCTGTACAAATTGAAATGAATTCAGATATGTTGTGTGGCACATTCTGGAAAGGTTGTAGAGCATTTCATTTTATGGTTCAGTATATAGCGATTGTAATATATATAAAATAAAAATGAATCCCTAATGGAAATTAACTGAAAAGACTGGAAAAATAGTTTTTTTTCTCAACTCTAACATTTTTTAACTAAGATATTAACATAAAACCAAATAAGTTTAAAGTGAATTATTTTATATAATATCAAAATAAAACATATAAATATTAATAAATTATTAATGGATATAAGATTGGTTTTGATGAAATAGAGTAAATTTAAAGATGAAAATTAACCCAATAAAAATAAATTTAATTTTTGAGGAAGAGAGAAGTGTCCATCATTTTTTGATATATAAATTTTATATAATATCAAAATAAAACATATAACATTAACAAATTATTAATAAATATAAAATTGGTTATGATTTTTTTTTAAATTATACTTCTATTAAGTTGTCCAACTAACCATAGTCACAGGACACAAGATTCTTCAAATGTGTAAATAGCAAAATAAAGTGAAAAAACAGCAAAATATTGTGGTGGCCAAAATATAATAGGAGCAAAGACATAAGATTGGTTTTGAAATGACATAAATTGAAACAGCAAAATATTGTGGTGGCCAAAATATAGTAGGAGCAAAGACATAAGATTGGTTTTGAAATGACATAAATTGAAAGTTGAGAATTAAAAACAATTGTTAATATTTTTTTTTTGAGTTTCTTAAACATCTCTAAATATGAGTAGAATGTCCACTGTTTCTGGATATATAAATTTAAATACATACTATTCTAAAAATCAATTCTCCCAATTTAAATGATATAAAAAATTAATAATATTGTACATAAATATATGATAAAAATAATTAACATGATAAAATCAACTCCATACTTTATTTAATTTTAACTTTTAAGAAGTGAGAAATATAAAAAATCATCAACTATATTTTATAAACAAGAAAATATCAAAATAATAACATAAAAAAAAACAGTTAACACATTTCAAAATAACCCTGTAATTTTCAATTTGAGTTTACCGAGCATAAACATATATATATTAATTTTGTTATCAAATAAATTCTAGAAAATCAATTAGGTCAAAAGATTTGACAAAGGAGTGGATGAAATCTTTTCAAATGCAAATTTCGGTCAAAGATCTGTAATGGTGACCAACGAGGATAGATGTGTACAAATGAATACTGGAACTAAGAAAATGAATATGCAAATAATATTGCTATGTGTCTGAAGATACAGACCTGCCACTGGGGATGGATAGAGGGGTTGTCGCCTGTGGAGTTCATGTAAAGAGACCCGTCTGGAAGCGTTGAACCAAAGCAGTCGCACGAGCGCAGAGGCGAGGGGACCGCCAGTTTAGAGTTTGCGGAAATGGTAAGTTTTATCCGGACGTTCAAACAAAGCCTCCATGTAGTAACTGGGGATGTTGACTTAGAGATATCCCGCTGCAGGACCAGAGATCTTGTCAGGCGTTCGGGACCAGGGATCAAAATTGAGGCCGTCAGGGCCCGTCAAAGGGCTCTCAGCCTGTCAGTGAAGTGGCATCTTAATTTTGCCCGTCATATAAAATGAAGTTTTGTATTTTTGACATTTAAAAAAAAAATTATTTATTTAAATTTAAATGACATTTAAAGGGCTGTCATTAAAATCGCCCGTCAACAATTTTTTATGGGTGACAGCCATTTATTGCCAGTCCTAACTCCTACCAGGATACCAGCCTACCTAGTACCACCATCGTGTGACGTGTCACTCGTTCAGACTGTCTCGAGTCTCGACTCTCCAGACTCTAGGTTTAATGGCAGGCTTTCTTTACTCAAGAATTTAATTCCAGAGCTACTCTTCACTCGCCCCATCGTTTTCTTTTGAATTGTGTCTAGTCCGCTGTTCTGTTATGAAGTCTGCCTGTGCGCGCTGTTCAACTTGTTTACCTTTTTATTGTGTGGGAATTCAATCCGAGTCTCGTGTTCGACGACAAAGGGAAGATAAGACGGTGAAGGTCGGAGAATCAAGTCGGTTGAACGCTCAGGGACTGAGGGATGGGCTGCAAAGGACGACTCCGGCATCCTCTCGTGAGTCGCGGCCCACTGGCATCGCTAACTGGTTCGAAGGTAGCATCACTAACTGGTGGGCATCGCTAACTGGTTCTAAGCTGCATAGAAGGTAGCATCGCTAGCTGGTTGTACTTGGGCGTGGCGGTGGTGACCTCTGCACAGGTCTATCTGCATCATGTTTTCCTCTGCAAGTTTGAGGTATCCATGTTCTTCTTAATTAATTGTTTTATGCGTTTTCCAAGCGTTTCCTTTTTCCTCTTTTGGGGTTTGCTCTTGTTGAGGGCTGTAGTTGTCACATGATGCATCCTGATATTCTGCCTTTTGACACCTCCACTCCATTCACTGGCTTCCAGGTCTTCTCAAATATGCAGTCTTCAGCTGCCATGTATCTCCAGCGTCAGTGACCATGTTTCCCGAGTCCCCACTGTCAATCTTAGCGAGGGACATTCAACAATTCCCATCTATTCTGACAAATATGCCCTTGTTCTGCTAAAGATTTGGTTTTCAATATATTCATAAATGCAATGCTTCCATTCACAAGTAATTTTCTTTCCTTGTTGACATATGATAGTTCTTCAATATAGCTAGTGGCAGCAAACCCGTAATTTATCTTGTTTTTTCACACAGCATTAGTGACCATTTTTCATTCCTTTTTCTACTTTTGCATTTTGAAACTGTCTCTTTAGATTTCTTTGTTCATAATTATATTGCAGGCAGGGATGGAATTTGGCTCTCAGTGCTTCTAGTATCTTGGACCATAATCTGATCTTGTCTTTACCCAATCTTATCCCGGTATTTTGAATGCCTTCCTACCACAAGGCAGCATGAGCCTTCATCCTTGCCACTGCTAACTTTGATCTCCTTTCATCCATGTTCTCCATATCAAATTACCTCTCTAGTTCTTGCAAAGAACCCATTAACAAATCAAGGTTCAGATACTCTTTGAAGTCCAAGGTTTTAGTTCCTCGTTTTGAAATAACTTCTATCAGCCTTTCCATGGGATCTACTGCTCTTATTGGGTTTCACACGTTCGTCTTGTTCATCTTCTGACTCATCTTGCTGGAATATGGCTTCAATTGCTTCATCTGCTGAGCAATACTTTCCAGTGTTTCCACCACTCCGTCGAAGTCCAATATCCCTCTTAGCTCTTTTTATTTCCCTAGGTTCATTCCCCTTTCTACCACTAAATTAAAAAAAGGGCCCTCTTTTTAAAACGAACTGTTGTTTTCCCCAAAACCGCTCTATAATCACCGATTCGCCACTTTGTTACATTGTTTTCCCCAAAACTGCTCTCCTTTTAAAACTAACTGCTGTTTTCCCCAAAACTGCTCTATAATCGGGGTAGTAGTAAGAAATTTGTATTTTAAGCGGAAGATCCCTAAATTCCTCAGCAGATTCAACCATTGCTACAGCTCGCAGAGTCTACAGCCATTCCCCTATTTCCCTCAACAAATATAAGTGGGATCTCATTAACAAATCTATTGTGCATCATTCAATAATAGACTATTGGAATTAGAATTAGTTTTACAAATGGGCACATTTATTTCTTGTAACCGGTCGTTTCTCTTTCATTTGTAACAGTCCTACATGATTTCTCTTCCCCATCTATTGTCATTATTACATTGGACATAATAAAATAAATAAAAAATATCATGAATACTTAATTTCCTGTGTGCGTTTCCACAATGTGTGTGTATAACGTGGCTTTTCTGTCTTTGGAATAGTTTTGATTATCTCAAGTATGACGGTGTAATTACATTTAGTATGATCGCCTTACTCGTTTTCTAATACAAATCAGTAAAAAACAAAAAAATTACATTTAGTATGACCTATTCATTTCAAAGAGAGTCTACTTCAAATTACTCATTTTCTTATACAAATCAGTAAAAAATAAATAAATTACATTTAGTATGATCTATTCATTTCAAAGAGAGTCAACTTCAAATTTTGATTTTTGAAGTGAGATACATTTATGCATTGGGTTATGCTACAAAAGAGTTCCTTGAATACCAGCGTTTATGGCACAAAGCTCATGAAATTATTGAAAAGAATTAGTGTGAACATACAGACATGTTTGTTCACAAACTAAGAAATATACCTGTTAGCAATTTCCAAGAGACAGAAACATATAGCTCTTAGAATAGTACTAATCACACACCTTGCATTTTTTAATAAAAAATCTATGGGGCTATACAATCTAGTCTTTGAATGCATCTTTTCTTCCCCTGTTTCTATTACAAGCTAAACGCTAACTGGATTTTTGGAATTGTTTCCATTGTTGAATGTATTTGATGGATGTTATAGACAAGGTCAAATCCAGATTCAACATTAATACTCAAATCTCCACTCTTCTATTTATTTGCAATTCAATCTTTAACACTGAAAAGGTAGAAGGATGTCCTTGAATAATTAAGAGAAGAGTAATCATCGTCCTCTAGAAACTTTCAAAGTCAATAGGACTAAAATATTCTGGACTAAAATATTCAAAGGGACAGAAACCTCCTAAGAATTGAAAGAGAATGACAGCACGAGACCAAATGTCTGCAGCTTCTCCATCATAATTAAGACTAGCAATAACCTACCAACCATAAGGGTTTTTTAACACAGTTTCTGGGTTTGCAAATCAACTTTTGTTATGTATTCCTGTAGGCATCTGATTTTTTTTTGTTTATAATTAGAACTGAAAAATTGTGTTATGTATTCCTGTAAGCATCTGATTTTTTTTTGTTTACAAGGCCTTACTGCTGATATATCTATTACAAAAATCAAAGATTCATTGCTAGAAATGGTTTTATAGGATTCATTGCTTGTCATATAAATAATGTGAATTAACAGCTTATTCTATAGAATCCAAATGGGTCTGCAACTAATGCTTATTTGTGAATCCAAGAATAGGTGGTTTAGGTAATTTTTTAAGGATTGGTGTGGGTTTATTTCTGAATTGAATTATTTTTATACTTTTAATTGAATACAGGGATAAATTACTGAGAAATGTCACGTCTTGGTCACCCTAAGAAAGATAAAAAAACAGCTTTCTCTTGCTGATGCATTTGGTATTCCTCAAGGCTCTAATCAACCAATGCACCATGCTAACCAGGAGACGGTTGCACCTCACTTTTTTTTTTCCTGAGTAGGTCAACATGGATCCATACATACTAAGTATATAATTTGATAATACACATGAATAATTGGGTGTTGTGGTGCCTATCTAGATTTATGGCATAGCAGAATTTGATGACGCAGAGAGAAGTTGCAGGAGAAGGTTGGCAGGACACAATGAATGGCGAAGGAAGAACTCGTTAGATTCATTGGCTAACTCCGGCAGCCAAGGTAATTTTATATAAATTTGCCTTTCCTGTTACTGTAAG
>LPNX010670564.1:98612-280368 GCA_001517045.1 Pseudotsuga menziesii
CATTAAGAATGGTCTCACATGTTTTTTCGTCCTCAATCCATACTTCCAAATTTATAGCCATAGATTGTACTATCCGGCTTGACCATCTGTCTGAGTTCCTTTTTTATTATAAACCTTAAAGCAACTGAGCAATTGTAGACATATTCCCCAATCAAATAGATTGAACACAATGTAGGCAGGGATATACATTTACTTGTGCAATTTTACAAATCCAATTTTGAAAGAAAAAAAATTGTTTTTAATTTTTGTCATCAAGTAAATGAAATGTACAATTAATTTATTAATGTCATTTAAAATGTAAACTTTTTGAAAGCCCTTCATCAATGAAGGGCTGCATGAATATATAACCTTCAATATGAAATTAAGACCAGCCCTTCAATCTTGATCCATGTTCGGGACCCGCATATGGGTGATCGTGTTTACAAAGGCGAGCTCCATGATGATGTTATGGATGGGCTCATAGAGATGCATGAGCTGACAAAGTCATAAATGACTCTCCAGCTCAATCGTTAGCTCTAGCCTTCAAAGTGAAATGGAACCCTACCCTTCGAATTTGATACTCGCAAAGTTGCTAATCATGATATTAAATACATTTTTTAAATGTCATAGTACTTCTCAAAGTGAAATGGGACCCTACCCTTCAAATTTGATCCTTGCAAAGTTGCAAATGATGATATTAAATATATATTTTTAAATGTCATAGTACTTCATGTTCCACGGGAGAGAAAACAATGTCCCATCAACAACTTACCACTCGTGATCATTATGACTTTACGCGGAATGGGAGGCCCCACCTCCTTGTGGCGTTTGGCGTCGTGATCATTGTGGCTTTACGCGGAATGGGAGGCCCCACCTCCTTGTGGCGTTTGGCGTTTATATTTATTATTGCCATCTCCGTGTCCAAAGCGCGTCTATGGTTGGAATCGGTATCTTATATCCTCGGATCGATTCCCGCTGCACTCACTCCACGAATTTCTGTGGCGTGTCTCGGAGTTTCTACTTGGTGGGAAGCTTTAAATCATGAAGTAGGGGAACAGAGTTTCTTTGTTGGGATTTTCATAGGATAACGCCACTGTGTGTATCCTTTCTTTACGGTAATTTCAATCCTTTGTTAAGATATATTTTCCCCAGGAAGTTTGAGCTCTGGTTCGACATTCAACTGTATGAAAAGGCTTTAACGATGGCGAATAGTTCAGCCGAGGGGGTTTTGAACAATGCGGTCGGCAGAGAGGAACTGAGAAGGGTTTTCTCGACATTCGATAAGAACGGCGACGGGTTGATCAGCAAAGAGGAGATGAGAGAGTCCTTCGATAAGCTCGGGCTGTACGTTGGTGAAGAGGAACTGGCCTGCACGATTCGAACCGTGGACGTCAATGGCGATGGCTGCGTGGATTTCGATGAGTTTGTGACGCTGTATGAATCGATGAGTGGTAAACGAGAGGAAGGAGAAGAAGCAAACGCGGATTTGGCTTCGGCGTTCGACGTTTTCGACGACAATGGCGACGGTTTAATAACGGCAGAAGAGCTCCAGTCTGTGCTCAAGTCGTTGGGTCTCAAGGAGGGCCGAACGATTGGGGATTGCAAGAAGATGATACAGAAAGTTGATCAAGATGGTGATGGGAAGGTCAACTATGCGGAGTTTAAGGAGATGATGAGCGCAGGATCTTGGAGGCAGTAGCTGCGGAATTTCACCTGATTCTACAGTACAGTACAGAGGCAGTGTATGTACGTCTGAATATTACGTAATGCAATTTGCCCATTCTGTGATTCGTTTAGAGAGGTGGCGTCTGTGGCCATTGTAGTACAACTGGTTAGTGTTACGTGTGTACTGTGGCCATTTCTGTTTAAATGGTTGGTGTTACGTATTAATGTGATATGTCCATTCTGTAATATGCCATATCAGTTTACTGGTTGTTGTATTCTTCCCTGTTTACATACAGTTGCCCACAAATGTATCCTTCCCTTCCGAGCCAGTTTCCAGTATCTAAATGCTATTTATGACCATATATTGTTGCAATATATTTATACAAAACATATGTCAAACACTGAGCCTCTGATGGTTGCCATTGCCGGCTTCCTTCTCTCTGTATATTCTAAATTGTGTATATTCTAAATTGTGACAGCCTTTACAAACTCTGAGTGATTTGTAGCCAAGGATTTGTGTATTTGTGAATCAAAATCAATAAGGATTATGATAATTTTTTAGCCATGGAATGAACATGTGAATAGAATTCAATAGGATTGTGATAACTTTGATGAAATTGCATGTGGAAAATAGTACAGACGGACATAAGGTAAAATATTTCGCTTTTGTAATATGGTTGGAAAGGATTCAAGATTATATTTTTAAACTTAATAAAAATAAAAATTTAAAGTTATATTTGTAAAACTAGAAAATAAAAATTATAATAAATATGAAAATTGTTAAAAATTATTATTAATATATATATATGTGAGTGAAAATTTCTAAAATAACATAAATATGAAAATTGTTAAAAATTATTATTAATATATATATGTGAGTGAAATTTTCTAAAATAACATTAAATTGATTTTTTTAACTATATTATTGTTCCAAAATAATTTTTCTAACTAATTTAAAATAATATGTAAATCAATATGATAGATGGAAAGATAAACAAAATGGTTGAAAAGGAAATATAGGTAGAAATATAGGCTAGAAATATTGAAGTTGTATTAATTAAAGATAAGTTTGTAAGGCTTGATTTCAGGTGTTATTAGTAATGGTATGATTGATGGCATGCTAAGTAAACATGACTAAAAGTACATGGTGACCAACTTCCAAGTGGTGTGTCGCAAAATGACTAGGACAATGTACTAGTGTGGAGAAGGAGGATCAAGGTATTCTTACCTTGTATAGGCGAATGATCGATGAGGTGTTGCATAGCAAGCTTTAGTGGATGACAACGTGATTCGCAATGCTGCATAGCTTGTGTTGTTTGTGGCAAGGCAACAATGTTGATAAGTGCATTGAAGATATGCAAATGCTTGATAAATTAGGGATATGATTGAGCTCCAGGGACTATCAACTGTTGGACTAGATGGATGACAACATGATCTCATGTTGAGGAGTCAATTGCTCATATGTGCATGGCTCAAGGGAGGCAACAAAAGGTTTCCTATGGTTGGGTGGCAATGACGTAGCATCACATATGGTTGAATGAGCACTCTAGAACATTCTATAAGTATAAGGTGCATGGCTTGGGTTCAGTCAAGACATGTCGGTTAGGTGTATTTTGAGTGGTTGATGTCCATGCTCAATTAGCAAGGTCATGTTGTTGAATTGTGACAAGGATCCTTGAGTGGTATGGGACACTCCATCAAAACACAAAGTCTAGCCCTATGAAAATTGGTATTAAAGTTGCATTCGAATGTGGAAATTGTAAAAGTGTCTTCACCTCCAACACCTCTTTCATCATATGAGGCAATGGGATCATGTTGATGAGGACATCAATGATTCAAGAGGGGGAGGACCTAACTTGAGGTTCCATTGACAATTGCATGTCAGGAAAACATGAATAAGGGTGCATGGTGAGTCTACAATTTTGATAGCCTTAGTGAGTGAATCGAGGGTGGAAAATTGCAAGACAATTAGGATGATGTATTGGCATATGTTAGGGGGACCAAGGAAGTCTTTCCTTGCAAGAGAAGAGGATTGACAAGGTGCTACATAATAGGCTTCAGTGGAGAATGACATGATTAATTTGGTGGATTGTGTGTGTTGTCCATGGCAAGGAAATAGTGTTGATACGTGCATTGAAGATACATGAATGCTAAATTAATCAACAACATTATCTTCATGGACTATTATGTGTTGGCCTAGATGGATGCCAACATGGTCTCATGTTGAGAAGTGGGTTGTTAAAGTATCCTTGGGCGAGGTGACAAAAGATTGCCTCTGGTTTGGTGGCAATAATATAGCGTCACCTGTAGTAAAAGGAGCACTCAACATTATCTAAGTACAAGGTGCTTGGCTTAGAGTCAATCAAGACAAGTTGGTTAGATATATTATGAGCGATACAAGTGGTTGATGACCATGCCCAACTAGAAAGATCACATTTGTGTTACATGACAACTAGACTTTTTGAATAGTATGACATGCTTAAATATAATTAAAATTCTAAATCGTGACAAAGTCCTTATGGATAGTATCACACTTCTCCCTCTTTAAATAAAAAGAGGATATATAAGTTATTCTAGTAGTAATATTGTTATAGTATTAAGTGGTCACATTTGTTTACGTGTTTAAAGGTTTTTATGATTATGTGTAATATTTAAAGGAATATTAATGATTTTTTTTAACTATACCAATAACGTAAAATATTGTCCAATATTAATGACTTTGTGTACATGTAATGGGACATCAACAAATTTATATGGATTGATTTATTTTTAACTTGTAATGTCCCTTTTTTGGAAATTTGATCAAAATGGCCAATTCTTCAATTCTTTCACAATGTACTCAAATTCATCTTCTTACAACTATAGTTATATGGATTCAATTTATCCAAAATTTCTCCAAGTGCTTTCAAACTTGGTGAGGAAGGTCCTAAGAGGTTATGGGACATATTAGCACATCTATCAGACATATAATCAATTGATATACCCAACCATGGTCTGCAATTTGCAAGGGAATAAGTTTCGAGACAAGACTAGTCAATTTGGGAGGTGGAAATCCCCCTTGGGTTTTGGAACAAATCTCTTCACAACACTATACAACCTTCACTAATGGTGGGTACAATACTTGGCTATGTTATCAGACATTAATTCAAGTATATTTGAAGCATCATATGTGGTTTTGGGGTCGAATAGGTATCCAAGGGAACTCCATGAATTTACTAGTAATTTTGAGGTTCCAACCCCCAATGGTAGATGACTCCAAATAGCTCCAAATGCTCTCAAATTGTACAAGAAGGTGTATGATTCATATAATAACTTAATTATAATGTTTAGGGGTATATTATGGCCTTCCAGTTACTTCTACAAGTCTATATCAAATCCTAATTAAGATAGATGCTTTAACTAGCAATTTTGGGCCTCAAATCCCCACCGGGTAATTGCCGGAATGGCTTCCCAAATGTGCAGAAACTCACTCGAATTCTCAAATTGAAGAAGTGGATGTGTATAAGACATTATGAGAGACTCATATGCAAAACCAATCGAACTCCCATGGCTATTATCACTTCTTTCAATCAGATATTAAAAAACTAGTTTTGGACCCTTGGAAAATGAGATGTAGTTTGCTACAATTGCTACGAAATTCGACCCAATGGCCACAAATTCTCATTTATTGAATATGAAACCCCTAATATGCTTTAATGACAGTCCCTTCATTCATAAATCATCAATAGTTTACACAGCCATTCAAATCTATCAATATTATAAGAGTTTGCAACAAGGAGATGGGGAAATGGCATTCTTTCTTTATTATTGATCAATAACAAAGAGATTTCTTGGCCTTTCAACCTGAGAACTTTTTGAACAGAGAGAGAAGAGAATTTACATAAGAATACAAAATACTGGAGCAAGAGGAGCTCCCTCAAAACGATAAATGGATCACCAAGTGCGCCTCACTCCACTAGGCTGAAATACGGTGAAAGAATGTGAGACGGGAGGGGGAATGAGCTGAATCCTGAAGTGTCCACAACATGTTGTAGCTACACATGTATAATATAACTCCATTGAAACTCCTTGAAATACCCGAGTGGCATCTCCAATCACCAATTAGGATGGGAATCTTTCACCCTCGAAATTGGCTCAAGCATGAACTAGTCACTCACTAGCTCTCTCTCTTCACAACAACAAATTTCACAACTGATCAAAAATCTCTTTCTCATGGTTGTTCCCTATATTTTATAAACATTAATGGTCACGTCAGCTTCCAAATACATCCATAAACCAAAGCCAAGTCAAATTTGTGTGGCTGCTCATGCTATGCCATCTGGCCTCTCTCTTCACCTTCCATCTTCTCCCAAATTGAGTAGGAACCCATTGGGCTTCTCCAAATCACATGAGAGCTCTATTGGATGCTCTATCTCGACCTGATATGCCAGAGATGTTAGATGTCAGCCTTCAGATCTGACTTGTGTCATAAGTGTCATAGAATCTCCATCATTGGTGTCATAGATGTCACAAGTGTAAGGAGAATCTAGCCAAGTGTCCATGAAACTCCCCATTTGGCTCTTCCATTAGAGGAAATTTGGGGTCTAAAATGGGCCTTATAAGAAAACGTGCCAACAATAATTTCTTGTGAGTTGGAATTCAAGAACCAAGAGAATTTCAATAAAATGAGTCAACCATAATGGTTAAATTGACATATTTTTCATAAAAAAACTACTTTTTTTTGTTCGTATTTTGGACATATATCCCTGTGTTTTTACTCAAATTTCGATCAGGAGAGTTCGTTGGATGCCGAATTTGATTCTGCATCCAACGAGTACCCACACTGCATACTTTTGACAGACCCCGCAACCCAAAAACAAGAAATACTTGAAAAAACATGATGATGATGTCATCATCACATTTTTTCAGGTATTTCTTATTTTTGGGTTAGCGAGGTCTGTCAAAAGTATGCAGTGTGGGTACTCATTGGATGTAGAATCAAATTATGCATCCAACGAGCTCTCCCGATCGAAATTTGAGTAAAAAAACAGGGAGATATGTCGAAAATACGAACACAAAAAGTAGTTTTTTCTTTCTTCCTCCAAAATTAATAAATATTATTTTATTATTTTAACTATTATTTTATTATTTTCCTTAGGAGGCCCATTTTAGACCCCAAAATTCCTCTAATGTTTTCTCATGTAAGTTACACTTCATCCCAAATTCAACCTATGAAGTATATGGACAAGAATATTAACCTTATAATCTATTCAAAAACATTAGGCTTCCCATAGGTTCGAATTTTGCAAGAGGAGGATACCATTTAACATAGGAATTCTAGCTTGTGTGGGTCCCACATCCTCCATGTGTCTTCATGATCAATTGCCACTTTCATTTTCCCTTGTATTTATTTATTTATCTCCTTTATTAATTATTTATGCTAGTATAATGTTCAAACATCATTTATTGTCCCCCTTATTCCAAATCTCAAAGCTTCCACCCCCAACCTAGGAAACTAGTGATTTTCCTCCTTGGCAATTATTTGACCTTTAGCATCAATTTGACAACTTTCATGAATATGGAAAATGTGATTTGACCATTGTGACCCAATACAAAATTTGGGACATTACAAATCCTCCCTTTCCAATATTGCTTGTCCTCAAGCAATTTCAAACATGGTTGTTGAAGAACCTACTTTCTATATGATTCTTTGAAGTTGCCACTCAGATGCCCACTTTGAGTCTTTGAGATTCCATGAAGATTTTAGAGAGGAACCACCATGCTTGCTACTACACTACTCTGATTGACATCACCTTATTAAGTGGGGAATCCATATCCCATACTTCTTGTTTCCCAAAGAATTTGAAATCAATGGGACTAAAAACTATCCCCGAGTCCCTTTGCTTGCATTGCACTCCAACAATTAAGAGTGCTCTCCAACCCATACCATTAGGAAAGAGAATTCCTGGATCCCATTTTCTTGTATGCATTCTTCCAAACATCATGAGTACATAATATATATCATCAAAGTATATAACAACATAATAAAAATGTACATCAAGGAGGTGCCTCGCCAAAACATCATGAAAGTGCTTATACCTCCCAGTGAGTAGACTACTATTTTCCAAGTGCATACATGCTTCAAGTGACCAATCAAATCTGCTCCAATGACATAGGTGAAGATCCCATGTCCTTTAATGATTTTCCAAAAGGTTGTGATATGCATCAGAATTTTCAGCCATGTATTCTTTCATCCAAGAAGTGGATGAAGAATCTCCACTCAAATATGAACCCAATAATGAGTAGAAAAAACAAGGAGACTTCAAATGACTCAAAGAAGTCTCACCCATACATCCATGAATCAGTGAATCATAAAGATATAACAATGTATGTGGCTGGTAACAAAAATGTTCTCCCATCATAAGTCTATTCACCCCGTTGTTGGATGAAGTTCCTCCAACATCAAATGAATGAAGTGTTGAGCAAGAAAAACCATGAGTCTTCAAGTGACTCAAACACATATCATAGGTGCATCCATGTATATGTGCATCATCAGGAAGTAACAAGGAATGCTGCTGCAAATGTGAATAAGAATGTGCTCCAAATGATATGTAATTTGCATCAATATAATCATCCATGTGTTCTTTCATCCAATAAGTGAATGGAGAACCTCCACCAAAATCTGAACAAAATAAGGAGCAAGGAAAACATGAAGACTTCAAGTGGCTCAAAGAAGTCTCATCAATACACTCATGAATATGTATGTCATCATGTAATATCAGAGGATGTTGCTGCCAATAATAATGTTCTTCAATCATATAACTCTTCACCCAAGCATGGGATGAAGTTCCTCCAACTTCAAATAAACTAGGAAAGGGGCAAGGAACATCTTGAGTCTCCAAGTGACTGAAGTGAACATCATAGGTGCACCCATGGAGATGTGTATAATCATAATGTAAATAAGGATGCTGCTGCAAATGTAAATAAGATGGTGCTCTAATAATTCCATCATCAAAAGGAGAAATAGAATGTACATACTCTTCATGTGCCACCATCAAAATGAAACCTTTCACCCATACTTCATTAGGATGAATGCTGCAAAATATGGAATTGTAGGATCTAGGAGAATGAACTAACTCATCCAAATGATCAAAAAGTGCAGAAGTTTCATCATGGTAAGGATCCACACGGGTAGTATCATGCAGCTCCTTCAAAAGTGTGAAACCTTTGTCATAGATTGGTTCCAATGTAGAGGAATCATGCTCTTCTTTAAAATTTGCATAACCTTCATCAAGAGACAATTCAAGTTCCTCTTCCACCTCATCAAGTGTTTGTATTTTTTTGAGTTGGAGCACACATTATTATATAGAAAAACTACTAAGACTATGCAATAACCATATTCGGGCATCTTCGTGATTTTATGCATAGTGCATGACGTTGTAACTAGATATAGTCTTAAAAAAACTAGAACCATGAGAGAATTACGTATTGTTAACTATGTACATAAAGAAGCCACTTAGCAAAATGAGGCTATAATAATTCTACAACAAAAAATTAAAATTTAAGGCTATAATAATTCTAAATTTGAAAATAAAAATATTGGTAAAACTTGAAAAATAAAATTATAATAAATATGAAAGTTGTTAGAAATTATTATTAAAATACTATTTTATTTATCCGTAAAAATTTATAAAATACCATTAAACTGTTTTTTCTAACTAATATAAAATAATATGTAAATCAATATAATATGATAGATGGAACTATAAACAAAAAGGTTGAAGAGGACATATAGGTAGAAAGGTAGGGCTAGAAATATTGAAGTTGTATTAATTTAAAATAACTTTGTAAGAAGGTGTCATTAGTAACAATATGATCGATGACATGCTAAGGAAACATGATTAAGAGTATATTGTGACCAATTTGTGGGTGGTATGTTGCAATATGATAAGGACAATGTACTAGCATGGACAAGGAGTATCAAGGTATTCTTACCTTGCACAGGAGGATGATCGATGAGGTGTTGCATAACAAGCTTTAGTGGAGGACAACATGATTGGAAATGTTGTATCGCTTGTGTTGCTTGTTGCAAGGAAACAATGTTGATAAGTTCATTGAAGATGTGCAAATGCTTAATGAATCAGGGACGTGATTAAGCTCCATAGATTATCATGTGTAGGACTAGATGGATGACAACATGATCTCATGTTGAGGAGTCAATTGCTCATATATGCATGCCTCAAGGGAGGCAACACAAGGTTTCCTATGGTTGGATGACAATGATGTAGCATCACATATGGTTGAATGAGCATTCTAAAATTCCATAAGTATAAGGTGCATGGTTTGGGACCAATCAAGACATGTCGGTTAGGTGTATTTTGAGTGGTTGACGTCCATTCTCAATTAGAAAGGTCATGCTGGTGTTGGGTTGTGACAAGGATTCTTGAGTGGTATGGGACACTCAAGCAAAACACAAAGTCTAGCCCTATGAAAATTGGTATTAGAGTTGCATTCGAATGTGGACATTGCAAAAGAATCTTCACTTCCAACACCTCTTTCATCATATGAGGCAATGGGATCATGTTGATGAGGACATCAATAATTCAAGTGGGGGAGAATGTAAGGGCCTAACTTGAGGTTCCATTGACAATTGCATGTCGAGAGAACATGATTAAGGGTGCATGGTGAGTCTATACAATTTTGATAGCCTTAGTGAGTGAATCAAGGGTGGAAAATTTCAAGATGGTTAGGATGATGTATTAGCATATGCCAGGAGAAACAAGGAATTATTTCCTTGCAAGAGAAGAGGACCGACAAGGTGCTACATAATAGGCTTTGGTGGAGAATGACATGATTAATTTGGTGGATTGTTTATGTTTTCCATGGCAAGGAAATAATGTTGATATGTGCATTGAAGATACGTGAATGCTCAGTTAATCAACAACGTTATCTTCATGGACTAGTATGTGTTGGCCTAGATGAATGCCAACATGGTCTCATGTTGAGAAGTGGGTTGTTAAAGTATGCTTGGCTTGGGCGAGGTGACAGAAAATTGCCTTTGGTTAGGTGGCAACGATATAGCATCACCTATAGTAAAAGGAGCACTCTAACATTCTGCAAGTACGAGGTGTTTGGCTTAGGGTCAATCAAGACAAGTTGGTTAAGTATATTATGAGTGATACAAGTGGTTGATGACCATACCAAACTAGAAAGGTCACATTTGTGTTACATGACGACTAGACTTTTTGAATAGTATGACATGCTTAAATATAATTAGAAGTCTAAACCGTGAATAAGTCCTTATGGATAGTATCACACTTCTCCCTCTTTTAATAAAAAAAGGATATATGACTTATTCTAGTAGTAATATTGTTATATTATAAGTTGGTCATGTTTGTTTATGTGTTCAAAGGTTTTTACGATTATATGTATAATATTTGAAGTAACATTAAAGCCTGTTCAGAAGGCTGTCATGTATGCGATGTCCTTTGATTCTCTTTGAATAACAAGGTCTGGCATTTTTTCTGCTGAAAAAAAAAATGTATAATATTTGAAGTAATATTAATGACTTTTTTCAAAAAAAAAACTACACCATATATTGTATATGTAAAATATTATCAAATATTAATGACTTTGTGTACATGTAGTGGGACATCAACAAATTTATATGGGTTGATTTATTTTCAACTCATAAGATTTATGGGGTTACAAAAAATTGCACTTCTTCCAAGATGACATATAGTTATTCTAATAGTAATATTGTAAGGTGGTAAATGTTTGTGTATGTATTTAAAGGTTATTATAATAATACATGTAACTTTTAAAGCAACACGGGCTTTATGTACATTTAATGGGACATTATTGGAATTATAATGACCCATTTATGATTAAGTTGTTGGATCAGTTGCAATGCTTGCATGAAGCACTGATCAAATTTCAAGGGTGGGTCTTAATTTCAATTGAAAGGGAATTTATTTATTTTTGGAGCCTTTCATTTGGCAATATGAATAATTATACTTCAATTGACTCAATTGACAAGTATAAATTAATTAAATTATTTCCTTCAAAAACATATACAAAATGAATAGTGTCTTTTTAAAACTTTACAATCTTAAGCAATTGAGCATCCCTTAGTATCTACATGAATTAATGATATATTTTCAATAAACTTAAATTGAACACATTATATATATATATATATATTGTTAAGAACCCGTTCCAACCCTCCTCTTTATTTTGTTAGCAGGTTTTGTTGGACACATATGCTTTGTAAGGCGTCCCATTAGTATGTTGTATTATCCCACATTCATAGGGAGTAATAGTTGTCTAGATTAGACTTAGTATATAAGTAAGTGTTGAGGCCAATGAAATCATCGAAGAGTTATTTTGTATTGAGCTTGCTCAAAGGAGGTTGCCCCCTCGAAGTGGCCCACGATCAATAAAATCTCTTTTGTACTCCAATATTTTTGTTATATCGTGCATTCTCATTGTTTATTACAGGAGGTTCTTCACATATGGTATCAGAGCACTTTCCTTGGCACAAGTGGAGGGTTTTTCTCTCTCTTATTTTTGACGAAAAAAGAGGACAAAATTGGGTGGTGACTTTCAAATCAATTTATGAAACGTTTTGTAGAGATTCAGAAGAAACAAGTCACATATCTGAATTTCTCTTGCAAAAATACGCAGTTTCAAAAAACAAATCATTTCATTTGGAGTTCTGAAAGTGGAGATGTCACTGATTTAAAATCAGTCATTTTTTCAGAATTTCGGTGACGACCACGAAAATTGTAGAGCGAAAATCTTTTGACCAGGTGCCCAGATTTTTGTTGCGAAGGCGGGGATAGATGTAGAGTGGTTGTTCTAGTTCTAGAAACGGGTTATAATATCGATTCTGAGCAATCTAGATATGGTTATGCTCATTTTAAAAAAAATTGTTTCTCAAAACCCTACATCTATTTATGGGTTTTGGGCATTGGGTGGAATTTCTGCCATTTTTTTTATTTTATTTTTTAATGTTGTGAATATTGTAGTACTTCCTCTTATTTTCATCAGCATTATTCATTCGGATCAAGGAATAAACTCTATCCACTTAACTATGAGAAGTACTTGGGCATAACCCTAAAACTCATTGTGAGGAGTACCACAGGAACCCCAAAGTAGTTGGCCATTAAAAGGACCTGCCAAGCAAAAAGGGAAACTACCCCTACCTGATTGACTAGTTCCACCTATGCGGTAAACCAAGAGCTATGGTTTGTTACAAAGCAGTTATCAGTTTTACCTGAGTCCTGGAGTGAGGGGTATTGCCCCAATACACAAGCTGTTAGAACACATTGGTGGCCGAGTGAATTCCTTGAAGCTTTAGGAAGCCGCACATACCTGGGGTCCATATCCATTTCCAGTTGATAAAGCACAAAATTTCATAACCGCCACAGATCATTTTCACCGAACTTTTTAAAAAAAAGTACAAATTTCTGAATTTTGTCCATATCTTTTTTTATTTAACTCCATTTACCTTGAAAATTCATTGTAACCCCCGTAATATCATTCTGCATATTTCCTTCCTTCAGGACCCTATTCCAGATTCCATTTCTTGAATCCCTAAATTCAGATTCTCACCCAATCACCTTCAAAAAATTTCCACTGTGTTCGTTTCCCATTTATGCTTCCTTGTCCCTCTTTAACAAATTTTCTCATTCTTTCACCCCATTTCTGAAAGTCACATTTTTTGTTTCCCTGTCCCTCAGTAAGTGTCCAAAACCCAATCAAACCCCAATTACCCACCCAAGTTTTTCCCAACTCAAAATTTTCCTTCTTTAAAACCCTTTTCGTTTGTTTTTCTACCCATTTCCCTAAATAATAATAATAATAATATGCTTATGGTTGGCACCTACGTAGGCGTAATAAAACAAATGGAAGAATAACTTGCCACCGTCAAGACCAAACTCAAAGCTATGGATTAAAAAATTCTTGGCCTTTAGCTTCCGCATTCACCCATGAACAACCGATGACAGCCTGAGTCTTCTGCAGGCACTGGGTCCTCTTCCTCTAGCAAATTTCGTGGGCCAAAGATTTATTTTCCTCGCTTCAATGGTGATGATCCGACTGAATGGATTTATAGGGTCGAACAATATTTCAGTCTGCATAACACTCTTAATGTCAATAAAGTCCCACTTGCATCCTTTCATTTGGAACATGAAGCCCTTCAATGGTTCCATTGGTACAACAAGGATCATGAAGTGCCACAATGAACAGATTTTTTCCAAGTCCTTTTGCACCGATTTGGCCCTTGTGGTTTTGATGACTTCATAGGAGCACTCACCAAACTTCACCATACTGGCACTATGTGAGAGTATCAGACCAAATTTGAGAAATTGGTCAATCACACAGAAGGATTGTCTGATGCATTCTACAAGAGTTGTTTTATGAATGTTCTGAAGGATACAATCCAATGTGAGGTTAAAATGTTCTGTCCCAACACAATGATGGAAATCCTAGGGTTGGTTAAGTTGGCGGTGGACAAGGTCAGGGCTCAGCAACGCCCCAAATCCACTTTTGTTGCATTCAGAAATATGGTTCCCCAAAGACCTGCAATCCCTCCAACTCCAAGAACCACTCCTTTTAGCCATTTGTCTGAAGCCGAAATGCGGGCACGTAGGGAAAAGGACTTTGTTATAATTGTGATGAGAAATTCACTTGGGGACATCAATGTACTGAACAAAAACTCTATCTCTTGGATGTCGATTCTCTTCCTGCAATTGAAATTTGTGAAGCTGCTCAGGATCCAGTAGATAATCAAGTCGGCATTCAACAACCGCCTGTTGACCCTCATTCTCATGTCGACCACCCAAATATATCTCTCCATGCATTAGTTGGAGTCACCACCCCACAAACCATGTAGGTCAAGGGTTTCTTCAATAAGATCCCTCTTACAATACCCATTGGTTCTGGTAGCACCCATAAATTCATTGACCCTCATATTGCCAAACATGTTGATTGTTTTGTCTATCCTTACTCCAGCTTTAACGTCATGGCTGCTAATGGGAACACCTTACCTTGCAAAGGAAAGTGTCACAATGTGCGTATCTCTATTGGAGATTATAACTTGAGCTCTAACATGTTTTCCATGCCCCTTAGAGGATGTGATGTGCTTTTGGGCACTCAATGGTTACACACACTTGGACCCATCTTATGGGATTTTACTGAACTGTGGATGCAGTTTTTAGTAAATGGGAAAAAACACGCATTCAATGGCTTACAACCAGGGTCTCTCAGCATCATCAATTCACATCGCATGGAAAATATCCTTAAGAAGAATTCACATGGTGTCATCGCTCAGCTCCATTTCATTCAGATGCAACCTCCAGCAGTCTCAACTACTCCCTTGGATCTTTCATTCTGATGCACCCTTCATATGCCTAATTTTTCCAAGTTCTTCACTCTTGAGAGTGATGCTTGTGACAATGGACTTGGGGTTGTCCTCTTTCAAGATGAAAATCCCATTTCATTCACAGTCAAATCCCTTTCTAGTAAGAATTTATCCACCTCTACATATGAGAAGGAAATGATGGTTATTTTGCACGGAGTACAGAAGTGGCGACCATACCTCTTAGGGAATGATTTCAGCTTCAACATTGATCACCAGAGTTTGAAATATTTCTTGGAACAACAAGTCTCATCCCCAACACAATAGCAATGGGTTAACAAACTCATGGGTTATGACTATGAGATCACTTAAAGAAGGCTAAGGACAATCTTGTGGCAGATGCACTTTCCCGCACATTTGATGCCCATGTTTCTCTCTCAGCGATTTCTATTCCTATTCCAACTTGGTTACACTCTGTTCAACAAGGCTATGTCAATGACTCCTCATTAGCTAAAATCATCCAACTATTGGCCAGTAACCCTTCTGTGGTATCGCATTACTCTTGGGATGGTTCTTCTCTGAGATACAAGTGTCATCTAGTGCTTCCCTAGTGCACAGATCTTAAACATTCGGTCTTTTATAAACTCCATGATTCTCCATCGGCAAGGCACTCTGGGTTCCTCAAAACATATGAGTGGGCACGACGCAACTTCTTTTGGAAGGGAATGAAACAAGAAATTCAACAGATGGTTCTCAAATGTGCTACTTGTCAACGACACAAGGGTGAAACTACAATCCTTCCTGGATTGCTCAAACCTTTGCCCATCCCCACAAGGATTTGGACAACTATTTCGATGGATTTCATGGAAGGGATTGCTAAATATGGAGGGAAGACCATAATATTGGTTGTGCTTGATTGACTCTCCAAATATAGTCATTTTTGTTCTCTCATCCATCCATATACCACCTCCTTAGTTGCTCAAATTTTCATGGACCAAATATTTCGTCTTCGTGGAATCCCTTGTTGGTGTATTTGTAACTTCGGAATGTATTCATCTATGTATCTTATGTATTGTAACCCGATGTTTATTCTGGGATGTATCTATAATGTAATTAAGTCATGTTGTCATGCCCCGATGTTCCGATCGGGAGGATCAATAATGTAAACAAGTCATGTCAAGTCATTGTGGGTAACCATCTGATTGTCTAAGGGTTAAAGTCCCCGCAGTTCCGGGGCACTAGGGTTATTAGACTCTCCTAGTAGAGGTCGGCCCTAGTAAGGTTTTAGTCATGCCAGGATTAGTATAAATAGAGAGCTGGACTCTCTATTTAGCACACATCACAAACACACTCAAGTGTAGCGCATAGTTGAGGAAGGAGGAGACACTGGGGCTAGATAACAAGAAGGTTATTGCTGTCGGGAGATCACTTACTGTTTTGGGCTTTTACTATTTTGATGTTGATTCTATCTATGAGGAAGTTGCAGGGTTTTCTCCATTTATGGTTTCCTCAAGGAAAAACATTGTGTTCATTGTCTCTTGTGTTTGATTGTTGTACTTTTTATTCTCTCGGTTAAAGATCCTAATAATGCTAGCTTAATGTTGAAAAACTAACATGGTATCAAAGCTAACCTGAGAAAAAGACACTGTGCAAATCCGGAAACTAGGGCTTCCTATTTTGTGGATCTCTCTCCACAGATTTTCAGCAAAAGTAGGGTGGAATAACTCTCCTCCCTAGGGCGCATCTTTCTGTCGAAGCAGAATCCAATTCTGAGGTTTTTCAGTTTTGGACCTGACACTACTGCCGAAAATTAGGGCTTTTCACAAAAGAGGATTTTTTCAGTGAGCCCAGGCCTGGATTGATCTCCTCCCAAAATCGACGTTAGGGATAAATTTCAAGGCATTTGGGTGGAAAAAACTCCGGAAAAGCAAAACCCTAATTTGCTCATGATCTAGTACTGTGGGATTTCAGCTCCAAATCCAAATCTGACATCTTGACCTAGTAAGATCTAAATCTTTTGTATTTCCATTTGAGGTTCTCAGTTTAAGATGTCTCATCATACCAAGCTTGATGAAAAGCTTGAGGGAGATGATAACTTCCGAGCCTGGAAGTATAGGATCTCCCTGGTCTTGGAAGAAAATGAGTTGGACTCCTACATCCATGAGGAGATTCTAGTTCCAGAGGGAAATGAGGCAAAGGCCTTGCACAAGAAGAAGTTGGTTATGGCAAAGAGGATCAGTGTTGATTCTATCAAGGATCACCTTATCCCACAGGTGTCCTCTCTCAAGACACCTAAAGCTATGTGATATGCCCTAACCAAATTGTTTGAAGGGAAGAACATAAACCGGAAGATGACCTTGAGGAACCAACTGAAGAATGTGAAGATTCAGAATGCAGAGACCATCCAGTCTTGCTTCACAAGGGTTTCTCAAATCAAGGAACAATTAGAAGCTGAAGATGAAGAAGTGGAGAATGCAGAAATTGTGATGACAACACTGAATGGCCTTCCTAGGTCATGGGATTCACTCATCCAAGGAATCTGTGCCAGAAAGAAGTTAGTCAAATTCAGCAGACTATGGGAAGAATGTTCTCAAGAAGAAGCTCAGATAGCAGCTCGAGAAGAGAAGATGGGAAGTGAAGATCAAGCTCTCACAGTTCACTCCAAGAAACGTAGAAGAAGATCTCATCACTCCAAAGGTAAGGATCATCATCATAGAGATAATAGTAGAAGGGACCTATCTAAAATGAGATGTTATACATGTGATGAAAGAGGACACTTTGCAAAAGACTGTCCTAAGAACAAGGTTCACTCTCATAAGAAGAAGGGGAACAAGAGAAGACATCATGCTCATGCTGCAGAAGAACCATCCAAGAAAAGAACCAGATATGAAAGTGAAAGTTCTTCCAGTGAAGATGAATATGTTTTGATTTCCTCTCTTACGAGAAACATTACTCATGGAAGCACTAATTGGCTTATAGATAGTGGGGCTTCCAAACATATGACAGGATTCAAGGAATCCTTTGTGAAACTTTCAGAACATGAATCACCTCACAAGGTGAATCTAGGAGATGACTACCAATATCCAATAAAAGGTAGTGGGGAATCCTCCTATAAGCTAGACTCTGGAAAGTCTATAACAATGAAGGAATTTTTGTTTGTGCCAGGACTCAAGAAGAACCTCCTCTCCATATCTGCACTAGATGGAAAAGGAATGAGGGTTGCATTCATAGATGGTCAAGTCATCATGTGGCCAAAAGGAAAGACTATCAATGATGCAGTGGTGATTAGAGAACAAGAAGGAGGATTGTACAAATTAAAGGGCCATCCAGAACAAGCATTGTTCCATGACACAGTAGAGCCAAGTGAAATTTTGCATAGAAGGATTGCACGTGTGCATTACAGAGCACTGCCAATTGCAAGCAAATCTGTTGAAGGTCTTCCAGAATTCCAAGAAAAACATGATGGGGTCTGCAAAGGATGTGCGAAAGGAAATAATACAAAGAAGACATTTCCTAGCAGCGAAAGCAAAGCCAAAGGAATCCTAGAAATCATCCACTCTGATGTATGCGGTCCTATGTCATCAAGCTCACTAAGCGGGTATGCATATTATGTTTCTTTTATTAATGAGTTTTCTAGGAAGACATGGGTTTACTTCATGAAGAATAAAGATGAAGTATTCAGCAAATTCAAGGAATTCAAAGCCTTGATCGAGAACCACACTGAAAAGAAGATCAAGACTTTTCGATCAGACAATGGCAGAGAATTCACTTCGAATGAATTCAAAGAGCTATGCAAAGAATCAGGGATTAAGAGGGAGACTTTGTCCACTCCTTATAATCCACAACAGAATGGGATTGCGGAATAGAAGAATAGAACTATCATGGAAGCCGCAAGAGCTATGCTTCATTATCAGATCTTCCTATGCATCTTTGGGCTGAAGCTGCTAGAACAGTGGTGTATGTACAGAACCATACTCCACATAGAGTACTCGAGAACAAGACTCCTGAAGAAGTATTCTCCGGTAAGAAACCAGAAGTCAACCATCTTAGAATATTCAACTGTCCTGTATACATACACATTTCAAAAGAGAAGAGAACAAAATTAGATCCTTCAGGAAAGAAGGGTATATTTGTGGGATACTCTGAAAGCTCGAAGGCTTACAGAAAATATTTCCCAGGATACAAGAAGATTGACATCAGCAGGGATGTGACATTTGATGAAGACACAGCTTACAACAAATCTAGGACAAGACCTACTGAAGAACCTGAAGAAGCAGAAGCACCCAAAGTTCATGATACAACCATGAATGAAGAAACTCAAGAAGAAGATCGATATTTTGAAAAACCACAAAGACCTGTAGATCCACCTCTGGAGAAGAATCCTCATAAGAGGAAACCTGCTTGGGTACGTGAAATTATCCAAGGTGCGGAAAGATATGGGGCTCCAGAAGAGAATCACAAAGAAAGAAAGAGGACCAGATCCTGCTCCGGGTATGTAGCTTTACTATGTGATTTCATTGATAAAGAACCTTCCAGTTATGAAGAAGTGGTAGAACGGAAAGAATGGAAGGATGCTATGATCAAAGAGTATCAATCGATCATGAAGAATGATGTTTGGGATATTGTTCCAAGACCAGAAGGGAAGTCAATTGTAACTTCCAAATGGATCTACAAGATCAAACATGTTGTAGACAATAGCATTGAAAAATATAAATCAAGATTTGTGGCTCATGGTTTCTCTCAGAAAGAAGGAATAGATTATGAAGAAACCTTTGCTCCTGTAGCCATATACACTTCCATCAAATCGGTACATGCTCTGGTTGCAGTGCTGAGATGGAAGATACACCAGATGGATGTCAAGACTACTTTCTTGAATGGTGTAGTGGAAGAGGAAGTGTATGTAGAACAACCACTCGGTTTTGAGACTCATGACAGGGAGTCTCATGTGTGCAGATTGAAGAAAGCCCTGTACGGTTTGAAACAGGCACCCAGGACCTAGTACGGTAGAATTGACAGCTTTCTATCCAGTTTGGGCTTTACCAAGAGTAAAGCAGATTCCAACCTTTACTACAAGGTTGAAGATGGAAACGTAGTGATGCTTCTACTATATGTAGATGATCTATTTGTGATAAGAATGGATGGGCTGATTGTTGATACAAAGAGAAAGCTTACTGCCGAGTTCGAAATGAAGGACTTGGGGATGATGCATTATTTTCTAGGTATGGAGGTGTGGCAGAGTGCAGATGGAATCTTCCTTGGACAAGGGAAGTATGCAGTAGAGATCCTAAAGAGGTTTGGGATGATGGACTGCAAGGCTATGGCCACACCTATGGCATCGAACCTGAAGCTATTGAACGATGCTTCATCAGAGTCGGTTGATGCTACGATGTATCGTCAGATGATTGGGTCCTTGATGTACCTGACGAACACGAGACCAGATATTTGCTTTGCTGTGAACACCTTGAGCCAGTTCCTAACAGATCCGAGACATGTTCACTTGATTGCTGCAAATCATATTCTGAGGTACCTAAAGGGTACAGTTGATTATGGGCTCAAGTACGATGTGAATCAGAAGATTAACCTGGAAGGTTATGTTGATTCAAATTGGGCAGGCAGTGCCATCGATGGGAAGAGCACTTCAGGGTGTTGCTTCAATATGGGATCAGGTGTGATCTCTTGGTTTAGTAGGAAGCAATCTTGTGTGGCACTGAGTACAGTTGAAGCAGAGTATGTCGCAGCTTGTTCAGCTAGTTTTGAGGCAGTATGGCTGACAAAGCTACTGTCTGACTTATTTGATCTCCAGTTGGATGCTACTTGTATACATTGTGACAACCAGAGTTGCGTGAAGTTGTCTGAGAATCCAGTGTTCCATGACAAGTCAAAGCATATCGAGATCAAGTATCACTATATCAAGGATATGGTGCAGAGGGGAGCAGTGAAGCTCCAGTATGTTGCGACGGAGGAACAGATAGCTGATGTATTGACGAATCCATTGGCTAGGCTGAAGTTCAAGTACTTTAGGGAGAAGCTTGGTGTTCTCCAAATCGAGGTTTCCTCCAAGGGAAAGTGATGAGACCCATAGCCATTCTGACATGGTGAGAGGATTGGTTCCTTCCATGGTCAGATGTAAGGGCTGAGCCATTCTGTCATGGTGAGAGGATTTTTTCCTTCCATGTCAGATATGAGTGCTGGCCATTCTGTCGAGTAGGACAGATGTAAGGGAAATTGCCATTCTAGGAATGGAGGTGCCTGGTCAGTTGCCAGGAAAACTCAGTCCAGGACTGAGAAGCCATTATGATGTGATAGAGGGATGTGTTCCCACTTGATCATATGTAAGGGATGATCCATTCTATCATAGCTAAAGGATTAAGTTCCTTCCATGTTAGATGTGGGTGCTGGCCATTCCGATGAGCAGGTCAGATGTAAGGGCAACTGCCATTCTCTAGGAGAATGGAGGCACCTAGTCAATTGCCAGGTAGCTCAATCTAGGACTGGGGGCCATTCTGATATGACTGTAGGATTGGTTCCTACAAGATCATATATGAGTGCAAGCCCTTCCATCATTGTTGTAGGATGTGTTCCCGCATGGGTGGATGTAAGTGCAGAGCCCTTCCATCATGGTTGTAGGATGTGTTCCCGCATGGGTGGATGTAAGTGCAGAGCCCTTCCATCATTGTTGTAGGATGTGTTCCTGCATGGGTGGATGTAAGTGCATGGCCCTTCCATCATGGTTGTAGGATGTGTTCCCGCATGGGTGGATGTAAGTGCAGAGCCTTTTCATCATGGTTGTAGGATGTGTTCTTGCATGGGTGAATGTAAGTGCAGAGCTCTTTCATCATGGTTGTAGGATGTGTTCCCACATGGGTGAAAGAGTAGAGCCTTTTTAGCATTGTTGTAGGACGTGTTCTCGCATGGCTAAATATAAGTGCTGAGCCTTTCCGATAGGGTTGTGGGATGTGTTCCCTCATGATCGGATGTGAGTGCTGGGACTTTTTGATATGATTATAGGATTGGTTCCTACATGATCAAATGTGAGTGCTAGGCGTGCCTTTCTGACGAGTAGGTCAGATGTAAGTGCTGGGCGGGCCATTCTGACGAGCAGGTCAGATATAAGTGTTGAAGAAATACCTACATGGAGGCTAGGCCTACAACCAACATGAAAAATGGCTGGCTCTGTAGAACTTCCTATGACGAGAAGAATCATGAGATAGCACCCATGATGATCCAGATCGAGTGATGATCCAGATCCAGTGATGATGTCCAGTGATGATCCAGATCTAGTGATGATGTCTAGTGATGATCCAGATCGAGTGATGATCTAGATCCGAAGATGAAGATGACTTGAAGACGAAGATGACTTGAAGACGAAGATGACTTGAAGACTAAGAAGACTTGAATATGCAGATGATGAGATGATCCAGAGAAGAAGACCAGTGTTGAAAATTGTGTCGAAAGAATACCTTCCTAGTTAAGAGGGAGTGTTGATGTATTTGTAACTTCGGAATGTATTCATCTATGTATATTATGTATTGTAACCCGATGTTTATTCCGGGATGTATCTATAATGTAAACAAGTCATGTCAAATCATTGTGGGCAACCCTCTGATTGTCTAAGGGTTAAAGTCCCCGCAGTTCTGGGGCACTAGGGTTATTAGACTCTCCTAGTGGAGGTCGGCCCTAGTAGGGTTTTAGTCATGGCGGGATTAGTATAAATAGAGAGTTGGACTCTCTATTTAGCACACATCACAAACACACTCAAGTGTAGCGCATAGTTGAGGAAGGAGAAGACACTGGGGCTAGATAACAAGAAGGTTACTGCTGTCGGGAGATCACTTATTGTTTGGTACTTTTACTATTTTGGTGCTGATTCTATCTTTGAGGAAGTTGTGGGGTTTTCTCCATTTATGGTTTCCCCGAGGAAAAACACTGTATTCATTGTCTCTTGTGTTTGATTTCTATACTTTTTATTCTCTCAGTTAAAGATCCTAATAATGCTAGCTTAATGTTGAAAAACTAATATCCCTTTTTCCATTGTCTCAAACTGCAATACAACTTTCACACGTAATTTTTGGAATGAACAATTTCACCTCAGTGGCACAGATGGTCTGACTGAAGTCATAAACAAATGTTCGAAAACTTATTTTCATTGCTTCACCTTTGAACAACAACATCAGTGGGAAAAGTGGATCCCTCTCACTAAATGTCGGTACAATACTTCCCACCATGACTCCATATGAAGCATTTTATGGTTAGACACCTCCATTACTTCTTCCATACACTCCCAACAGTTCACCAGTTCAGGCAGTTGACATCGTTCTTCAAAACCGAGATCAGATTCTTCATATTCTGCAGGACAATATTCACATAACAAGAAACTACATGAACCAATAGGCTGATCAGCACCCATTTGAGCGCACTTTTCAAGATGGTGATATGGTTTTTCTTCATCTACAGCCTTACAAGCAATCCTCCTTGAATCTCAAACGACATCAGAAGCTCGCTCCAAAGTTCTATGGGCTATTCAAGGTTCTTCAAAAGATTGGGTCTGTTGCTTATAAATTGGAACTTCCTCCTCCTTCTTGCATTCACCCAGTATTTCATGTCTCTTATCTGAAGAAAGTGATTGGCACCAACATCAGAGCACGAACTGTTTTACCAGAACTCGATAATGAAGGATCCATCATTTTGGAGCCGGAGGACATCCTCAATAAGCGTACTCGTCATCTTCTCTCTCGGTCCATCAAAGAGGTATTAATTCAGTTGCGCGACATGGAACAAGAGGACGCTACATGGGAACCACTCCTTCAGATTCAACAGCAGTTTCCACATCTAAATATTTGAGGACAAAGCTTTTCCAGGAGGGAGGGAATGTTAAGAACCCGTTCGAACTCTCCTCTTTATTTTGTTAGCATATTTTGTTGGGCGCATATGCTTTGTAAGTCGTCCCGTTAGTATGTTGTATTATCCCACATTCATGGGGATTAATAGTTGTTGTTAAGTTGTCTAGTTAGTATGTTGTATTATTCCACATTCATTGGGAGTAATAGTTGTCTAGATTAGACTTAGTATATAAGTAAGTGTTGAGGCCAATGAAATAATTGAATATTTATTTTGCATTGAGCTTGCTCAAAGGAGGTTTCCCCCTCGAAGTGGCCTGCGATCAATAAAATCTCTTTTGTGCTCCAATATTTTTGTTATATCGTGCATTCTCATTGTTTATTGCAAGAGGTTCTTCACATATATATTATAGTTCAATAAAATAACAAATACTCTATTGTATTGTTTCGATTTGGAGCACACATCATTATACAGAAAAACTACTAAGACTATGCAATAACCATATTCGGACATTTGCGTGATCTTATGCATAGTGCATGACGTAAACTAGATATAGTCTTATAAAAACTAGAACCATGAGAGAATTACTTATTGTTAACTATGTACATAAGGAAGCCACTAAGCAAAATGAGGCTATAATAAGTCTACAACAAAAAATTATAAAACCAACCAAAAAATTAATTCAAACCAAAGAGAGGGAAGCCATCCAATCCCGAGATATGTAAGAATGACGGGCACTCATTGCCTAAGAAAAAATTATACACAACTCAAAAAACATTAAAAAGAATCCTACATACCAAGGAAGTTAGCAACGCTAGCATCACCGTGGTCGAGGCATCAAATTTTGTTTTTCAACACTTGTCACGACAACATATAAGAATGGGATGGAGGGGCAATGGAATTAAGCCTAACTCAACTAGATCCTTACAACTAATTGTATGCTTGAGTCTCGACAATTTGTCTTTTAAATTGAACCAGAACACTAAAAGAAGTTTGATACTTACTAGATTTGAGAAAGTTCTATGTGTGAGTAATTAAGAGCTTGGGGCTCTAAAATTTGTCATGTTTTGTACCAATCTATGATTCAACGAATCGATAGTTACAGGTAGGAAATTTAAGTTATTTAATAAAAACAATTGATGTATCTACCTCTATGTCAAAACCATTTTCCATGCTGATGCACGCTACTACCCTTCTTATTGTCTTACCAAAAGGCATGAGAATAAGGAAGAAGACGTAAAATTATGGACTTCACCTTCAAATAATTCCTTGCAATCATATTGGTAAGGAGTGATAAGAAGATCACAAGAATCCAACGTGTCAAATCTCAGTTGACAGTGTTAATTAAAGACTTATATGGTAAATTTAATATAAGACTTACTTATAGTTGTCTCTTACTCTTTGTGTCTTGACACATTTGGTATTTTATTGTTGTCTTTGCGTTTTGACCCAGTTGATATTACAAGGCAAGGATATGTGTGCATAATAATCCTTAGTTATGACTATGAGATGAGGATTTAAAGAGAAGAGGATGTAAACATAGGGAATTTTTATATGTATTTTGGTGGAGAGCACTGAGGCTAAATGTTTTGAGAAACCACAAATATTTGGAAGGATAGAGGGAGATTACATCATGATCATACCATCCATAAAATTGAGACTATTCTTGAGCTAAAAATTGCTTTTTTAATAACCATTTTGGTGCTTTGGTCCAAATATTTTTTCTAACTCGTTATTTCTCTATACCATGTGCCTAGTGATGCCTCTCTATATCAAATGCATAAATTGACCTCTGCACAACTTTTGATCCTAGTTGCATGGCATTATTTGTAGTTGCATGACATTGAGTGATGTTTATAGTTGTCATGAGTTTGTGATATTCATGCAAGAAATGAAGTCTTGTAGAGGAGGACTCATCAAACCTACTAATCGAATTTTATTTTGATGAAAAATGAGCTTTTGGTATTCAAGTTCACATAGGTAGTAGGCATAGAGTTTTGGGATCGTTTTGCGCCTAGTAGTAGACTAGTAGTTATTTGTTGTTGTTACAGACGCAGTCGCTAAAACATTGCCACACCCTAGATCATATCCCCAAGTGATTCGGGAGTCAAAGTCACATCTCGGTGGCCAGTGCCTCATAGTCATCAATCATCACTTGTCATATTACATGACTAAGTAGTGAGTGTGTGACATGAGTGAGTGACTGATTATAATTTATGATATTTCCAATATTTTGAATGATGAGTCGAACTTTATAGCATAGGAATTTCAACATCTTGAGAAATTTAATTTATATGGATGAGTAATTTCAAATGTCGCCCTTCTTTTAAAATGTTGATATAAATTATGTCCTTCTTACTTGGAAGGGTAAAATTCATATTTAATTTTTTTTGAAGGGGGGTTTCAACTTTACACTTCTAGGAAGGGATATAACCTCTTTGGAAAGGTTTAGAAGGATTCAAATTTGAACATTGGCACGAAGATGTTAACCTCAAAAACAACAATTAGGATTTTATGGAACACTATTGATGTAGTTTTTGAGAATGTGTGTGCATTTTGAATAAAAAACATTATATATTTTAAATAGGCTTGGAAACATCCACATGATGCCAGATTGCTAGTAAAAGAAACACAAGTGTTATGAGATGTCATGTGTGTTCCTAAAATGTGCACACTTTTTGTTATGTTTAAACAATATAGATTTGAATCCTTCAATTTCCCAAGTTGCATCTTCTCATACAGCTTGAACACGTTTTTTACCACATTGAGGTGTGTTTTTAACCTTGAATATCATCGTGATGACTATAGGGAGGTTGGCATCGATGTGGCTCATAGTTATCGATAGTGTTAGCGGCAAGTTCTTTATTTATTTGTCGAATGATAGCGATTGTTTATGTCAACCATGTTATTTTTACTTGGTAAATTATATTTTTTTGGTTCAACATTGAATAAAAGAGTTTCAAAAAGTTTGACACGTAATATTCAAATTTCATTGAAATGTTTCCAAACCCACCACGAACACCATAAATTCCAAAATCTGTCAAAGATACAAACACCCACCACCACCAACACCATATCCAAACCCACCACCAACACCATAAATTCCCAAACCTGCCAAAGATACAAACACCAAGATTAAGAATGAAATTATTGAACTTAGAAACATAATTTAGGGTTTTAAGAGGGCCAAAGACTCAATGCACCTTTCCCAAACCACATTTCTTAAGATAATTCTTCTGCCTTCCATGCTCAAGGGAAATTATACGATATTACCAAATATAGGGCCCATAAGTATGAATATTACTACGCCAATATTAGCAAGGAGGATGTGCAACTTTTTATTGTCTCTAGAATTGAGGAATAAACTAAGAAACATATTTGTATGGATTGGTTCAATTTTTAGTTATCCATTGACATTTAGATAGATGGTTCATGGTGTTTGACGGCCCTTCTTGTTTGTATGGATTGGTTCAATTTTTGGCAGTTAGATAAATGGTTCATGGTGTTTGACGAACCTTCCTATAGTGCCTTAATTTATAAACATTACGCAAAATCAAAGATGATAAATGGAAAAATGACTAAATCTTTTGAAAATGAGATATTTTAATATATTAAAGTTCTAATGAACAAGGATAGAGTTGAATAAAAGTTAAAGATTTAAAATATTGATGGATAATATCACACTTCCTCTTTATATGAATAGGAAATGTTTATCCTGGAATACTGAGAAAAAATAAGTCATTTTAATTTTAGAATATGTTGTAATAGTTTCAGGTTGCCATGTTTTTTAATGTGCTTAAAGGTTATATTTATTTATTTTTTGTGTAGCATATATATGGATAAAATGCTTAGGCACTTCGTTTTAGTCTTGTCAAGTTAACAACTTATGAATAGATACATATTTAGATAATTAACAATCTACTCACTAAATGAAAACATGTCACAATGTGGGGTTTCAACTCGGGTGGGGAGAGTAATGACTTTTCCTCACAACCACTCAAGCTAGACCCAATTGACATACTTAAAGTTTATTATGATCATGTGTGCAACATCTACAAGTGACATTTATGTACATCGAATGGGACATCATCAAACTTATACAAACTCAACAATTATCAAATTGCGAGATCTATGGGTGTCCCCACATGAACATGGTATCCTCAAAACTGACAATGGAAATTTCTTAGAACACGCTCTTGTTGTAGTTTTCAAGAAAGTGTGTGAATTTTCAATAAAAACAAATGCATTATTTTTAAATAGGTTTGACAACACCCATTGATCCAAGATAATACTAATGGTCACCCACCTATTCAACTAACTCAAAATGGTTTCAAATTTTGATAGTTCTACTACAATTTTTGAAGCCTTGAACTCTGGACATGTTTCTCGGGCATTTCCCTTGCATTTTCTGAAGTTGATATAGGCCACAAATATTTGATGACATGGCTTTCCAAGGACATAAAGCATGGATTAATATTTGTAGCGGTCCAGGAAATGCCCTAAATGAACTTTGTATGAAATAATCATGGCATCGGGGTGTTGACATATGCACTAGCCCCCTTGGGCCCCACATGTTTTTCACCACACCATTTTCTAGGGTTAGGGTTTTGGATCCTTAGGGTTCCTTTTTATTATCTTAGGGAATATAAATTATGTTAAAAGTCAATTTTAGCATATTGTAATCTCTCATTGTGAATGAGTGTAGGAAACACATCTCTCTTCAGGATAAGCTACCACCATTCGATTTCGAGCTAGTTTGTATTTCATTACATTTTATTGTAGTTTGTATTTTATTCCTTAATAGAATTTTGGTTTCATTGGATCACCATTCTCTTTGAAGTAACTCTATGTGTTTCCATTTATATTTCTACTTTCCAGTGATTCTACACATAATCCATATAATCAATACTCCCACACAAATGCCACATCACACACAAATACCACATCACTAGTAAAAGGAACACGTGCATTATGAAAATGAGTGTGATCCATTATTAAAATGTGCATGCATTCTACTATGTATTAAAAATCATATAGTTGAATTTATCATTTCCTCCAAATTCCACCCTCATAGATCCCAAACATGTTGTTGACCACATTGAGGTGAGTGTTTTCCGATCATGAATCTCGCCTTGATAACCACAAGAAGGTTGGTATCATTACGGATCAATGTTCTTGACAATGTTAGTGTAATGTACTTATTTTATGTATCAAATTCTAGGGATGTATTTTGCATTGATCATGCTATTTTTACTCAGTCGAAGTCCTCTTCGACGCGTGTCGTCATGACCCCGAGAATGCCCCACGTGTGAAGTATGCACTCAGTCGAAGTCCTCTTCGACGCGTGGCATCTTTAAAATATGGGTTCACCATTCCAAGAGCTCTATTAATTGTTCCCGAGACCACTACTTAACCGATAAGTTAAATCAACAATAGAGAAGACTTTGTTATAAAGTGAAAGATAAATTGCATGCTATGTAAAATGTTACAAACGGAGAAAAAATCATGTGGATTACTTCAAAAAGGAATAGATCCAATATCATTCAAATCCCAATGAGTTGAACAAAAAATGTAATTATCTTATTACAAAGTGATTTCTTTGAAAGGTTCGATGTAAGTTACCATCGAACCTATTAAAAACATATTAAAAGAAAACTCTTCACTTAAACAATTTTATATTAATTGTATTTGCTTCAGGGCCAACCTTTAAAAGAAATCACTTACATCGAACCTTTGTGGATCTCTTTAATTAGCCAGAGAAAATCACTAAAATATAATTAAGGTTCGATCTCTTTAATTAGCCAGAGAAAATAACTAAAATATTTGAGCTTTGTGGATCTGGGGATGAATCTAACTCGCCTAATGTCTCTAAGCTTTCATGGTACAACAATTTCAAGCCACAACGACAAATGAAGAGGCATTTTAAGGAGTCTTTCAAAAAGTAAGAACATTTAACTCCGGCATTGATGGAAACTTATTGTTTATGTATAGTTTATCGGGATTTGTACCCTTGAACATTTTCTCATTCTTGATGCAAGATGAGTTTTTATCTTTTGTTTAATTATTGAAGCTTTTTTTTCAATTTCTATTTAAAAACACTAAACAACAAAGTGGAGATAATCTACCCCACTACATATAGGAAATCACATGCATGTGAAATTGCTTGGCCATTCATATGTTGTGGTATTATTGATTCCAAGCAGAAAGACAACATCACACAGTTGTAAACAAACAGAGAATCTACAAATTGAGAGGGCCCGCCGCAAGATTATTATGTAAAATATAAGTTTATGTAGATCAAGATGGTATAAGCCAACAAACACTATCCACAAATATATTTGGAACAACTTTCTAGGGACTGAGATTTATTGCACCAAGAGAAGTGAGGTGCACGCTACAACTCGGGTGTACGGGTTGTGGCATGTCCCTAGGTGGATGTGGATAAACTTGAGGTCTGATGTCTAATTGAAAAAAGGAAATGCCAACCTTTTATTAGATATGTTAATACCATCATGTAAATAAACCTGTGTTACCAGATCCACCTTTTGTTAGATTTGCTAATTACCATCATGTAAAAATTAATAAACCTATGTTACCAGATCCACCACCCTAGGTTGTAGGATCTGTGGATCCATGGGATTTGAGGTAGATCTAGATCTGTCACGATCCATCTTGGATCTATCATTAAAATGGATCCCCTTGATAAGGAAACAGATCCTGATCCCATGGAATCAAACATATCTTGAAATTTTGAAATGTTGTGACCCAACAAACCCCCCCAAAACCAACTTTTTAATCAAATTTTTTTTAAAACCCTAAACACCTAAAGGCTAAAATTTGTGTTACCGGATCCACCACACCAGTGTGTAGGATATGTGGATCTGATCCAGATCCGACTAGGATTCGTTGTGGAAACGGATCCCAAAGGATCCCTTAGAGAGGGAAATGGATCATGTGGAAAATCAAACAAATCCCCAAATGGATCTTGAAACTTCGAAGGCTTTGTTACCCACTGGCCCCCCCAAAAAATGTTTTTTTTAATGAAAAGATTTCCAAAATAGTGAACACTGGTCTAGGTCCAATCCATCCTTGTGTCAAGATATGCTCTTGAACTTTGATCTATCAAGGTATGCTCTCAAGATTTTTGTTTGATCCATCTTTGTTGTCAAGGCCTGATCCATCCTTCTGTGATATATTGTTGCTCACTTTACCCTCACTGTTATTCAGTCTTGCCATGGCCTTCAAGAAAACCACTTTATTCACTGTTATCATGGGCATGCGAACGTGGATTAGAAAAAAGTTGTTGTGATATGCTTCATGTGCATGCTGAAATGGTCTTCAGAATTATCAATTATGGATCATGGTTATAACTTGTCAAATTTTCAGATAATGTACATTAATGGGTAATAGTAATATGCATTCTTGACACTTTTTATTTATTACTCTTTTGTACTTTCCGTATCCAGATCCTGCCTTTTCAAAAGTCCTGGTGTCTTAGTAAAAAACATAGATCCACCTTAATTCTTGATCTTCTAAACTTCAAGAGGTTTACGCCTGTTTTTTTAATCCATAGATCCAGGGTTAAGTCTATTATGATGGATCTATGCTATTGATAGAGTAACTTCATGCAAGCAAGGATTGCATTCAAAGTGGGATATTATAATAATGCTAACCAAAGAAATCATAATTGCCTATGCGAACCAATTGTGTTAAATGTTGTAGATGTCTTACTACATAACCAGTCGTTGAGAAAGTAGCTCAGTAACATGTTGTTTCTGTTTGTTAGGCCTTAAGCAGAAAGGTTTTGATTCATATGGACCCAAGTTGAAAATTTTGTATTCATGTCTTTTAGGAAATTCCCCAGAAGGGGTGCCTGCCACTTGTAATGTCCTCGACCCTCCAACCGGCGAAGAGGACGCTACCATAACATTAACTATCCGGGCAACTAGCCTCATGAACATACAATGATAAAAAACTGAAAATGCATTGAACTAAAACATGCATACATTATCACCATACAGTGGAAGCAAATCATACATTCAAGCATTTCGCATGTTCATAATTTTCATCAATCAACAAATACAATTGCAAATATGAAATAGACAAGAATACTTATCTTATGAGGAAGTTTGTCCAACAACCAGCTATGTCGCTGCAACGTTCCTCCCAACCATAGGCCAGTGTGCTCCTTAATCTCTCAGCAACACTGCCACCCCCGAGTTGGGCATGATTCCCCAAGGAATAAGGAACTAAGCAAGCTCACACATAGCCAAAGATACCACACTATTCAGCGAAGCCAACACAATTGGTTTTATCAAGCTAAGAGAGCACAACAACACATAACCAAGCTAACAAGTTGGGTTCATCGAGTTATCAGGAGATGGAAGCACTGTTTGCTAAGCTAGTGTGTTCACTGAAGAGCTAAGGACACCTGCACCAGAACTAGCCTGACTTCTAGGACACCCACACACAACCAACAAAAGGAATCGGTCCCTTCTCTGCTACACAGTCCCTTAGGCCCTGACTTCCCTTCCAGTGATATTCAGGGGCTGTGGAGAAGAAAGCCAGCCTTCTAGCTCTGTCTATGAGGCTCCCAAACACACCAGGTTGATCAAGTATACCAAGCCTTCATTCCCACTCCAATAAAGTCCAAAGACCAACCACTACATACACACAGCAAAATCAAGCAATTCATAGCTCTATGAAAGAAAAAGGGAAACATTACGGCAACCAAATGGTGATACACAGCTCAGACTAAACTAAACAATCTCAGAGTTGTTCTTGGCCCTAACGTGGCCAAAACAACTCAGCAACAACCCACACTCATGGGAAAACAACAACGATTTCTCAGTTGCGTGAGGAAGGAAAATGGCACCTGCATGAAGGTGAAATTCGCATGCCTAGACCCACAACGTGAAGAGAAATATACACAACAAAACCACAAAAACGAAAATTAACCCACAGCAGCTTCCATCCGTTTGAGAGAGAGACCCCGTGGATTTTTTATGATGAGGAAAAAACGTCTAGGGCCCAAAATTGGGATTGAAAGCTCCACACAGCCAAATCGTTAGGGTAAGGCCACACACACAGGGAAAAATTGTGAATGCCCAAAACAGCTCTCCCAGCTCTTCGCGTGAGTGAAAAATGGAAGAATGGGGGTCGTGGTGGCTTCTCCTGCCCACGTGAGAGCTTCTTGGTGGAGTGTGCATGTGGGAAAGCACTGACAGTCCTGCCACACCACTGTCCATGCAATAATTGCTCAACTAATATCATAGGCTTTTAATTTGGTAGTTGAATGAGACAATAAAATGTGAGTAAGTCAAAAGAGTGGGTGACAACTAAATGGGTTTATCAATTGACACTTGGCTTTTTCCCCATTAGCTCCAAGGGTTAAATAATTTCCCTCCCTATCCTTAGGAAAATCATGCCCTTTTCATTATGGTTGCATTGACATAGCTGGTTGTGGGTATTTTTAATTAAAATNAGAATAACATGATATACCATCGACAACGACTTTAATTGTCAAAACATAAAACGACCAAATCGATGGTGGGGCTTTTGCCTTTAGCTCCATACCACGATTAATTACAATATATACATCATATACATTTTAATGCAAACGGGGTCAAAACCGGGGTGTTACACATCTCTTAGTGCATGGGAAACACAAACATATATAAAATAAAAAGAGTCATTCCGTAATCGCAAAACCAAAATAACAAGTTGCAGAAATATTCAAAGTGAAATGGTTCAGATGCAAAAAGACAAGATATTTTTACCCTCTCGACGTTCCTTTACACCTCTCGATGCAAATACTAGCTATTTATTTAATTAATGAAACTTCATATTTGAAAATTTATGGACGTACTGATTCATGTCAACCAATTGAATATCTTCTATTTATTTTCCCTTCAAAGATAAAAAATATCTACATCAAAATGAAAAATGATCAAACCTACATGCCCCCACATGTTTTATGAGGGTTCGCCCCCACATGTTTTATGAGCGATCTTCCTTTAGTAACGTGTTCATTAATATGTTGCGAGGCCCAAAAATGTTTGGAAAAGGGAGACTCATTAATTCCGAAAAGATAATATGACCTCAAATCACACTTTACTTGTTGCCCGCTAAGCGAGCTTGTGGCAAAATGTTTGAAAAGGGAGACTTTGTCTCGACCAAGTCCACTTTGGAAGGATTATTATTTTATTATAAGATAAAGTCTACTTGGGAAGGATTATTATTTTATTATAAGGTACAACTTTAACTTAAGTTGGCCCTAAAGCAAATACAATTAATATAAAATTATTATAAGGTACAGCTTTAACTTAATGTTGGCCCTGAAGCAAATACAATTAATATAAAATTCTTTAAGTTAAGAGTTTTTTTTAATAAAATAAATTTATATTAATTTATATTTTCTTAGTTTTAATTAATTTATTTTTAGTGGTTATGAGATGGAGTATTATTATTTTTATGTAAAACAACAACCTCTAAATGTAAATAAACAATTAAGAATACAATTTAAACCAAAACTTCAATCGATCAAATAGAAGTATAACTTTTAATTGAATTTCTATTAAATTAAATAAAATTATTTCCCAATTTTTAATTTACTCTTTTTTCTAAGTTAAATATATGATGATGTTGATAGTTAACTTCTACTTAAATCAATCTAAAGAAAGAAAAGTAAAGAACTACTTGAGACATATATATTGCGGCTATTGTTTCTTGGGGCTATTTTTATTTTAAATTTTGATTTGATTTTATTATGCATTATCTTGATTTTCTTCGCCATCTTTGGTGATTTTATTTTGCATTCTGCAAGATACCAAGCTACGAAGTTTGCATTCCATAGGCTACTGAGTTCATAGCCTTTGAACATTTGATTTTCTTTGCCATCTTTGGTGATTTATTTCGCATTCTATGGGATACCAAGTTAGGAAGTTCGCATTCCGCAGGCTACTGAGTTCACAAGCTTTGAGCATTTGATTTTCTTCGCCACCTTTCGTGATTTATTTTGCATTCTACAGGATACCCACAGATAGGGTTCATGCAGCTCGTATAAATATATTACTGCGGCGGATAGGGTTCCTACGGTTCAGATATATATACTGCGGCTATTGTTACCTCAAAACTATGGGATTTTGATAATACCGCAGCTTCACTGTGACTTGTATATATACTGCAGCTCTACTGCGGTTAGGGATTTGAACTTGCGGATAGGGTTCATGTCCTAGATGTCGATGTCATTGTTTTCAAGGGGGCGTGGGAGCTTTGTTTCTGTAGCTGGAAGGCAATCTGGAATGGTTATATCAGGTGCACGTTTTCTTATCTTTTTTCTAATACATATATATTGCTCATATATATCTTTTCGTTCACAAGTATGAATAATTCACTGCATCTACCAAATATTGTCAAAGGTATACCTAGCACATTTACTCTACAAAGCCTTTATGAGTATATAGAGTCTTTAGAGAAACGTAGAGAAGAAAGAGAAGTTAAGGTACAAACAGAGTTAGAAGCCATGTTGGAAAATAAATTTACATCTCTTGAAGACAAGATCAAAAAACAAATAGAAAATAAAATAAAACTATTGGAGAATAAAATGGAGACAATGGAGATTAGATTATAGGTAATAGAAAAACAAAGCCAAGATACGAACCAAACATCCCAACAAGGAGATGATGATACTTTAGAAAGTATTTAAATGAAGGACATGATTAAAGAACTAGAAAAAAAGTTAATAACAATCTCACCCTAAATAGTGTGGCATGTAACTTAGATATCAAACCCATTAAAGAAGAAATAAAAAAAAATGATAGAATTAGACCATGAGCGTAACAAAAGGGCCTTGAACCTTATAATATTCGATTTGAAAGAGGAGGTAGAAGAGGATATTTTAGCCATAGTCCAGACATAATTACATGATAGATTATAAATTGAAACAACACGTCTCACAGAAGCAACAAGGTTGGGGAAATTAACTGAGAATAAAGGAAGGATGATCCGGATCAAGGTGAGCTCTACTGACCATAAGTATGAAATACTTAGTGAAACCTCAAGTCCAAAAGGAATGAGAATATTTATAAATGAAGATCTCATTCCAAAAGATCAAGCATAATTAAGAAAGGAGGTTCAAAACGTAAAAGAAGTTAGGAAGGAAGGAAAATGGGCGATAATTAGGAATAGAAAAGCCGTTATTCAAGATAGAAACCAAAAAGATAGTAATAAATAGCAATTCAACATGCTCCGGATCATTTCTTGGAACTGTCAGGGCTTTTGGATCTCGAATGAAGTTGATATTATATTGTTAGTTGAAACTTGGGAGCACGAAGAATCTAAGGTCCCTAACATAGATGGCTTTGTACTATGGTCAATCTGGAACAAACGATCCTATCATAGAGGCATTAGGGGTATAACTTGTTACATTAGGAAGAACATCTTCCCCCATGCTAGGATTTATAAAAAAGACCCTTACAACCAATATATTTGGATAGATATTACTGACATTAATGATAAAAAAAACCTTCATTGTAATCTATTATTTTGCCCCTATTAATTCTAACTTCTATAAGAAAAAAATATTAGATAAAATTTGTCTTTACAATGATTTAGAGAATGATATTTATAGCCTAAGGAATGAAGGTAATATCCTCTTAATGGGTGACTTTAATGCTCAAAATTCAAGCAACCAAGCTATTCTCCTAAGCAATTATTGCAACCCTAATCCTCTTTGGTTATACGAAGACCCTACTATAGCAAGCAGGTACAAAAGAAGCTATGAAGATATAGGGGAAAATTTGTTTGGGTATGAGCTAGTCAAGCTCTGTAGTGCTCAAGATATCATAATTTGCAATGACCTAAAGAAGTGGCCCATTTCTATTCAGATGACCTGTATCCATAGGCTTGGTAGTAGCGTGGTAGACTATGTTATTTTTGATATCCCTTTATACAACAGAATAATAAATTTTGATATCTTAAACAACCACGAGCCTCACTCAGATCGTAGACCTTTAATTGTAAATCTCAATTTTGTCATGCATAGAGATCCCATAGAAGATAATACTTATAGCCAAAAGAACTTGATATTTGATAGAAATAAAAATGATCTTTTTCTAAATGAATTAAAAATTAATTTGCATCCTTTATCAAGTATAGATAACATAGAATACCTCTATCATATTTTCACTACAACCCTCTCATATTCTATTAACAAGTTCTCAATTGAAGTTTCACGTAATAAAAGAAATAGCAAAACCAACCCTTGATATGATAAAGATTGTAAAAGTGCGAGGAGAGAAATTAAGGAAGCTCCTGGTGAGTCTCTTAAAATAGACAAGATAAAAAATTACAAGGCCCTAACTAAAAGAAAAAAATGCAATATATTCATAAAATACAAGAAAATCTCTTACACCTCTCCAAGGTGGCTCCTAAGAAATTCAAGAGGCAAATTCTAACTAGAAAATCTAAAGAAAATGATAGAATTCCTTTACACGATTGGAATTCCTATCTTAAAAAGATGTATGAATCCCCGAATGTCATAGATAACTTTGAAACCTTGATCACAACAGAAGAAGTTTTCTCATTAGAAGACAAAGATTATGGGGTTAAGCATCTGGCTAGTGGAAAAGCTAAGGACATTGAAGGTTACTAGGCATAAATCTTAAAAATTGGAGGTCTTGCCCTCATCCCTCACATCCACAAGCACTTCAATCAAGCAGTCAAGCAAGAGTTACCTAAACCTTGGACTTAGAGCCTCATTATCCCTATTTTTAAAAGTGGGGATACAAAGAAACCCTCTAATTATCGAACAATTATGATTAGCCCCCTCTTAGCCAAGTTATATGGTATTAGTCGCGAAAAGAATATCAGCATATGGATTGAAAGTGAAGGTAAGCGGGATAAAGGCCAAGCGGGTTTTAGAAAACAACACTCAACAACGGACCACCTCGTTACGCTTAGGATCATTATGGAGGAGTGTCGTAATGATAAATCCAATCTCTTTTGTTGCTTTGTGGACTTTAGAAAGGATTTCGATACGGTGCATAGAAATAACCTTTGGAATAGATTAGACGAGCTAAAGGTTCCTTTCGAGTTGGGAGCTACTGCAATAAGGTTATACGAGAATGTAATTGCCAAGTTTAAGAACAAAAAGGGGTGGTCGAAAGATATTAAGTGCAATATCAGAGTTAAACAAGGTTTCCCCCTCTCTCCTACCCTATTTGGCATTTACATCGATAAGCTAGAAGGTTGTTTAGAGGAAGCAAGATGTGTTGGCACGATCTTAGCTGGAATAGTCGTCATCCTTCTTTTGTATGCTGACGAGATTGTTCTTTTGGCAAGGTGTCCTTCTGATCTTGATAAGCAACTAAGACTTCTTAAGGATTTCTAATCTACCATGGGTATGATTGTTAACACTGACTAAACAAAAGTTATGATTATCAAATCCAGGAAGGACACTTACGCTAATTTTGTGTATGACAATAGCAACTTTGAGGAAGTGTTTTCTTACAAATACCTAGGAATTGATATTCCACACAAGCTCAACTGGAACTACAGAATCAAGAAAAGGATTAATGTAGGGTGGAAAGCTTATTTTGGTCTTAAAAATAATTGTAAAGAAACAAACCTTGTGATGTGGGATAAAAAGAAGCTCCTCTTTGAAATTTTAGTCACTAATGTTATCTTGTATGGGTGTGAGGTTTGGGGTTGCAACATCTCTAGAGAGCCCTGGAGAAAGATTGAGCAAATCCAGAAACGTTTTAGAATGTATAACCTCAAAATTAAAAGCAATACACCCTATCATATTCTCCTTATAGAAGTGGGTCTTTCCCCTATCGAGAGCCTAGCTATGACTAGGCTTTTGTTGTACAAGCACAAAATCAATAACATGGGAGACCATCGACTTCCCAAGATAGCTTTAAATTCCAGCGAAAATCACCTAAGGCTCAAGCGAGGTTGGTATAAAGATACGAGGGCCTGGTTCAACCATTGGGAGATCGATGAAAATGTTGCATTACAAAATATTAATAACATTACAAATATTGTTACTTCTAAGTTTAAAGAGAAAATGTGGCATGATGATGATAATCATAATGATCGTTAATGTACACTATTAGACCATAATAGCATAATTCGAGTACAAATACATATATCAATACGATTTGATACAAAAAAAATATGTAAGATAAAATCCAATACAAAAAAAAATATGGAAGTAGACTTCTTATATATTATATTTTAAATTAAATATACACCAATATATATGAATATCTATATAAAATTATATAATATTTTTAATAAAATATTAAATATCAACCATTAAATAGTAAACTTAAAAAAAAAATTCATTTCTTCTCTAAACATATTATTTACAATCAAAATTACTATTTCAAAACAATATAATATGCACAGTGTGAGATAGAGAACCATTAATTATTTTAACAAGAAAGTAAATAAGTATTCACCACTAAATATCTGAATTAATTAATGAATGCTTGAATTGAATTTCTAATTATGAAATTGAATGACAATTGATTTTATAGTGATTGGATAATTAAAATTTGGTTTTTTAAAACCGGTTTTCAAAATTAACTCTATCTATATTACACTTACACTAAATATTTGACGAATTTCGAATTATTCGATATTTTTGTACACGAAAGGTCAATATGGCTGAATTATGCTACTATGCTATAGACCAACTTTGGTAGAAGAAAGAAAGAAACAAATTACTTGTTTTGTTGTAAAATTTTATTCTAATGCTCAACAAGATTAGAAAGAACTGTATCGAGGTCAAATTAATTTTGACAAGTTAGAAGATTAAGGAGGTTAGTATTATAATAAAGATTGAGAAATTGCAATTTAATTTGGGGTACGTGAAGCACTCTAAGAAAAACTGACTTTCATCTTCAATGCTCTTAGTCTCACAGAGATGGCAAGTCCTTTCCTCCCACGGTGTTTGAGTGCTCCCATGAAGAGGATAAAACTTTTTGGCAAGAGGAGGGTGTGAACATGAAAAACCAAGCTCAATCGAGCTTTTACATGCTCAATTGAGGGCTTAACCAAGTGCTCGATCTAGATTTTTATAAAATCTTGATCGAGAGTTTAGATTACCTTAGATCGATCTCAATAGCTCAATCAAGCTTTATCTATTTGATAAAAAAACATTAAAATATGAAAAAAACAGCTAGCTTGATGGAGCTACCTAATACTCATATTTAAAAATTAAATAATACGAAACACATACTATTTAAAACCATATTTATTTGAAATTTTTATGATTATGTAATTATTTAACTCAGTAAAATATGACCCATGGTTTTGGTAACCATGGTATATTTTCCTATGGTATTTGATGTGATGGTATTTTACCATTACATCAAATACCAGGGCCAAATTTACCATGGGATACCAAAACTAGGGGCTATTTTCCTTATTCCAATAATCACATTATTATGGAAGATTTCAAATAAATATGATTTTAAATATAATGTATTTGATATTATTTAATGTTTAAATAGATTAAAAAAATATCAAACTTCACAAAATTTAAAAATTTAAGTTTTTTATGAATTTTTTGTATATGGAAATTGATGCATACATTTACATGTAAACATACAAATCAACTTATATAGAGAGAGAAAAATTTAATCAAATAATTAATTAATTAATAATTACTAATGCGCGTAACATTTTGGCACGGTTCCCGGATGCGGATGATAATCCAAGCGATAGCTGTGCCTCTCTCCAACCATCGCAAAGAACACGTGTCGCTCACCTTGAGCCCATCATCGACACTCACAGCAACAACTCACCCCTCCATAACATTCAAAGCTCTTTGCGCGTGGGAGAAACTCCGTCTGTCACTTCGGCTCATGCAACTTGGGTTGGCGAAGGTCTGTCCTCCTAGAGGATTTCATGGCTATGCATCGAAAGTTAATGCTTACAAGTACATCGAATGACATGCATTTTAGTTTTGAAAGACATCGTGATTTATGGCTCAGCTAGGAGCATTGTTGGGCTTGATGTGCGTCGAGAGGTTCTCTGTGTATCTGTGTCTGCGTTCTATTGTTTTTTGCAGAAAAGAACGCTCCCCAGCAAGTTGGTTTCACGCTCAAGTTGGTTGCCATGTACCGGCAGAGAGGAACTCCAAGGAGAGCTAGCTCCGAGAGAGGCAAAGCCCAGCGTGGCTGTAGTTATGAGACCCTGGCAGATTATGAACCTCACATCTCTCCACGTGTCCGTGTTTTAGTTGAAGCTTGAGAGACTCGGGTCCTCAACCAGAAGCTCTCGACTGGTGAGGATGGTAGCCAAATCAATCATTATTCAACGATGAAGAACATGCTCTGCATCCTCGCTGAGGACATGCTCAGCAATTGGTCTGTGTCTCAGGTTGTAGTTCATACTATGAAAACTAAAATCACAAAGATAGAAGCTCAGCTAACGGCCATGGATAACTCCTTTGCTTGGAAAGGCACGACTGCCAGCTCGGGTTAGAGCGGTATGAAGGTTGGGGGTCGTGCACAGGGTGGTGGTGCCAGTGGTAGTGAATTTGGAGGTCGGGTTCTCACCAGTCTTGGTGGTAGCGGCAGTGCAACTGGTTGCTCAACAGAGGCTCCTCGCGTCAAGCCCTTTCCTGTCCCCTCAATGGTAAAGCCTCTCTTCAAGCGACTAAAGGAAATGTCGGCCCAATAGTCAGAGCAGCAGCAGCATACGCTTTCTCTGGCCCCGAATGCCGCCACCAACTTGCCTAATCTATCGCAGGAAGAAAGATGGGCCTGCGCGATCACTGAAGAAACTCCTCTAGTTTAATGGACGCGTCACCCAGGTTTTTTGGTCAAGACATTAGTGGTTTTGGTCTGTTTTTAATTATGAACCGTGTAACTATGTATGTTTTCATGTCTGCTACTGAAATCTTTGTCTACGCTCAAGTATATGAGCATGTTGGTTTTATGTTGGTTTACTGTAACTATGTCTCAGTCAGTGGGCCACAGGCCCGTACTTATAGCCATGGACATCTTAGACGTTGATTTTGTTAGAGGGCTAGTTTTTTTAGAGGCTCAGGAGGGGGCTTCACCTCCTTAAACCTCTAGTGGCCAAGTCAAATTATATATTTTTTGCCTCTATAATATAATAGATCTGTGCAGGTTACAAAAAAACATTTTAGCGCGGCGAATATATTATACTTTACTTTGAAAAAAAATTCATACTCAAAACATTTTATGATTTTGTATTTTACAACCATTAAATTAAAGTGATGATAAAACTAAACAAAAATAAATTGTAAGAGTTTTTTTTTCAAGCTGAAAAAAAGTAACTTATTATTCACATATAATCAAAGTTACATCGTTTTTGCATAGAGAGTTTATACATTTTTTCCAAAATTAGGAAATCATAATACCTCATACAAACTTTTCAAAAGACATACTAGATACATTATCGTTGGTACAATTTATAAAGTAAGGAGCATTTACATTAATTTACACTTTGAAAACTAATTGAAATTTTGCTAATATCACAATGGAAATGGAAGGAAAGTAATAAGTATTAGCTCAAATGCCTCATGATCGATGTATTTAAGTAAATAGTTTTTTTGTTTTATATAAAAATTAATCTAAGTTTTTCATGAGTTAAATACTTTGATTGAGTTAATAGCTCGATCGAGGTATATAAAGCAATAGTTATTTTATGTTTTTCATGAGTTAATATTTCAATTTAGTTCAAATACTTTGATTGAGTTAATAGCTCGATCGAGGTACATAAGTTAATAGTTATTTTATATATAAAATTAAAGTAATTTTTCAGAAATCTCGATCGAGTCTCTAGCTTAACCATACATAAACCCTCGATCGAGGTATTTAAGAAAATATGTGCAAAAACTCAATTAAACTAATAACTCGATCGAGGACTTCAAAACATGTCTTTAGCCCATTTTCTGCAAATTAAATTTTACTAGCCTCTTTGCTAGGCCTAAACCTTATAATGTGATCCACCTTAGGTGGTTGACTTTGTATCGATGTATTCATCAATGAATCGTCTATCCATGGATATATAATTTAGGGGTTTTTGAGTTTATACGGTATATATATTTTTTTAACTTACACTTACAAAACCATGTCCGCCACTTCAAATGAACACAAATAAAAATCAACAACATAAAAAGTATACAACAAAAAAATTAAAATAATATACACCCCAGATGAATACGTCCTCTTCAAAAAGATTTTTTTTATTTAAATTTTTTGTAACCTATAACAAAATGTATTTGAGCACACACATGTCTACAAAATGTAATTAAATTTTCAACGACCAATTTCAAAAATAAAATAAAATAAAAAATACATTTTTCAAAATAAATTAAAAAAAATATGTGCTCCCGAGTGCATCCTATGTAGATTATGTTCATATGTTTTTTTTTCAAAAATTATGCATTTATCACTAAATGATTTTACGTGCACATAAGCCAATTGTTAAGTTTTCCCAATTCTACAAGAACAAACTTGTCATTAAATGTAACTTTGCCATATTAAATTATTTTAAAAAAATTAAAGTGAAAGACAACATAATTCACTACCATGTGTTTTTTTTGCATGTTGGAATTCACAAGGTATATGAGTTTTGAGGTATTCGTTTTAATAAATGTATCAAAAATCAAATTTTCACCGTCACCGTTTGCCAAAAAGTGTTACCCGTCTTCATGGATTCACCCTTTAGGATTTGTTCAGTTGGTCGTATTTCACTACAAAGCTCATAATAATTCGTTCTAATTTTGGTTATATTTGTTTTCTTCTTTGAGCTAGTTAAAATAAAGAGACACTTATTGGTTTTCTAGATTAAAGTTAACGACGTCGTTGTAATATTTTAGTTTCCTTTTGACCTCTAAATTCTTTTCGCACCTCGTTTTTTTTCTTTAAGCTTAGTAGTAATAATATTTTTAATGATATTGATATTTTGCAAAGTGACATTTTCGTCAATCCCATAATGGTTTAACCAAACCATTGTGTCCTTATACCAACCTTTTTTAAGCCACATGTGGTATTGATTAAAATCTACTACAATTTTAAAGAATCTATGACCTCCTATATTTTTAATCTTGAATTTATATATCAAGTATTTAATTATAGTGATGTTCTCAATAACAGAAGACCCACTTCTATCCCAAAAAAATTTATTTTTAATTATAAAATTGTTTTAGATTTGTTTTATTTTTATAAAATTCTTTAAAAATAATGTAACTTCAAACTTTGTATATTTTAATAAAATTATACATGATGATTAATAATAAACTTTATGAAAAAAACTGATCAACCAAGCACGCTCACGAAGAGTATATGTAATATAATTTAAGAAAACAAATTATTATTTAAATAAATATTTATTATTAATATGAAATCAAATTTCTTTTTAGCATATGGTATTGTCATAGTAGTTTATAATATATTATAAAATATCTTATATAGCATATGGTATTGTCATAATAATTTATAATATATTATACAATATTTATATTAGCATTTGCACTGAGAGGTGCAAAAAAAGTTGAGAGGGTAAAAATATTTAGTTTTTTCGTAATTGAACTTTTCTAACTTTCTATACTGTGTTTTGAGAAGCCATTTTCTGCATCTCCGAACAGAAAGTGGAGAAGTTCAGAAATCCAGTTTAAAAATTCTAGGAGCCGATTTCCAAATCGAAAACTGGAAAGGCGTGAAACTGCAGGAACCTTGTTTCTTAAGTCGAGGAGTTGACTTTTCTAACTAGATATCGAAAACCGGAAAGGCTTGAAAGTGCAGAAAGCCTATTTCATAAGTCAAGGATCTCACCTCCGCAATACGAACCAAAAGCTATTAAGCCGATTCCAAAATGGCAGTGGAGAAATAGTTTTGCAGAACTGTGGAAAGGATAGCCAATTGAGGGAAAATTAAGGATTTTTGTCTTAGATCATGTCCATCTTTGCGCTGCACTCTGTTTTGGAATAATTCAGAGTATCTTTAGGTGAAATCCTAGGTTTTCTACTCTGAGAGTGTATCCTTCAGTTCCCAACGACCAGAAAGGAGTTTTGCACAAACATGTTCTGCCCTGCGGAACTTGCATAGAGCCCGGGTTGAAATTTCTCAGGCAACGTGAATGAGCATTAGGTTAAAGATCATGGAGTCAAGAAAAATTTAGTGGAAATTCATTTAAATTTATTTAGCAATAAAAATAAGTTTATAATGAAAACGAAATTATTAAGGTTTTTGTTGAAATAATTTGCTTGCTTCCCGACTTCCGATATCCGAAAAATATCAATGAAAAATAATATAACTTAATAAATTTTAAAAATCATTAGTGAAAACCAAGCATTGTAGCCTTAATTCTTTACATAAATAAAATTGTTTATAAGAATATTCTTCATTGACGGAAAAAACAAATTAATAGAGTTTAAAAATCTCATATAAGCAATTATAGTTCGAAACCATGACTGCGACAATGCATACCCTGCACGTAAATGTACCTTAAATAATGTGAAGGAAGTCATGTATCTCATGTATCTAGCCTAAAATAGGAGTCTACATGTTCTGTCTAGAAAGATAGCGATGAATTTCCATTTTTGTCGTTGTTGTTGTAGACCTTTAGCACACAAATTGGAAATTATCACGCAAACAGAAAATGAGCTAAATATTCGTTCAGACAAGCATTAAATAATGTTGAAATTGCAAATAATTTTCTGTGATTCAATTTTCTCAGCTTTTTGATCCACTAGATAGTGAATCCCGCAATTTCTCACTAAATGTTGAAGCAAAAAGTGACAAAATTAACCATTTAAATTCTACAGAGTTAATCTTTAAACAAAAATGGACAAAATTAAGTCCCATATCTCTCGCAAAGTGATTATATTTACAGAAATCCTAACAAAAAAATAGGTGGCAGAAAAAAAATTTGCGTGAAGCTTCGTTGAAGCGGCCGGCTTACTATTATTACCCCAAACAACACACAGTGCACTGCCGCCGATGATGGAATGATTCTTTAAAATGATGTCGATAGCCAATGGCGGATTTTTCTATAGCGATAAAGGATTCTTTCAATAGAATTTCTGGTCAGAATTTCCTTGTGGAGGACATATGAGCTATACCATATTCTCCATATAATTTGTATAAGCGACTAAAATCACCATTGAATTGTTGGTTTCAAAATTTCAGGTTTTTTTATTAAAATTAGAATTTGTAAACCTTTGAATTTTTAAAAATAAAAATAAATTATGATCATTTATATTAAGGTTCAAACACTCATTAAGTCCATATTGTCTATTTCAATGGAGAAATTGTTTCCTGACTTATATCTTCCATACCAGACCACAATTTGAAATTTATTACATAATTAAATTTATTTCAATGGAGAAATTGTTGCTTATATGTGAAAAAATTGCGATGTTTTCTGCCAGTCAGTAGAGAGGTCTGTGATTTGACTTCCATTTACATAAAAAGTGTTAGTTAAAAATGAAGTTCCATTGGGGAAAAACTATTTTTCTTATGGAAACAAGATCCCATTGTGATTTAGTTGCATCTCCATCGTGCTTTCTGTAGCAATTCCCCTTTCCTATAGAGACACTCTATGCTCCCTCCTATACCCAGAACATAAAATAAAATAAAAATAAAAAGAACAAAAAAACAAGAGCCAAGGAAATGTAAATCCTTCGATCTTGGTCTATTGGAAAGTGGAAAGGTTTTTTTTCGGATCTCAAAGTCGGAAATCGGACAAATGAACTTTATTAAAATAAAAAACGATATTCTCGATATCTGAGATCCGAATTATTAGAAATCGAAGAAATGAATCAACATTATAAATAAAAAAAACCGATGTTTCCGATTTTCGATATTCGAAATATGGAGAATCGGAAATCGAGAAGCCAACAAATTATTTCAACAAAAATGTGACTCTCCAGTTTCCGATATCTGAAATATAGGAAATCGGAAATTGGAAATCTCGGTTTTCTTTATTTATAATGTTGATTCATTTCTCCGATTTCAGGTTTGATTAAAGAAGGTTTAATAAAGTTACCATACTTTTGGCATCGATGTTCAAGGGTTGTTTCATGCTTTTAGAATTTTCTTCTCGCACCTAATTCAGAATTGTGTTGTTGTGGCCGGTTGCAAAAGCTTACTTGGTTGTTATAGTAACAGGAATTTTTCATATGCAAAAACAATCTCATTTATTTATTTTTAACATATTTCAATTTGCATTATATATGTAATTTTATGACAATAAGCTCCTGAATATAATGAAATGTCCTTTAATCTGAATCAACATAAGTAACAACATGTTGATAATGGTTGACCTCTATTGACTTATGTTGTCCTTTCCTTTATTGGTGAGGTGAAGCTCCTCCATCCTAATTTGATCGGTTCTTTTTTTTCTAAATGAAAATGGCTACCGGTTATAGAAAACAGTCACCATTAAACATTCTTTCATAATTAATTTGCTACTTTTGAGGGCACAATATTGAACTCCTCATCCGCACATGAAATGGGATTTTCTCTTTTAACACATTTCCATTTGCATTATATATGTAATTTTAAGACTTTATATGAGAAGATAGAGGATCTTATTGTCTTAAAATTACATATATAATGCAAATGGAAATGTGTTAAAAGAGAAAATCCCATTTCATGTGCAGATGAGGAGTTCAATAAATANTTATGTTGCGACATAAATAGTGGCTAATCATTCTTGAAAAGAATAACCTGTTTGATAGTTATGGAAAAAATGGAATTCATTGTAATCATTCGAGAAAAATAAAATACTTGAAATAACCCTAACGAAATTAGTTAAAGCTTAATAAAAATAAATCTCAATTTAAAAAAACCCTCCTCTCTCTAAATCAACATAAGTAACAGCATGTTGATACAGGTTGAACTCTAATGACTTATGTTGTCCTTTCCTTTATTGGTGAGGTGAAGCCCCTCCATCCTGTATGTGGTTAAAGTGAGGTGAAGCCCCTCCATCCTGTATGTGGTTAAAGTTTTGCTTTGAATTGTCTCCAATTCATGATCTTTTTCTTCCATTTTCCAGCAAAAAAATGCCTCCACACGAATTATTTTCCAGCAAATTAGCCAGTGCGTACAGTTTATTCCTACAGTATATTATGCAAAGTAAACAATCTATGCACTCTTTTCCTAGATTTCACATAAATTTGTGCGAAATAGCTAATGTGTGCAATTATTATGAAAGATATAACCTTTAGTTATCTGATAACACAATTATCGAATAGCTAATGTTGGAATGGCAGTTATTGGATACAACATAGCTAATAATTCATTATTTAAAATTAATCACAATCAAACAGTTATTAGATGTACCTAATATCATATCTCATATAAATATTTAAAGTTCTATTGCAAATTGCATGATATATTGGATCAAAAGTAATTCAGAATCAGTGATGCATATAACTCATTAGTTTCAAGGCAGCTCAATACTAAATGTTGAGTGGAGTTGTTTCGTTCTCATTCAATCTGAAGTAATTCAGATTCAATCATGTACAACTAACCTCATACCTCATACAAACATATAATATCCTACAACATGAGTGAGGAGTAGGATGGTATATGTGAGTATATCGAGTGGAAACTTGGCAATCTTTACGACACTTCACGGCGAATGGCATAGTGGAATTGGCTGATCATTTTATCATCGCCTGGAAAAGACGATTTGGATGGAAAGAGGTGACAACCACGGGTTTCTGGGCCAAATGGTGGAATCCTTAAACTGCTCACTTCCAAACCCCCCAAATTCCGTCGTTATTCTCATCGGGGATCGGAAATTGAAAATAAGAAATCGGAAATTGAAAAAAATTAGAAATTGAAAATAAATTCAAAATTGGAAAAAAAAAATCGGACTATCGTATGTGTGGTGAGATTAGGCTTAGTTATTGAAGTACACTAATATGAACAGCTTTCTAGGTCAACATGATGGGATTGCAACTATCCAACTATCATTTTTCCTGAGTGTTATTACATGTTCTTTTAACTTTATATGTATTGGTTTTGGTAAAAGAAGTTACATGCTTTACAGTCTGTATGGGGAGTTGTTTGCATGTTTATGTAATTGTGTGTCTGTATGGATATATATTATTTTTCTGTGTTATTATATAAATTCTTTGTAACTTTATATGTATGGGAGAAGTTGGGTGCTTGACAGCCTTGATAGTGAATTGTTTGCATCCTTCCGTAATTGTGTGTATTATATATAAATTTTGTATAACTTTATAGCTATGGGTTGTGCTAGATGCTTTACAGCCTTATTGGTGAATTGTTTGCATGCTTCTATAATTGTGTGTATTTATAGATGTATATGTTAATAAATAAAAACTATCATTTCTCTTTAGTGCTTTGTAAGCTTAATAATTATCATTTCTCTTTAGTGCCTTGTAAACTTAATAATTATATTGGTTTGTGTCAAAAGAAGTTAGATGCACTATAAGCTGTGTGAGGGTGTTTTTCTTATATAAATATGCAATTGTGTATATTTGTGAATTATATATGTGTGATTTCACAGGTTATATGCTATGCTTAGAAAAAGCAAGGTACTGTTAGTCACTGTTAAGTACTTAAAAAATGGCATGTTCATCCTTGGAAGATACATTTTCAACTAAAGCTATCATAATATCATTAAATTGATCCTAGATTACAAACCAAGACTGCAACATAACCACTAACATGTTTATAATTGGTGTATGCTTAATACTCAAAGAAATATAAACACTTCTATCTATATACATGAATTCAAGATCTATTAACCATAATACCATTAAATCCAACATTACAAACCAAAACTGCAACATAACCACTCACCTTTTTGTAAATGGTGGATGCTTTGTCCTAAAAGAAATATAAACACTTCTATTTATATATGAATCCAAGATGTATTAACCACTCAGGGGTATCTATCTATATGTAAAAATATGATATCTATTACCTTCCATTGGGGAGGATTTTTATTTCATTGGGTGTTGATATATCCGAGAGTATAATTTTTTAAAATTTTAATTCCGTGAATGTGGATTTTCTCACATAGGATGAAGGTTTTCATTTGGTTGGAGAGACCGAGCTCTTTTTAAGCAGCCATCAAAATCCTTTTGACAAATCCCTATCGTTTTGACAAGTATCTTGCTCATCCTTTGCTCTTCTTTCTAGAGGCATGGAAAATTCTCACTCTGAAATCATGTACTTGTTTGCTGTCACGTTTGGATCGAAGCATATTGCTAATAAATATTTGTTAATACACCTGAAAAAATAGTTGTTAATACGGCTAAAAGGAATAACGTTTGGCTAGTAATCATGAAGCACAACCCTGGATTGTCATGGAGTTATATGTAAAGGTGATTGGGTATCTATAGATTCGACCATTTACATTAATTAGATAAAGTTTAGTGCTCCATTAATGCATTGTCCTTCCTATATACCCCATTAGGCGGAGGAAGATTCTGAGAGGGCAGGCGTCGCAAGTTCGAATCCCGTCCCATTCACGTCTCCCATTTGAGTTCTTTGTCTTCGATATCTACATCGCAGGTTCGATTCTTGCCCGCCTGAAGATCAATTCTTCCCTTCTTTTGCCAGGGATGTCGCCAATTTGAATCCAGAGATCTCAAAGCTTGGATTTTAGTTTTCCTGCTTCGAATTCGTATCGAGTGTTCGAATCTCATCAGTTGATTCGGAGCTCCTAGATCGTTTTTATGTGGCTATTTCAATAATAATTCATTATCGGATATAAAATAAAGAATCACAAGTGAATTCCAAAATAAATTAGAAATTGAAAATAAGCCGAAAATTGAAAATAAATCGAAAATTGAAAATAAGAAATCGACATTTTCGGGGCGTTGTCTATGGAAATGATAAAGCCAGAATCGGAGAGAAAATGCAGGCTATTGCAGGAAGCAAAATTTTCTCATATCTGGAGGGGCGTAACCAGGTTCAGGGATGGAGAACGTTTTGTATATTCAACCAAATTCAGTTTTCCTGCTTCGCATTTCATATCGCGTGTTCGAATCTCATCAACTGAATCAGAGCTCCTAGATCGTATTTCTGTGACTATTTCAATAATAATTCATTATCGGATACAAAAATAAAGAATCGCAAGTGAATTCTTTGTCCTTTTTTTCAAGTCTTTCTGGGAAAAATAGTCAATCTGCATAGTCATTTTCTATTTTTTTCTCCAAAGCATCAAGCTTTCTGTACCGTCAGGAGTAAGATTTTGTTAGGAGCATTAAGGGTAAACTAAGAAACCACTACCTACCTTTGTTGTTGCGACAGTAGCTGAGCATCATTAACGATTCCGATTCTGAACGACTGATTTGTTAAAGCTGGATCTGAATTATTCCAAAATGTAGTGATCTTGTTAAACTGGGCATGAATTCACCTTGAGCTTGTTTCTTTCTCTGTTTGGCTGTATCCATGTACATTAAATCAATCTCCACAACCTAGCCGACTGGTGAATGGAAAAACCCTCGGCTATATCCATGTACATTAAATCAATCTATGTAACCTAGCCGACTGGTGAATCGAAAAACCCTAGTACCGATCAGTCGTTTTATCAGAGTACTACAAACTCCACATAAGGAAATGGAACTCAAAATATTCAGACTTAGTGCGCCCTTGGAAATTTTAATGGAAGGTCCCTCTGTCCCTAACAAATTTACCAGCCTTATCGTGAACGCAGAGCTAATTTACCAGCCTTATCGTAAACGCAGAGCTAGTTTAAAATAAGATGGACTTGGCGTAGGAAGAAGTTACGCGGAAATACGAACAGACAAAATAAATCCCGAGAAATTGTATTTAATGAATCAACTCCATGCCGCTTCTTCGATCTTTGCCGGATCACAGAATATAATAACCGAAAATTTTAACAATGGCGTTTTGTAGGTAAACTTGCCTTACAAATTAAAGCCTGTGTTGTACCTTAACTCGTCTGACAGAACTTGTACTTAACCGATGAGCCGGATCAAGGGATATAACAACCAAGAAATTTAACCACTGTGTGACGCACCTAAAATCGCCAAATACCGGGAAGCACGTGTCAAAAGGTTAGTGCCCAACAGTGGTCAAATTTGAAGGGCTGGTCTTAATTTTTTTTGGAAGGGCATGTAACTATCCAACCCTTCAAAGATGAAAGGTTATAAAAATAATTGCACTTCAATTGAAAATTGTATATTAAGTTAAGTAGACCAGCTATTAACCAAAATGACACCTAAAAGTAAAGAAAAATAAAACCTTTTGTATATGAGCCTTCAAAAGTGATCATGTATGCAAACATTATTTACTGCCTAAAGTGTATTAAACCTTTATCTTGCTACCATTCCTTTCCTTTCTGTTGATTCCGATCCTTTAAAGAACCATTCTACTGCTCTAAAAAATATGATCTACCTTCATCCCTAAAGAATGGAGGGTACCATAAGGCCATCCCCTCTATCTCAATAAAAGTAAATAATATAAGGAGGTAAAAATAATACACGGGAAAAGAAGTTGCTTAAGAGTTCATATTAATCTTTCTGTCCAATAAGTGCTTTAATGAGAATATTTTTCTCAGAATTCTTAGCGAATATAATAAAAGGATACACTGCATAGGTAGGGAAAAGAAGTCCCTATTATGTATTAATCCCTCTGGATAAGCACTATGTTCATGGGAGGAACATTTTCAGATGAGAAACAGTGAGGGTGGAATGAATTTAAAAATAGTTATACTGCAAATAAAAAATAGTATAATCTAGGTAGACCGTAGGACTGTGCTCAACTGAATGATGGCAAGCTGCAACTGGTAACATTTAAATGAGCCTTAAGGACTCACGACTCCATAATCCATTGTATGGAAGATATGTAGAAACGGGTACATTAGATATGTGTTTTATGTAGCTAAAACAAACCTCATACAATTAAAACAAACTCTAGAGATTCTGGTAAAACAAACTTCATAGATTCTGGCAGAGAAACAATAGACAAACTACATTATAGAAAAATACCTGAGCTCAGAAAAAGTCCAAGACTCTGAAAGTTGAGGCAATCAGCTGGCTCACGAAGCTCACGAATTGCTCAAGCAGCTGTTTTACAAAATCTTGAAAAGAAAATGTATGAAAAAGTGTCTTTAAATAGATTTTTAGGCTAGTATGTGTAAGTTTTAGCTGAAAATTAAAATTTATTAACATACGTTACAACTGCACAGGACTCTATAAGTCTATGGATTCATGAAATCCTGAAGGTGATGGGCGATTGGCAAATTGCAAATTTGCAATGGCATAATGCATTGGACTTGCCAAGTTGCCGTAACAAGCTTAATTACAATTACTGTATCAAATAAGTCGCCACCGTCAAATCTTCCCGAATCAAGGCTGAGTATGAATCAGCTATGCTGCTATGCATAATGCGATCTGACAGATTTAATGGTTTCCAACTCCAAGTTCCGGCCGTCCACTCTTCCATAGTATAGCCCATTAATAAGCCAGATATACGAAGAAACTAGAGCTAGAGGATTCGGAACGGAACTTGGAATTTTACAAATATAAATTATAAAATAATACACTGTGTATTAATGTGGATTCCTGAATAAATACATCAATAAATGGGGAATTATTATTGGGCAGATGACCACATGGCACTGACCGATGACCACAGTGACCACTACTAACAGGGCATAAATTGATCTTCGCAGATTCGCATTGTGCAGCCTCTAGGCTCTACCTGCAATTGAAAAATTAGTTTGATGGGCAAATTAAAAACTCACCCTTTCTTTGAAATGTTGAAGTTAAATTAGCCCTTCAATGTGGACGGGTAAAATAAAAAATTTAAATTTTTTTTACGGGTAAATTTTTTTTTATACTTCAGGGACGGGCTAAACCCCTTTGGAAGGGCTAGGACGGGTTCAAATTTGACCGCTGGTGCCCAAGGAGAGGAGGAATCTTTTGGGACAACTTCTTTTGCCTACGGCGTAAATATTATATAATTGTATGTATACTATATATTTTATTTATTTATATTATTAATATTAATTTATAGTTTATAATATATTATATAGATAATAAAAAAATAATAACTCTCTCTTTTCAACGGCTATGGTCGAAGATCATGTGGCTGAATTCATTTCATTTGATATATCCCCAGAAAATTTTCAGAGTGATTGATTAATATGCATGTTTGCTTATCTCTTCTGCGCTCTGAAGCTCCGTAAACCCTAACCATCGCCGTCCTCAGCTTGGGGGCCTCCGCCCTGCCGGCGGCCTGAATGGATCCGCCTGACCCTGACGCGTTTGAGGAGCGTTTCCAGTCCATCGTTGCCTCTCAGCCTGTCGTCCAGCCTGCTGCGGCTTCCTCCTCTCGCTTTGTTAAGCGAGTTGATGTTCCAGAAGTTAAGCTCAGCTCAACCGCTTCAAAGAGGAAAGCAGTAACCCTGTCGGAAAAAGGCCTCATTGGCTTGTTTACTGGTCTCTGGCCATCCCCTCGCTCTGTGGAGGTATGGCTGAACAAAAACTGGAGAACCCTAATCCACGGGGAAGTTCAACAAATCTTCTGCGGGAAAGGGTATTTCACCTTCCTTTTCAAAAAAAAGGAGGACCGGGATCTGATCTTCAGGAATGGGCCTTATTTCATGGGCCCAAGAGGTATGTACCTAAACAAATGGGATTTGTCCTTTAACCCAGAAAAAGACATCCCTAAAGCTGTTCCCGTTTGGGTCAAGCTCCCCCATCTCCCTCTTCACTACTGGAATGATGAGGATTTTCGAGCTATAGGGAACACCCTAGGCAGGTATATTGATAAATCTGAGCCAAAGGCCCCAATGTTCTCTTGCGCTCGTATATGCGTGGAATTCGATCTTGAAAAAGGTTTGCCGGAGTCCATCAACCTCTCCATTGACGGCTGGAATCACCTGCAGACCTTGGATTATGAACAAATCCCCTTTAAGTGTAAGTATTGCCATGAATATGGCCATTTCGCTAAGTCCTGTCCGAAGAAACCTGATAAAACTCTTCCAGACAACGCGGCTAGCGAGGGCTGGAATACTGCAAGTGGAAAGAAGACCGCCAAGGTTCAAAAACAGCAGAACGAACCGGCAAAGAGCACCTCCGGAAATAGATTTGAAGTTCTGGAGGAGGAAAACCCAGAGGAAGAGGCTCACGAAGCTATTCCAGTCACGACCCAGCCGAAGGAAAAAGAAGCCCTGGACTCAGTATCGCAACATCAGGAAAAAGAAGTCATGGAAGAGGGCATTGGGGGGCCGATGGTGGGGAAAGTCCCAGCCCAAACATCTGAAGGGTCAATTGAGGGCTCAATAACAAGGTCAAAGGCCAAAGCTAGCTCAGAGGATACCTCAGACAACTCGGTAGAAGAACAGGAACCGACATCCCGGAAGGGTAGGAAATCAAATAGAATCATAAGAGAGCAAGAGGCTGCCAGGGAAAAGGCGGCAGGGAAGCAGACCAATCTAGACTTTCTCGTTAAGACCTCACAAGCAAGCATATACCTTCTTAGCCAAGAAGAGGAGAAAAAAGAGCGAGAAAAGGCTCTTAAGCAACAAAGGAAATAATGAAAGTCGTCTCCTGGAATTGTAGAGGCCTGGGGGGTTCTCAAAAGATAGAAGTTATTAAGAGAATAAAATCAATGGAATCTGCCTCCATTCTTCTTATCCAGGAGACAAAAAAATCTGTTGTAGATAGTGTGGAAATACTTCATAAAGTATGGCCAAAAGGAACAGGTTTGGCCATCGATGCCAACGGCGCCTCTGGGGGGCTCCTTTGATGGTGGAACAAGGATCAGTTTAAAATGCTCTCTGCAATAGACAATAGAAACTGGATGTTCATAAAGATGGAAAACGTTGATAGCCAGGAGAAATTTTGGTTGGGGAACGTATATGGCCCAACGTTGAACGCCCAGAAGGATCAATTTTGGGATTCACTGGAGGACCAAATTGATGATAAAAAGCTTCTCCCTTGCTATATCGCTGGGGATTTTAATGTCACAATCTCACCTGAGGAGCGAAGAGGAGGAACAAAAGTCAGAGACCCCTATGGGGAAAGGATGGAGGACCTAATCTCTCTCTGGAGCCTCACCGATATTAAACCCAAAAATGGTACATTTACTTGGAGTAATAGACGGATGGGACCCGGCCATATCGCGGCTAGATTGGATCGTTTCTTGGTAAGCACTCACCTCCTTCGATACTACCCGGAGACTAAGCTTTTGTGCTCCTCTGTCTCTGATCACAAGCCAATAAGTCTTTTCTTTCCCCCCGTGGAAAATCTGGGGCCGTTGCCATTCAAGTTCAACCGAATTTGGCTGGATTCGGAAGGCGTTTTCGACATCATCTCTCAGGCCTGACGTTGCTTCATTCCAGGCTCCCCAGCGTTTGCTTGGGAACAAAAGTTAAAGAAGGTCAAGGCGGCTTTAAAGCTGTGGGTAAAGAACCTTTATCGTGACCCAGCTCAGCAAAAGGAGCAAATAATCAATGACATGGAATCCCTACAAATAGAAATGGAAACCTGCGAAATCACCAAAGAGCACTTCGCCAAGGAGATAGAGATGGAATCAACCCTGCAGAAATTATTAAGGCAGGAAGAGGAAGGGTGGCGCCTTCGATCCCGCCTTCTTTGGCTCAAAGGGGGAGATCAAAATACTAAATACTTTCAAAACCAATGTAAAGATAGGCAGAGATGGAACACCTTGCGGGAACTGAAGGCAGAAGACGGCTCTCTCATACAAGGACAAGCAGCCATCAGCAATGAGGTAAGATCTTTCTTTGAGCAATTTTACACGAATGAAGAACCAGTCCCTCTTCATGTTATGGAGTCAATGGTCTCTGACATCCCTTCTCTCATTAGTCAAGAGGATCGGCTTAGGCTTGAATCCCCCATTTCGGAGGAAGAGGTCAAGATAGCTATTTGGACCCTTCACCCGGACAAGGCTCCAGGCCCAGACGGTTTCCCCATTTGTTTTTATAGAATCTTCTGGCACTTGATTAAGAAAGACCTGATGCGTCTCATCTCTTGGATGGCAAAAGGCAACATGGGAGGGGCTACCAATTCTACCTTCTTGGCCTTGATCCCGAAGGAACCCAACCCCTCCTCCATCAAAAAATTTCGTCCAATCTCTCTATGCAATGCCTCGTACAAAATCTTTTCCAAAGTGATGTCCATGAGACTCAAGCAGATTATCCCTCGTCTCATTTCCCCAAATCAGGGAGGCTTCATTTCAGGCAGGCAAATAAGTGATAATATTCTCCTTGTTCAGGAAGCCATTCACTCTAGTAACAAAAGAGGAGAACCAGGAATGGCCATCAAACTGGACCTGGCCAATGCTTTTGACAGATTAAGACATGCCTTCATCATCCTGGTTATCAAAAAACTTGGGTTTCCTGTCACTTTCATCAAGCAAGTTCAAGCCTGTATCACCTCCCCTTGGATAGCTCCTCTCATAAACGGAAGACCCTCAGCTTTCTTTAAATCCATTCGTGGTGTTAGGCAAGGCTGCCCGCTCTCTCCTTTCATCTATCTTTTGGTAGCCAAGTCTTTCAGCAGAAAATTGAATAGACTTCAAGCTGAAGGCCTCCTCCCCAGCTTATCCTTCAGATCTGGAGTCCCCCCAATCAACCACGCCCTCTTTGCAGACGACACCATTCTGTTGGGCATCGCCTCTATTCAAATAGCTAGGAATATCCTCTCCCCTCTTGATCTTTTCCTACAATCCTCTGGAAGTGCTATTAATCTGAGAAAATGTCAAATCTATGGCTGGAATAGCCCCGCAGCTACCCTCAGCCGTATCTCTCAGACCTTGCAAATTAAAGTCAACCCCTTGTGGACCCATTTCACTTACTTAGGCATCCCTATTGCTAAAAAACTTTTGAACTCCTCAATGTGGACTCCTATCATCCAAAAAATCAAAGCTAAAACTCAGGCGTTGGGGTCGAAATGGCTAAATCTAGACGGGAAGACTGTTATGATTCGATCAATCTTATCCTCTTATCCCATTTATACCAGCTCCATGGTTCTTGCTCCCAAAAACATCATGAATAGCACATGTAAAGAAATCAGGAAATTTTTATGGCAAGGAGGCAAAACTCAGACCAAAAAATTCCATTTGGTTAAATGGGATATGGTCAAGCAAGCCAGAAATCAGGGTGGACTTGGCATCAGAGACCCAGAACAGATGAGCAGAGCTATGGGAGCCAAATTGGTCTGGAGATTAGTCTCAGGGAAGAAAGAATGGTGGAAGGAAGTTATTAGGCGAAAGTACATCAGGAAACCAAGGTCAAAAATGCTGGACAGATATTGGGAGGGCAATGGAACCACCCTCTGGCAACTTTGCAAAACTTCCCTCAGCATAATCAGAGACAACTGCTTCTGGATTCCGGGGAATGGGAAACGGATTAATATTTGGAAAAGCAAAATTCTGGGGCATCCTCCGCGCTCTTCCTTGCCTGGGCAATCCCCTCTTGCTGAATGGGCGAGCGAACATGGAATTTCCACCCTCCACGATCTCTCTCTTTGGGATGCTCAAGGGAATTGGGCAGGTTGGAAGGAGCTCTCCCCCCCTGCTCCGTTGAAAGCAGCGACTGACTCTCTTTTTACCTCCCTCCATGGAATGTCCCCTTCAAGAATTGCAGCGAAGGATCGCCTTGGTTGGGGGGATACGGGGAAATATAATGTCAAAGAAGGCTACAAAAGAATTGCCAGGGAGCGGGATGGAGCAGACCGGCTTTGGAAGAAGGTGTGGAGAGCAGATTGTATTCCCAAGGTAAATAGCTTCATTTGGCTGCTCTGCCACAACAAGCTTCTCACAGCTGAAAACTTAAGGAAAAGGGGCATAATTGGGCCCTCTCGATGCCCCTTGTGCAATACAGAAGAAAAGAGCACACCCCATTTATTCTTCCAATGCAAATTCTCTCTCCTAGTTTGGGGATCAGTCCTCCCTCATGGTATGGCTCTGCGCTTCCCTGACAATGCAGCTCATCTCTTTAAAGACTGGAACAATTATTTTCCAGGTTCGTTAAGCAGTAAACCTATTCTGGGTCGTCTTTGGGCTTCCATCCCAAAAAATTTATGTTGGCAGCTTTGGTTGGCCAGGAACATGATCATTTTTAAAGAACAAAAGTCCACTCCAGCAAGAATTGCGGCCAAAACCATAGGAATGACAATAGAAAAATTTGCCTCCAGCAATATCAGTCTTCCTGTTCAGGAATCCATTCCTGAGCCTCATCTCTCATGGTGTAAAGTTTTCTTCAGAGAAAGGAGCCTCCTTCAGTCCAATAATATCTCTAATCGTCCAGTCAAAGTTCGCAGATTGCTGTCCTGGGAGATAAGAGTTTCCAGCAAAGAATTTCAGAGCTGGCTCAGGGAAAAGAATACCTTTTCCTTCTTCTTTGATGGCGCCTCGAAAGGCAATCCAGGGGTGGCAGGTGTGAGGGGGGGTCCTTCTAGACCCCGGTGGAAACATAGAACATTCCTTTGCCTGGGGATTAGGGAATAAGACCAACAACGAAGCAGAGTGGCTGGCTCTGTTGCAAGGTCTTCGGATTCTTAAGGCTAAAAGCTATCGCAAGGTTCTTTTATTTGGAGACTCCAAGCATGTCATCTCCAAGTTGATTAATGGATACCCCTCGGGAGCAATTAAATGTCGTCGCCTGTATAACAAAGTTAAAACTCTTATGCATCACTCCTTCGAGCCTCTGCATATTCTCCGGATAAACAACAGTGCAGCTGATGCTATGGCCAATATCGGGGCTTCCCTCCCGCAAGGTGTTTTTAAACAAGATGGGGACCCCCCCTCTTATAAATTCATTCCGTAATGAAGCAGAAGACCTCCCATTGGCTCAATCCTACTATTGAAATACGGAATGCCCCCTTGCTAAGTTTGTGGAGGCTTAATCTCATGAATTTATCCTTGGTTTTCTTGGGTGTGGTCTCACCCCTTCCCTTTTATTCCCTCCTCCCTTCGATCTTCGCCCCCCCATGCCCTCTCGTCCATCCTTTATCTCTGTCCTTCGCCGGCTTCAAGCATTTAACGCCCAGCTCTTTCTCCACCGCCGCGTGGCTCCCTCCTCGATCCGCCCCTCATCCGGTCGCTCTCGATTTAATGGTTTCTTGGCCTTGGGTATATGGCATTTACCCCTCGCACGTTTGGAGTCTCATTTTACTTTGCCCTCCTCTTCTCCCCGATTCCAGAATGCCGCCTCAAATCTCCTTACCAGATCTTGCTGGTTCTCATGAAATTCAGAGATTTCTTGAGCAGGTTGTCGTGGGTGTTAGCGAAGGGTGGCTTCAGGGCCTTTCGTGGCAGGTCCTTCCGCTCTCGCGTTCGGTGATTAAATAATTGTTTGTCATAGCAGCTCTCTCTTCCGGTGCAGGAATAAACCATTCAGTGTTTCGAGTTACAGAGCAAAGCGTTCCAGGAAGAGATCGGGTTACAGAGCAAAGCGTTCCAGGAAGAGAGCAAAGCGTTCCAGGAAGCGTTCCAGTGTTTAAAGTTTATTTATTTATAAAAAAATTAAATTATAATAATTAAATATTGAATTTATGAAGTTTGTTATTCTTTATAAATATTTCAATGTAAAGGAAAGATCATTATTCTTTTTATTTCTAAATATTTCAATATCTTTTTTTAGGAAAGATCTTTTATATTTTTTTTCAACTTTTTTTTCTTTACGGTGTAGCCAATAATTGGCATTAGTAGAGTTGTTGCATTTTCTTAGTATAATTGTTTTTCTAATTAGTTTATTTATTTAATTTTAGGTTTTGTACTTTATTCTTATATAAGTAGGTTTATTATTTATTTTGAAATTTTATATTTTGGGATTATTGATTTATTTATATAGATATTACGATTTTTTTTATTAAAAAAAATTTAAATTTAAATTTATTAAATATAGATAAGAATATTTTAATAAATGATAAGATAAAAAGGAGTAGTTTATTTATTTTATGTTTTGGATTTTTTAGTGGGTTTTGGTTAAATTCAAATATTTTTCTTTTATAAAATCTAAATTTAAAAGTGTTTAAATTGTGTTTTTCAATCTATAGTTAGATTCATCATCCTCACATAGACTGATAACAACCAAATTATTCAATTAATTATAGCTAATTTCTTTATATTTAATTACATATAAGCTACACATACTATTTTAACTATATTAAATTTTTTATTCTCATTTTATAAAAAAAATGTTACATATCTTTATATCTAGCTTCATTTGAGAACTCTTGTCCCGGTACTTTACTTCTTATACAGTAAGAATTAGATAAAAACAATCATTGGTGTTTTAAGAAAGAAGATATCTTATCTTTTATGGTAAATTTATTTTTATTTTTATATATATTTATTATGTTTTTATTACTATTTTTTCTTAACCTTAAATGTTAAACAATTATTTTCTTTCATATTTTTTTACAAATACATGGCCTTAAACTTCAACCTTTTTTCTTCGAAATTCAATCTTAGTGCTTATGCAAAGACTAAAGTTGTAATATTTAAACGTACCAAGCTCAGCCTCATAGAAATAGTACAAGGAACTATGAGAATTAGAGGTGAACAACTTGCAAACCAAGACCTTCTCTTTCACAAGTACTAGGTAGAAACTCATAAAAGTATATATATATATATTAAATCTACTAGGTAGACACTCATTAAAGCTATATTAAATCTATCTTTTCATTTCTATTATCTTCACACCAAGATTACGTAAAGTTTATTCTTTCAGATTTACTAAATCTCTTTTCTATAAAGAATTTGTTTTATTTATTTATTATAAAGTCTACCAAAATGTCTATAGCCTACATTTTCATCATTCTTAACCTATTAAAAACATACATTTTTAATTAATTATTAAAAAGAACTCAATCCACCTTAAAATTAAATTATATAATTTTGTCCAATTATTTATTAAAAGGACTCAATCCACCATAAATTAAATTCTATAATTTCGTCTAATATCATAATGATGAATTATAAAATATTAAATGAGATATACAACTAGATTCTCCAAGTATTAACGATATGCCATCTTATAAGCTGGGGTGCATGCCCATGTATTGATGGTTGTTGGATTTAGAGTGAGGATATACTCCTCTTGTAGTAGTTGCTGATGTACTTTTGGATAGATGTTAGGTTTTACATGTTGAATCTGCTGTTATTTTTGATGAGGTATCCGGTTACCTTTGATTTAATAGAATACCAAGAAACTGCGTTATGCAATGCATATTCAAACCCAATTATATTAGTTAAATAAACTTTAATATAATAATTTAACATTTTAGTAAATATTTTAACTAATTTTTAAATATAAAGTGTCATGTTCACAGTACACACAGGAGCAGTACAAGCTTTAAGCAAAACACTTAGTTTAGTTTAATCGGTCATTTAGTCGAAGACAAATATCAATATTTTTAATAGTAAAAATAGCAATATTTAAAATCGGTCATTTACTCGAAGACAAATATCACAATAACTGTAATCTTGTGATTACAAAAGAAGTAATTTTGAAGAACAATATTGACCAGTTTTTAACAAAAATTCTCCGAAAAAGCGAGGGCGGGCGTTTTAGTTTTCTTTTATCCGACCCGACTCAACAGTTGAGAAGCCAACGTCCCATCAACATCAGCTACCTACTCGGGAGCATTACTTCACGCGGAATGCCGGGCCCCGCCTCTTGGCGTGTATTCTTTATTTTATTTTTACTTTCGTCTCCGCGTCCCAAACGCGTGTGAAACTTTTTATATATTCCTCTCATTGATTCCGTCTCCACTCACCCTTAAGTCTTAAGGATTTCTGTGGCGTGGCGTGGCGTGGCGTGTCTTAAATTGTTCTCTGTAAGCATGAGCCGTCCTTTAAAATCATGGCGTGTGAGAACAGAATTCATCTCAGCACTCAACTTGAACGTTTCTTTGCGTGTTGCAGTTTGTTTGTCATAGGCCTCTGCTTTTATACATATATATATTGAATCTGTTACCATTGGTTGGTTTCGTGATTTCAGATTCATTTGCAGAAATCAAAGTATTTGTGGGACTTTCAGCCCACGGTGAGTCTAGTCCTGAGAACCCTTTCTCTTTACGGGCTTTTCACTTCGTTGTTCAGATATATTTTCCCCAAGAAGCCCAAGCTTGGGTTCGACAGTAAGCCCTAGGGAAAAGCTTTAACAATGGCGCATAATTCAGCGGAGGAGGCTTCGGAAAAAGCGGTCGACAGAGAGGAACTGAGGAGGGTTTTCTCGATCTTCGATAAGAACGGCGACGGGCTGATCAGCAAAGAGGAGATGAAAGAATCCTTGGATAAGCTCAGTCTGTGCGCAGGTGAAGATGAATTGGCCTCCACGATTCGAACCGTGGACGTCAATGGTGATGGGTACGTAGATTTCGATGAGTTTGTGACGCTGTATGAATCGATGAGTGGTAAACGAGGGGAAGAAGCAAAGGCGGATGATAAAGACGCGGATCTGGCCGAGGCGTTCGGCGTTTTTGACGACAATGGCGACGGTTTAATAACCGTAGAAGAGCTCCAGTCTGTGCTCAAGTTGCTGGGTATCAAGGAAGGCCGAACGATTGGGGACTGCAAGAAAATGATAGAGAAAGTTGATCAAGATGGCGATGGGATGGTCAACTATATGGAGTTTAAGGAGATGATGAGCGCAGGGTTCAATGGGAGTGGGAGGAATAATTAGCTATGGAGTGTGTGGCCATTTCACTCGTTTGGTTTGTGTATTATTCCCTGTACAATATGTTGTACCATTTGCCCACAAAAGTATCCTTCCCTTCCTGTATCTAAATGTATTGTAACAATAGTTTGCTTTTAGTTTTGAACTAACTTTTTAGGTCACTCAGACCAGAACCAGTTAATCTCCTTCCTTCCAAAATACATTTGTCAAACAATTCTGTATAGCTGGGTCGCCTATGGCCGGGATAGTTGGCTTCGTTCCCTCTTTCTTTCTGTATATTCTAAATTGTGACGGCCTGTATAAATTGTGACAGCCTGTATAAACATTGACCGATTGTTATTCTAAATTGTGACAGCCTGTATAAACATTGACCGATTGTTAGCCACGGAAATCGTGAAAATGTGAAGTGAATTTTATACTGATTGTGATAACTTTTGATCAGATGATAGCCATTCAATTGGTGAACGATTTGCAAATATGTGAATTGATTTCCAGGGGAATATGATAAGTTTTCACTGTTTTGCATGGTTTTTGGAAAACTAAGAAATTGTATACATGGACAATAATCTATATATTAGGGTAAAATTATTTTATATGGTGGTGGAGTCGTTTGAATAAAATCTAAAAGTGTTTTATAAACAGTAATAACATATAATCTTAAAATTATTCTTAAAAACAATGAGAATCTTTCATAATATAATGTATGAAAACTACACGGTATTAAACTAAGAGAAAATTGAAATATTACTAAAAGTATCTCTTTGCCTTACTAAAAACAACCTTGTTTAAACAATAATAAAGGTGGACAAATAAAACCAAGTGACCCTTGCCTTTTTATGGTTCCATAATAAAAATAAATTACACCCATTCATTATATCCATTGTTACCATATCATAAACCTAACAGCATGGTGGATAAATAAAACCAAGTGACCCTTACCTTTTTATGGTCCTATAATAAAAATTAATTACATCCATTCATTATACCTATTATTAGAATATTATAAACCTACTACATATTTGGGATAAAAATAATTAATCATTAGGTTAATTTCCTATATTATAGACTAGGTAGTTGACCTCCACTTGCATTACTTGGTAAATACATGTCATATTTACAAAAACTACTTTTCTGCATTATACAACTTTATTCATCCTTTTCAATGGATAAAGGAAAGCTAGTCAAACTTAGAAAGTGACATCTTTTGTGACTTACTCATCCTGTCATTTTTTTCTCTCCAGATTCTATGATTAGCAATATTTTCCATCACTCATCATCACCCACTCATGCTTTAGTCAATTTATGAGCTCCTTAACAGATGTGGAAAGTGCTTTAGTCACCCATGGAGTGGAAAGTGCTTTAGTCACCCATGGAGGCTTATCATATTCTCTTCTAGGAACTCTATTTTCCTTTATAAGGATGTATTACCAATGTAATAATAATCAATCAAGTGCGTCAATTATCATTCTTTACTTCTCTTGTGTTCAATTATTCTTCACCTGGATGATTTTATGGGAGTTGTTTAAAATTCAAAATAAACAATTATAAAAAATATATATATATATAAAAGAAAATTTGTGCTTGATGCATGGATAAATTTTAGCTAATTATGCATGGATAAGGAGTTTCATGGAAAACAACAAGTAACATATAACTTATTACTTATGACACTTAACTTATGGCCTATAGGCTACAAGTTAAGTGGTTGTGCTAATAATTAAAAAATCATTTTATAAATGATTTGGAAAATTTAAAAATAATATTTACATCAAACAAATTCAAATCATAGATAGAAAAATAAACTTTAATTTTATTAATAAAATAATTATTATAAAATCATTAAAAAATAAATATAAAATTTTATGATATAAAAATTCCAATTAATCATTCAAAAGAACTTTGTGAAAAGTCATGTAACAATTAAACACTCATACATCCTCCCTATAACCCATTTTTCCAAGCTAGGTGTCCTCTTCCTAAGCTTGGTCTCCAAATGCTTAAAGAACTTTCAACATGACCTAGTGCTTTGGCGGTGGAGACATACTTCAGTAACCAAGGTTGTCATGCAACATTAGTTTACCTCTTAGAGTTACCATTTCCATTGGTATGTCATAGTTTCCCTGTTATACTAATCCCAATCTATGTTGTTATTATAAGTTTGCTTTGTTATTCCCTCCCTTTCGCACTGTTGGGATATTATTAAACCCATTCATAACTTAGGATAAAATCGTTAATCATTATTTGATTAGTTTCCTTCCCACTAGCTAATTAGTTGGCATCCACTTGCACTTTAAATTCAACACTTGCCATCTATACCCCATGACTGCTTTAATTTTAATTTTCGGTTGATCTTGACCACTTTATTGACTCCCAAAATTAGTAAATGCGCTTTCGTGCTGATTCAGCCTTTTTATGCTTTTATCCAACTTTTATGTGGATAAGGTAAAGCTACTTAACTATGAAACTGGTATCTGTTGTTGCCAAACCATCCTCCATGATTTTCTCTCCATTTTCCAGGATTAGCATGTTTTTCCACCACTCTTGACAACTCACTAATGCTTTTTCTAGTTCGTGGGGTCCTTGAATGATTTGGGAAGTGCTTTAGCCACTTATGGGGGTTTATCATATTTTGTAAGTCTACATTTTAGAGCTTTATGATTAATCTCCATACAACTGGATTTTACCTATGAGGGATGTACTCTTTATGTACACTATTATTCATCATTATTCAATGCAAGGATACACTCCAATATTCATCTCTTCATTCATGTGATTCAGTCTCTTTTCTTCTCTCTATTTTTCATGTGTATGCTTGCGAGAATTATCTTAGTAGAAAGATCTATTTCATGTGATTCTTCTTAGCATCTTTGCTCATAGCATTGAAGCTATTATTTCTACATGGTATCAGAGTGCAAGGTTGCTCAAGTTCTATAGAGTTGAGGAGCTATCTATTCTCTCCAACATAGCACATCAAGTCTCACATCCCTCTGTGAAGAATAGCTTGTCTAGCTTTTAAAATTTTCTCCTAGTTTTGTTTTACAGGTTGCAGAGAGTTTGTTCTTGAGTGCATCAACTCATCAATATGGATTCTTCCTCATCTATAATTCTTACTCCCTTCAACTACCATGAATGTAAAGCCAAAATTGGCATTATATTGCACGGTAAAGGACTATACATAGTTACTCTAGCTTTGGAGAATGAGCCCAATGTTGTGATTAAGAAAACTAAGTGGCATAATAGGTTGGATAAAGCCTATGTATTTCTTTGTCTCTCTATTTCTCCCGATCTACTCTTTCATCTAAATGGTTTGACCACTCCAAACCAAGTGTGGACTCAATTGGAGTCTCTCTTTGGAGTTCAAGATGAGCTAAGAGCGTGTCAATTGGAGATTGAGTTATTCTCGCTGAGTCCAAGCAGTTTCAATTCTCTTGAGGGTTTCTTCACCAAGTTCAAGTCACTTGTTCTAATGCTCAAGCAATGTGGGATTGAGAAAGAAGATGATTAACTAATCATTTCCATTCTTTCTAAACTGGGTCCTAATTACTCAGTTTTTGTGTCTACTTTTCATGCTACTAGGCTTGGTGTTCCTAAGTGGAAAATGGCTTCTTTAAATACTTTTCTTGATTCATTAACAAAGGAGCAAGAAAAATTGATCCATATGGGCGTCCTTAATTCTTCCAAGGGCAAGGATCATGCTCTCATGGTTCAAGGAAGCAAGAATGTCAAATCAAAAGAGAAACAAATTGTGAAAGAGAAGAAGCCAAAGTCAAAAATTGAAGATGAAAGTTCGAAGCCTACTGATGAAGATTCAGTAAAGAACAGTAAGAAGAAAGGGAGCACATCCAAGTGTTCTTATTGCATCAAGGGATTTCATTTAGAAAAGAAGTTCTTCAAGAAGAAGATGGACATCATGCCCCAACTTCTTAAGAAGCACAAGAACGAAGTTCCAGATGAGCTAGAAAAGCATGTTGATTCCTCATAACACTATCATATTGCGCAGTTCCAAGGTGATATAACTTATGCTTTGAGTGCCAGAGTTAAATATTTTTCTCATGTCTCTGATATAGATTTAATTTTTTATATATCAGAATCATAAATATCATATCCTTTCTTTGATAATCCTCCTATTAGTCTCCTAGATTCATCTCCCAAAAATTGTTATTTTTCACTAGATACCAACTTGTCTTTGAGCAATTTTTCCTCATTTCATTCACAAGATTATATCTCTGATGTAGAAGATTGTTTGCAGGATGATATGAATTCCATAACACAAATCATACCACAATCCATACCATCTACCATACCTTTGAATAATCCTAAGACTATACAAATCCCAAGTTCACTAGTTGATTCCTCATTGGTCTCTTTTGCAGTGTTACTTATATTACATGGTTTGAAGTCTTGTCTATATTTCAGTGGTTGGTTATCGATGACCTTAGTCATATTTTGACTAATATTAAACACATTTGCATATGTTCTAAACAATTATGGTTTAGATATCAATGTCTATCCATCATTCATATTTTTACACTCATCAGTTTTCCCTAGTTGCTCATAGTTTTCCTAGTCTAGCCCTATATCCTCATGGAGTCACTGAAGCCTTTGTCTTTGCTTTTCCATATGCTAATGTTTCTAATATATCATAGTTTTATCAGCCTCATATCATATCTAGGAAGGTGCTACATTAGATTGGAAGAATGGCATGTGATTCACATCACAATTTTGCAGCTATTCAGGGAATTGAGTGTGTAACAAATTGTCTTAATTTTTGTACTCTTTGGGAAGAAGTATGCACATATCTCTTTTCCATTTCAAATTGTGTTTGCAGGTCATATTTTGTCAGCGGCAAGAAGCATTCAGTTAATGCTCCTATTTCATCAGTTGATAAGATACCGGGAGTCTCTCCACTTCTCTCTTGTAGATTCAACACTCTATCACATGATCATGGAGTTCATGGTTTCTTCATCAAGTCTTTCATCCAGAAGCACTGTTCATTCAACTCATTCAAGTGAAGATATAGATATGTTGAAGACATTATTTCAAATTTTGTGCCTTGTCCTTTCTTGAGGGCGGATTTTCTCCATGTGTGTTTGCCTCTTTCCTCAGCTTTTTGGACATGAATAATTGTTAAAGGGTGACCATAGCCTTGTTGTTGGGCCCTATATACACCTATATTTTTTACATACCATCATAAAGTCAGACTTAAATGAGAGTGTTGAGATATTATTAAACCCACTCATAACTTATGATACAATAATTAATCATTATTTGATTAATTTCCTACCCACTAGTTGATTAGTTGGCATCCACTTGCACCTTAAAGTCAACACTTGCCATCTATACCCCATGAGTGCTTTAATTCTAATTTATATTAACCACTTTTTTTACTCCCAGAATTAGTAAATGCGTTTTCCTGCAAATTGCGCATTATTATGCTTTTATCCATATTTTCCGTGGATAAGGTAAAACTAATTAACTAGGAAACTCGTATCTTTTGTTGCCAAACCATCCTCCATGATTTTCTCTCCATTTTCTAGGATTAGCATGTTTTTCCATCACTCTTGACAACTGAGTCATGCTTTTGCTAATTAGTGAGGTCCTTGACTGATTTGGGAAGTGCTTTAGCCACCTTTGGGGGTTTATCATATTTGGTAAGTCTACCTTTCTGAGCTTTATGAGTTGTCTCCATACAACTCGATTTTACCTATGAGGGTTGTACTATTTCTATTGTACACTATTATTCATCATTATTCAATGGAAGGATACACTCCAATATTCATCTCTTCATTCATGTGATTCAGTCTCTTTTCTTCTCTCTATTTCATGTGCTTCTTCTTAGCATATTTTCTCATAGCATTGAAGCTATTATTTCTACGGGAAAGAGATACTATCTGTTCTTCCTTCTACTTTTAAAATAAATAAAGAAATAAAGATTAAAATATGGTTTTTAAATATTGAGAAAGTAATATATTAAAATATTAAAGTTGTTATATTTTTATAAAATAAAATAAAATAAAAGTTTGAAAAATAGTAATAAATTTCCAAAGTTGTTTATTTACATAGCTTATTTTGTATTATACAAGGTTGTTTTAGACAATGGTTAAATGATGTATGGGTTGGCCTCTTAGATATTAGTGGGTTAGTAGTATCAATCATAGAAAAATATATTCCATTATATTGTAATATTTGGCTATGATCAGCAATACTCAATCATAGTAATTAGGGAGATAAGGAATTAAAGGCATATTAATGGGTTTTTTGGTCAATGATTAGTGAATTTATGAGTTAGTAAATGATGGTTATAAGGTAACATGTCCATTAATAGATCAATGATAAAGAGGTTAATATATTAGTAACTAACCCATGTTGAACGAGTCAAATTAATTTAAATGGACATTAATTAAATACTTTATCATATTGCATATAGCTATGTCTATTACACTCAACAAATATACAAAATTTTAATTAAAAAACACCAAATACCATGTGAACTAGAATAAATACACAATTAATAAAAACTTAATTTGTATTATACCATTTAACACTCTTAACAATTAAAAAAAATATTCATATTTAAAGTTAATATTTTATATTTATGTAAATATTTAAATACAATATTCAATTTGACTCTTAAATAAAATACATCTATCTTTTGAGAATAATCATTTAGCTAGTTTTTTACAAGTCGGACAAATAAAATCTAAATCTTTTAATAATGATATGAAATTGTGAAGAATAAACCAAGATTAATTGTGGTCTTGCCTAGCAAAGTCTTACCACATGTGTCTTCCACCAAACAAGTACGAGCACCTACGATGGTAGGCGAACAATACTCTACATGCAGCAGAGTATTGCTTGCCACGATGGTACATCATGAGTAATTCAGGTTATCTTTTATATTTTTTTATTTGACAATTACCTATAAACCTACGTAAACAATAGTTACTTCATTTTAATTTTTATTAATCATTTAACAAAAACATATATTTAAATATTTTAATTTTTTTAATATTTTAAAATTTCAAATATACATAAATAAAACTAATCACTTCATTTTAACCAATTATATATATATTAATATTTTAAAATATTTGAATATTTATTTTAAAATATAGTTTTTAACAAATTTTACAAACACTTTTACTAGAAAGTAAAAGTAAAAGTAGTTTGACTTAAAATTAAAACAATTTAACCTTATTAATGTAATGTAGAGTATTTAGAATGTGTTAGTATTAGCATTTGCACCAAGAGGTGCAAAGGAGAGGGTAAAAACATCGTGTATTTTTGTAACTGAACCATTTTGCAATTGAGTATTTCTGCAACTTGTTTTTTTGGTTTTGGGGATTGTGGAATGACTCTTTTTTATTTTATATACATTCTGGAAATAGCATTGCAAAAATTGTTTTTTTTTTGTTTTTTTCGGGTTTTTTTTTCGGTTCTGCAAGTCGCATACTCGACAAAATAGACCTGAGTCGTAAATCTTGCAGAAATGGATGGTTGAGATGAGGGCAAAAAAACAAAATGTGGAAGTGAAAAAACCCGAAAAATGTAAGATCTTATGCTTTCCACAATCTGCAACATTGCTCACCCGCAACCCACAACCCGAAAATTCTTGTGGATTGTGGAATGCAGAAATTTAACAATTTTCACATGATCAATAATTTCATTCTGCATTCCCCAACCCAGAGACCGCAAAATTTTATTTTTGCGTGTTTTTATCTTTTCATTTTTGCAACGCACAACCCGCAATGCCGTTTGCGAAACCGAAAAATAAAAAACTTTATTTCAGAAATGATTTCTGCAATCTGCATTTCGCAATAATTTGCAGGTTGCGGGTTGCGTAAACACAAACTTTTATTAAAAGAAAACTCCGACTCTCGATCTATCTGGACTTTATCTCCTTATCTAGATCTATAACCTCTATAACTTCATCCTTAACCCGCAAAACATGGACGATTGAGATTGAAGCAACAAACTAAAATGGATGATTTTATTGATAAGTGTTCATCACAAGTTGACATGTGTTTATCCGCAACTCGCAACCCACAAAAAATGGATGATTGAGATTGAAGCGGCAAACTAAAATGCAGAGATGAATAAAAACTAAAAACTCTAGATCTTCTCATTTCCGGCAGGATGATATTAACGATCAGGATAAAAATGTAAAAGTTCTGCAATTCGCGAAACATTTGCAGAATGCGGATGGCAAAAATACTTTACAAAATAAAATTTTAATTTTTTGGTTCCGCAAATGATTGCGGGTTGCGGAAAGGACAAAAGAAAAAGATGCAAAATTATACTTTTCTGCTTTTCGTAATCCGCATTGCAAAAACCCAATAAAAATCACACTTGCAACATTGCTCACTCGCAACCCACAACCCGGAAATTCTTGTGGATTGTGGAATGCGACACTTTAACAATTTTGACATGATTAATAATTTCATTCCTCATTGCGTATTGCAGATTGCGGAAACCATCAGATCTTAGGGTTTTTGGGTCTTTTCACTACTGCATTTTACTTTTCGGCCCTAATCTCAACTGTCCATTTCTGCAAGATTTGCGACTTAGATCTATTTTGCAGTTGAGCCTTGGTTTATTTAATTCATTCGATTTGACCATGAGAATTGGCCATATTTACTTGATTTTTTTACTGTATCCGATATTTTTACGACGTATTTTCTCGCTCAACCTCACAAATCCTCTCTTTTCCAAGATTTCTCAAATATAATGTAGTACATAAACATAGCACCTAAATATGTATGGTGTGTACAATTATTATATTTTTACATTTATTAAAGTGTGTGTATATATATATATATTGTATTTATTAAATATCAATTTTATATGAATGTTTAAAGTGTAATATTTATTGATGAATTGATTTTATATAACATAATTGAAGAATGTTGCAAATTGAATAAAAGACAAATTAGGCAAAGATATTAACTTGGTAAATGATGTATTACAATATTGAAATAGAAACTATTTCCTTAATCATATAAACTATTTAGTTTTAAATATAATCCAAAATAAATAACTATTTTATTCTCAAAAGACATCTTAATCATCAGCATTTGTTATTTGTTATAATTTTATATTTATTAAAGTACATAGATTTTTTTTTTTGTATTTGTTAAATATCAGTTTTATATGAAAGTTTAAACTGTAATATTTATGAAAGAATTGCTTTTATATAAAATAATTGAAGAAACTTGGAAATTGAATAAAACACAAATTAAACAAAGATATTAACTTGTTAAATGATGCATTACAATATTGAAATAGAAACTATTTCCTTAATGATAGAAACTATTTTCTTTGAAATATAATCCAAAATAAATAACTATTTTATTCACAAAACACACCTTAATCATCTGCATTTTTCATGCACAAAAATATCAACTACCTTTATGGCATAACCATATTTTCATGTACATCTGCATTATAATGTTCCTTTTTGGAAATTTTGGAGAAATGCACAAATTGGAAAAAAATCGAGCTTAACTAGTCATGACTCTAGAGGGTTCCAACTTTCACCAAATGGTCCCTAATTTAAAAAGAGATGGTATGGCGAGTCTTAAAAAATCCCAAGGTGTTTAATCAATACTTTGTATCATAGTTTATACATTTGAAAACTTGTTTGGGTCTAATGACAAAAAGACCAAAATTACTAGGAAATTATGTTCAAATCCCCCCAAGGGTGATGGCCAAACTAGCTCTCCAAATCAAGTACAACCCTCCCAAATTTAAGAACTGAGTATGGGAATGAGTATTTCATACATCAATGACCATCCTTAATCATGTTTATTAAGTTCTGTAAATGGATTATGTCACGTCCCCGCCCCTCTATCGGATGGAGAGGACTTGATGTTGTTGCTATCAACCCAGGATATTTAAATCCCATGAACATACACATGATAAAATGAAAATGCATTGAACTAATACATGCATAGATGGATAAACATTTCAAATACAATGGAAGCAAATCCATTCCATTAATTCACTTGTTCATCATTTTCATTAAACAACAAATACAATTGCAGAGATGAAAGAGACAAGAGTACTTATCTTATGAAGAAGCTCGTCCCGCGACCAACTATGTCGCTGCAACGTTCCACCCAACCATAGGCTAGTGTGCTCCTCAATCTCTCAGCATTACCTCCTCCCATGAGCTAGGCATGATTCCCACAAGGAAAAAGGAACACTAGCAGGCTCATACATAGCTAAGGATACCATAAGATTCAACCAAGCCAACACAGTTGGGTTTATCAGGCTGCAAATTAGATGGATAACCATAATCATCTGCATTTTTCATGCACAAAAATAACAATTTCCTTTATTGCATAACCATATTTTCATGTACACCTGCATTGTAATGTCCCTTTTCAGAAATTTTAGAGAAATGCACAAATTGGAAAAAAAACGAGCTTAACCAGTCATGACTCTAGAGGGTTCCAACTTTCACCAAATTGTCCTGAATTTGAAAGGAGATGGTATGGTGAGTCTTAAAAAATCCCAAAATGTTTAATTGATACTTTGTATCATACTTTATACCTTTGCAAACTTGTTTGGGTCTAATGACAAAAAGGGCAAAATTACTAGGAAATTGTGTTCAAATCCCCCCAAGGGTGATGGCCAAACTAGCTCTCCAAATCAAGTACAACCCTCCCAAATTTAAGAACTGGGTATGGGAATGATTATTTCATACATCAATGAACATCCCTAATCATGTTTATTAAGTTCTGCAAATGGATTATGTCACATCCCCGCCCCTCTACTGAGTGGAGAGGACGCGACGTTGCTGCTATCAACCCGGGATATTTAAATCCCATGAACATACACATGATAAAATTAAAATGCATTGAATTAATACATGCATAGATGCATAAAAATTTCAAATACAACGGAATAAAATCCATTCCATTAATTTACTTGTTCATCATTTTCATTAAACAACAAATACAATTGCATAGATGAAAGAGACAAGAGTACTTATCTTATGAAGAAGCTCGTCCTGCAACCAGTTATGTCACTACAATGTTCCACCCAACCATAGGCCAGTGTGCTCCTCAATATATCAGCAACACCGCCACCCACAAGATGGGCATGATTCCCACAAGGAATAAGGAACACTAGCAGGTTCATACATAGCCAAGGATACCATAAGATTCAGCCAAGCCAACACAGTTGGATTTATCAGGATGCAAATGAGATGGATAGGATGAATTCTAAGCTAATTAGCTCCACAACAGAGCTATGGACACCTACACCAAAACTAGCTTGGATTTCAAACATCTACCCACCCAACACAAGGAAGCATCTTCTTCTCTGCTACACAGTCCCTCAGACTATTCCTTCCCTTCTAGTGCTATTCAGGGTGTGCACAAAAGAAAACCAACCCCCTAGATCTATCTCTGAGGTTCCTTCACACACTAGGTTTATCATGCTGGTCAGGCCCCATTTCCACTCCCAATTTAATTCAGACCAAATCACAAATGCATACACAACAACATACACAATTTCTGGGTTGAGGAAAACAGTTCAGCAACAAAATGGACTGCCAAGAGGGGTGAAAACAACCCCCTAACAGGAATTCGTATCCCAGGGACGTTTTGGCCCTAACGTGGCCAAAACGAATCTCAACAACACCCAAGAGAACGTGGTCTCTCCTCCAAATTGCTGGGCAACAAAAAACCGATTTTTAGCTTGGAAAAGAGTGGAGAATATGCAACAAAAATGTTGGGGAAGAGACCCAACCACGAATCAATACAAAAAAATGAATTCCTAACTTGAGGAAAATGGATAAATGACCACCCACGTGAGGGAAAACACACACATCAAACCCAAAAACGTGTGTATGGACATGAAATTGCAAAGTAATACATCATATATGGCTGTCACAAAATCCTCAAAATCATAGAATATCTCATCCAAATCTGGTAAAACTACTTCCAGATTGAAGCCAAAATCCATGAAGACTAGTGATACAAGGGCATGAGTATGCAAGCTTTTCATACATGTATTTTTGATATTTTGACTTACAGAGAATGTGGACATAATAGTACAGATACATACATAGTATATTGCTTCCCCATCATCATAAAACTCATATGAATTTCCTCATAGAAATCGGATATAAAGCTACTTCAGTATTGAAGCCAAATCCATGAAAACTAGTTATTCAAGAGCATGGGGAATCTGAGCCTTTCATACATATATTTCTGAGATATTGAATTACAGAGCATATGTATATGGGATTATATATCCATGAATCATGTATCAAATCTTGGGCATCAACTATCCTCATGAAAGTGCAAGAATCACTCCAACAAGTGCGCCATCAAATGAGAGTGTGGGGGACTATTGGAGAAGAAGGAATGGGAGAACGGGGAGATATATGAGAATTCAATTGTATGGACCTTTAACCTACAAATAAAACTCCTTCATTAAGCTCCCATGAAAGGTATGAATGGCCTCTCCATTAACCAACTTGGAAATGAATCCAACTCCCTCGAAATTGGTTCACAAGCAGGGAGAGTGAACACTCACCGTGCAATGGACAATAAAAATCTCTCCAAATTGCCAAAGGAGAATTAACAAATGATCAAAATATATTCTACTTCCTCATGACATCCTTTTATTTACTTCATTATGACTCCTAAGGTCGAATTTTCCTCCATGAGCTTCCTCCAACTCGTCTTAGTGGTTTAGTAACTCTCATGACACTTGTCTTCCTCTTCATGCTCCAATTCTTTCCCCAATTCGAATGGCTTCCTATAACTCCCAAATTCAATCAGGTCTGAATTTGTCATACTTGTCATAGAATATTCCATCATTTGTTGTCATGGAGTGCATTGAACCTCCTTCCAAGTGGCACACCTTGTCTTCTAGTCTCTTTGTCTTCCATGGGAGTTACCCTCCTTTGCCAATTCAACTTTCTTGGCTCATTATATGATATTTGACACCACATTACCATACAATAATGTTAGATTACCCATGTGTTCGAATTTGGATGAATATCATGCCAAGTGTGCAGGGAATCTAATCACCTAAAGGATTCACAAACTTCCAAGTGTATTCATGAACTCATGCCACCTTATTTTCTTAGAGCTTATCATTTATGTGACCCATTTAAATGTGAATATGGTAAACTAAATTCCTTTGGGTACCATAGCCCCTTATTACAAAATGTATGTCTCCGTCTCAACCTAGGGAACTAGTAGGTTGGTGAAACATTATTTGCAAATAGTCTTATTTGGAAATTATTTAATTGGGGACATGACAAATCCTCCCCACTCAAGGTTTCTTGTCCTCAAGAATTCCAAGTGTGTATTCTGCAATATTTTTCATATTCCCAAGTGGCATCCTCATTTGGTACGCCTTCCTTTGCACCAAGTGCTCTGTTATGGTTCTGCTCATTAATTTTCTTTAGCTACAATTTTAGTAGTGGCACTCATGTACTACAATTTTGTGTTCCCAAAAGTAAAGAGATGTGGATTGTGCATATTGACATATATTGTAACATCACCACTAAAACCAAAAGGATTAATCAAATCCATAAAAACCAAATTTGTGCAAATAATTTTTACTTCCATATTTTGGAAACTTTTTCTAAACTTTCACCCATTTTGGGCCTTCTGTATAATTCTTTGAAGTTGGTATTGATTTACCAAACTTTGAGTTTCTTAAGATTTCAAGAAAATATCAGAAAGGAACCACCATGCTTGCTACTACACTACTCTTGTTACAGTCATATTCTCAAGTGGTGACTAAATCTCCAATGTTGTTTGTTGCCCCCAAAATTGAAACCAATGAGACCAAAAATGATCACATGGTCCATTACGATCCTGAGACATGCATGGTGTGAAATTCCATGAACACCAAGCATGTGAAAATTGAATCCATCTCTCAAAAGGTCTCCCACATAGGAAACTGGAACACTGCTCTGCAAAGATGAACTCAAACAACTGAAGGTTGGTTTTCTTTCTCAAACCAACAATCGAACTGCTACTCCAAGTGAGATGAAACCAAGCAATGCCAGGATCTCATTGCTTGTATTTCACCCTTACAAACACCATGAGTACAAAATATAGATCATGAAAGTACATAACAACATCATACAAATGTACATTAGGAAGGTACCTCATCAAACAATCTTGAAAGTGCTTGTACATCCAAGTAAGTAGATCATCATGTGCCCCATACACACAAGTATTATATCAGATCTGCCCCATTGGCATAGGAGAGGATCCCATGTCCCATAATGATTCTCCAAAAAAATATAATGTGCATCAATATAATCAACCATGTGTTCTTTCATCCAAGAAGTGAATGAAGAACCTCCACCAAAATCTGAACCAAATAAGGAGCAAATAAAACTTGAAGACTTCAAGTGGCTCAAATCAGTCTCATCAATACACCCATGAATATGTATATCATCATGAAATAACAGAGGATGTTGCTTCCAAGGATAATGTTCTTCAATCATATATCTCTTCACCCAAGTGTGGGATGAAGTTCCTCCAACATCAAATGGACTAGGAAAGGAGCAAGGAAAATCATGAGTCTCCAAGTGACTCAAGTGAATACCATAGGTGCATCCATGTAGATGTGTATCATCATAATGTAACAAGGGATGCTGATGCAAATGTATAGAATATGGTTCTGTAATCATGTCATAATCACAAGTATATATATAAAGTCCATACTCTTCATGTGGCACCATAAAAATAAATAAACTTTTCACCCAGACTTCATTAGGATGAATGCTGCAAAATTTGGAAGTGTAGGATGTAGGAGAAAGAACCAACTCACCCAAAGGATTAGAAAGTGGAAAATGTTCATCATGTTAAGGCTCCATAAGGATAGGAACATGCACCTCCCTCAAAATTGTAAAACTTTCCCCATAGGTTGGTTCCAAGGTAGTGGAATCATGCACTTCTTCAAAAAGTGTGCACACATCTTCAAGAGGAAACTCGAGTTCCTCTTCCACCACAAGTAGTGATTGGATCTCATCCATATCATCTTAAAACACATCAAGAACTTGCAATTTTTCATGTTTCTCATGATCCATCATGTCATGAGAATCCTCCAAGCAATCTACCATATGACAATCTGAAACATACGAGGAAGAACACGTATCTTGCAACCTCTTAAGAAGTTGCTAATTTTGATTTTTGAGCCTATGGATATCCTCATCATTATTCAAGTATGATTCATGTAACCATTTATTAATATCAACCAAATTGTTTCTATCAAAAATCAAAGACATTAAATTACCTTCGATTGTGCACATTGCTCTTTTAATCTTCTCCATGTTTTCAAGGAAGGATGGATCCTCCAATGAAGACACTTTCCAACAAGAATTTGATACCAATGCTTTAGTGTCATTGAGTATGCTAATGGTCTCATGGATATTCATTTCACTCATCTTCAAAATAACCTTAAAGAAAAAATAGGTTCTTGTTGAGGAACCCCCTCTGCTTCTTTCTTCTTGATTTGATCAACTTCTTAAAGCTCAAGTGGTGATGGGGAAGTTGACCTTGATTCTTCATTAGCTGCTACAAGGTATTCATCTTTATTCTCATGAGAAATTTGGCTTGCATAAACAATTTCAAATATGATCTCTATGTCACCAACATAGAGTTGTGAGCACCCATCTGTAGGTACTCCTTCACAGTTCAAGCATCCATCAGTAGATGCCCTTTGGTCCATGACCACAATAGAATGTGTTTCATAATGATATTCAATAGTTTCAAGGTACTCTTCTTCATTTTCATGTGATGTTTCCTCATATTTTTAAAATTCATTTGGGAGTGACTTTCGATCCTCTCAATGTAATGTTTTATCTGCTTCACTACCCACGGGAATTGGTAGCTCCTTGGTCTCCTCCATACTTGTGCATTGTTGATTATTCCGTAATGAGTTCTGATTTGCCTTATTGTACAAAAATACATACTCGAGAAGATACTCTTGGAAATAATACCTTTCACAAATATCCCATCTCAAATTTTTATACCCCTGGTAGCATGCTTCGATATCTTTGGCTGTAATTTCATCTTCCCTTTGGAGGGGAGGAAGGAAAGTGGGCTTGGTGGGTCGATTATGAAACCAACACATATCTGAAAATTTTTATTCAATCGATGTTATAATTCATTGGTGCAAGTACCATGCTTTGATACCACAATAATTCCCTTTTTGGAAATTTTGGAGAAATGCACAAATTGGGCAAAATTCGAGCTTAACGAGTCATGACTCTAGAGGGTTCCAACTTTCACCAAATGGTACCAAATTTGAAAGGAGATGGTATGGTGAGTATTAAAACATCCCAAGGTGTTTAATAGATAATTTATATAATACTTTAGACCTTTCCAAACTTTTTGGGTCTAATGACAAAAATACAAAATTACTAGGAAATTGTGTTCAAATCCCCCCAAGGGTGATGGCCAAAGTAGCTCTCCAAATCAAGTACAAACCTCACAAATTTAAGAAATGAGTATGGGAATGAGTATCAGACATCAATTCATGTCCTTAATCATGTTTATTAAGTTCTGAAAATGTATTATAGTCCTCAACATTTGTAGGGTAACTTTCATAGAAATTGCCTAAGGGAAATTTGCATTACTAGCTAGACTTTGACATAGGAAAGGTAGAATATATGGTTCTGAGAGTNATGTCTTTCCCAACAACATAAAACTCAAAGGAAAACCCTCCCACAAATTTGATACAATACTCCTCCAAGATTGAAGCCAAATTCATGGAAACTAGGGATTCAATGGCATGGGAATGCAAGCTTTTCACACATGAGTTTCTTGGATTTTGACCCACAGAGGTTATGGAAATGAATTTACAGAGTAATACATCATATATGTCTGTCACAAAATCCTCAAACTCATATAAAATCTCTCATAAAAATCTGGTTTAAAACTACTTCAAGATTGAAGCCAAAATCCATGAAGACTGGTGATACAAAGGCATGAGTATGCAAGCTTTTCATACATTTATTTCTGATATTTAGACTTACAGAGAATGCAGACATAATATTACAGAGACATACAACATATATTGCTACCCCATCATCATAAAAATCATATAAATGTCCTCATACAAATATGATATAAAGCTACTTCAGTATTGAAGCCAAATCCATGAAAACTAGTTATTCAAGAGCATGGGGAATGCGAGCCTTTCATACATATATTTCTGAGATTTCGACTTACAGAGAACATGTATATGGTATTATAGTTCCATGAATCATGTATCAAATCTTGGGCATCGAATATCCTCAGTAAGTCGCAAGAATCACTCCAACAATTGTGCCATCAAATGAGAGTGTGGGGGAATATTGGAGAAGAAGGAATGAGAGAATGGGGAGATGTGGGGGAGATAAATGAGAATTCAACTGTATGGACCTTCAAAATGAAAATAAAACTTCTTCGTTAATCTCCCATGAGAGGTATGAATGGCCTCTCCATTAACCAACTTGGAAAAGAATCCAACTCCCTCGAAATTGGTTCACAAGCAGGGAGAGTGAACACTCACCGTGCAATGGACAAACAAAAGATTTCAGAGATTATCTTGTTGATTATGGGATCACACATTTGGCATAGTCTCAAAACCTTGAACTCGAGACTCACAATGAAAATTACTGGTATTCTGCTACTGATTTGAATCTGGGGGGTGTTTGGTTTGATCTCTGGAATGCTTATATTAAAGGTCTTACTCATGGAGGCATCAAGATTAATAATTCGGATGATGCACTACTCTAGATGCATAACACAAAAAATAGGATGGTATCAGCCAAGAAGGCTTATGACCTCATTGTATCATACTATCGTCCACTTTCACATCTCAATATACACTCTCAACTATGGCATTCTAACATTCTTCAGAAGATAAAATGTTTCATTTGGCTTGTTGTTGAAAATAAAATAAATACTTGGGATAATCTTGTTAAAAAGGGCTAGAATGGACCCAACATATGCGGTCTTTGCAAGTGCAAAGCTGAAACTGTCAGACACCTCTTTGTTGAATGTTCCTTTGCTCATGAGACAATCAAGATCCTCCACAGACTTCATAATTGTTCGCTAACTTGGACTGATACCTTAGTTATGGAAAATATAGATAATTGGCTCAAGAAAAAAGGTAACCTTCTCTATCTACCTTTTTTCTTCATCTGGAATATATAGAAGACCAGGAACTACTATTATTTTGAAGACAAAAACCAGAGGCTAGCAATCTTGGTCACATTATTATGCAAAGTATTTCAGCTTATCCCGTTCCACATAGCAAAGAAGGAAAAGAAACATTGGAAGCCTCCCCGTCATCACCTACCCTTCTGGTTTCTTTGATGGAGTAGCTGCAGACTTTATTGGGGGAGATGGTTGTATTCTCCTATTGATCAGTCAGTCTCATCACTTCCACATCAAAATGGGTTGTGGTAAAATTACCAATACTCGAGCAGAGCTTTTGGCCCTTTGGGAACTTTTGTACTTCTCAAAATAAATCGAGATACCTAGGCTACATATTTTTGGAGACTCTTCAGTGATCATAAACTAGGCAAAAGGCGGCTCAGCCTCACAACTCCAGATTTGGAAGCTTGGTGTGTGAACACCATTGAACTTTCTCCCTCCTTTACATCTATTGATTATCAACACGTCTATAGGGAATATAATGAGAAGGTAGACATATTATTCAAGGAAGGGCTCCAAATGGCTTCAGGCCTACTATCCTTTACAAAATACTGTGAAGGCATAGTTATTGGGGAAGAAAATTTGCAGCTATTTTAGATGAGCATCGTTCTCTCTGAACTACTCTATTCCTTCTTGAGTATGGCACTTATTGACCATTTGGTTTTTTTTTCAAATTGTTGATTCACCTCAATGTGAATGTTTTTATTTCAGACACTTCCCAGAGCCTTTCTTTGGATGACATATCTAGCTTCTCAGTATCTTCTCTAGGGACTTCTGGGTAATCCGCTTCTTTTGATATAGATGTTGTGAAGAGATGGACCCAGAATTGTCGGGTCAGATTACTCTGCTTATTGGTTACTTGACTTTGCTTTTATGGCTATTTATCATGATGATGTAACTTGTTACCTTTGATTCTATGAATATCAAGGAACTGCTATTTTTCGTCTGGAAAAAAAGCTATGCTTAATGGTGACTTTGATGGGAGGGGTATTTCCTTCAACTTTCCATTCCCGTTGCTTAAACTTACTCGAATGAGGCGTTAGCATTAGAATTGGCATTGGATTCCTTTGGAACCAAGCATGTTAAAAGTCTCTTTCACTGACCCACATAAGGAATCTTTGAGCAATGCCCGATTGGAGATATCACAACTAAAAGAGTACAAGTGTAAAAGCAAATTGAATGTAGAAATTGGGGTTGAAAAGTTTAGTTGATGATTCAATATTTTTTTTTAAGTGTATTTGTCAATTTGTTGTAGGGGAGAGACGTCATTAGTGGTGCAGTTTTTGTGTGATTTAATTTTCCATGTTTTTGAGTTTTTTTTTCCTCCAAATTTTTATCACATATACTTTGGCATGTTTTTTATCTAACCATATTTTTTTTAGGTATGACATGTCTACAATGGTGCTATGTCAACTACAAAGTTCCAAGTTATCTAGCTATAGGACCAATGGGTGAACATTGATGTGACTTAACGTGGATGTTACTTAAAATAAAATATTAAATTTAAAATTATTCATTTTATTTCAAAATATAGAAAAAACTTTTTGTGATAAATAATTTTAAAAACATGAAAATATTGGTAATTTATAAATAAAGTACTTTAATGAACCACTTATGGTAGATAGTTTTTCTAATATTCAGGTCTCGCCCCACCACTCCCTATATCCACTACTAGCAGGCTACACTATTAGCTCCTCTCCCTGATAGTTATTTGTAATAAAGCCATTGCATTCACCAACTGTCCAGTTGTCCATCACTAAAACAGCTTCAAGCAGATCTTTCCAACACCGCCACACTGTCAAGCAGATTTGTCCAACACCACCACACTGTCAAGCTTCAAGCAGAGCCATCCAAACAGTCTAGCAGTCGCTGCCTCATTTATTGAACGAATTGAATGCCTAGAAATCTATTCTGCTCAATAGGCATTTTCTTCCTTTACCCTGCAGAAAAATCGTGATAATGGTGGTAGATTATTCGTATTTTAGACAACAAACAAGTAAAACGTGTTTTCCTTTCAAGCTATCAAAAATATGTCATCACTTCAATGTTAAATCATGAAGAAAAATATCGAGGACATCAAGAAAATATAGAGGATAGAAAAAACTAATGGAAAAACTTGTTTTATATTTTTCATTAATCAATATGCACATAGACCTACATAGATTATAATTTTTATTGCATTGAGAGAAGACAGGTGCTCTCCAACCCAGTATGGGGATCCTGCTAGCCAACATAAATAAAAAATATTAAAAAAATGGAAAATATAAATTACATATAGAATTAAATAAAATATAAAAAAATTAAATTAGCATAGATCCATTCTAAACCAGGATCTATCAAGTACTGAGAGGGATCCAAATGGTAAAAAAATGTACATCTCAAAAAGTTGGATCCCTCTCTGTATCCGGGTTTAAAATGGATCTATGCTAGTTGTATAACAGTTAGGTAAACCAATGCCCCTTTAATCATAAGTTTGTTTTTGAAAAACCATCACTACTTAGACAATCAACAATGTCTCAAGCTAAACTGGAGAGCTAAAAAGCTAAAGAAGAGCAGCTATAAATGGCTGATACTCTTTGAATCTGCAAAACTAGCAGAAGATGAAGGCTTCTACTAAACTAATAGTTTCAAGTTGACTATAAACTATGCTAGAAAAAAAAAACAACTGAAAATGTTCTCTAAAAATGTAAACAAGCAGAAAATCATGTATCATGCTTAATTGGTGGTTTCAAGCTGACCACAAACTATCAAGAGCTCCAAATCTATGAAAAGGTGGTTTCAGGATGACCACTAACCAGGAGGTAGTTTCAGGATGACCACTAACCAGCCAAAACAATGAAATGGTTTAAAGATTACCACAAACCGTATCAACAACAAACCAATTAATAGTCTGATTATGTGTTCAGGAACAAGGTTGCATACTTGTTTTCCGTTCGATCATCTGTTCATAGGTTCTTAAACAAACTCCCTGTCAGTGACAAGTTATTCAAATTCTTTTGTTTCTGACCATCATTCAACACCCTTGTGAGGAACAATCTGCCAACTGCAAAAACCAAATCTATGTTGGTTATGAACAAGTTCTTCCCAAGGTGTAAAAATAGGCTTAGGAAGACCAAGTTGAACATTGTCATGACTAACAATATTTTCATTAATTTCTTCATTGTGTGAAGCAGACTGTTGAGATTTCTGAACATAAACAGGTTCAGAAACATCGATTTGATTTTGTGCAATTGGCTGTAATTTTTTATCATAAATTTTTGCTACAATGCTTCATGGACAGAAGCCTCTGAAATAACTTGATTACGTTCAAGTGAGGATTGCTGAACATCATGAATGTTGCTGCAAATCTTCTTGCTGTAGCTGTGACTTAAGATGCAAAAACTCAAGAGTGTCTTTGAAATCTTGTATACAATCTTGAACATATATAAAAGATTATTTTTCAACTAAAACAAGGTTGCCAACAACATAATCAACTAGAGTGTTCAATAACTCTATCAAAGTATTAAACCATAAATTTTAGCCATTTCAAACAGAGAAGGGATTCTTGCCCTTCCACCCTTTTACACCTTTTTACAATAATCCAATAAGATCAGTTTTTTAACTCAACAGCAAACTCAGCAGAAGCCTGCTTCAATACAAAATGCACACAATTACAATCATAATTCACTTCAACGGTATTTAATACTCACTAAAGGAACAACAGTAAGTACCAAAATACATAAGGTTGCAAAGTCGCAAACTGCAAGTCATAAAATTCAACAGATAAAATTCAACAGACACAAGTCCAGAATATAGGTGTTGAATTTGAAATTTTGGATGGTGTTTATGTAAATCTCTGAAATTTGTATGCATTGGCTTGATCTCTGCAAGACAATTTAATTCTGGCAATGGCAATGGATGCAATATTATTCCAGTTTTCAATCTGGGGTTGAAGATACTTTACAAATGCTTGAGGTATGGCAGAACTTCTTGGAATACTACCCGAGATACTTTGTAAATGCTTTATGTATGGCAGAACTTCTTGAAGTACTACGGGGTCCTTCATTCAAAAAATGGCTTTTTTTCATCATCACCATATTTGCAAAAGATCAACTTACAGGCTGAACCAATGGTTTCTACCATCCTTCATGCATTGGACTGAATAAGACATTCATCAATTACACAACTCCAACCACTTCTAGATTTGAATTGCAATTCCAGTTATGCCCAATTTTGCATAAAACGAAGACAAACTCTTCACTCACAAACGTATTGAACTACTATTCCCTTGTTCCTGGCAATGCATTACATAGCGACAGGTCATATGGCCACATCTCACTTACTGAAACTACAGTTAGTTTCGAGGTTCAAACCTATATCTCCTGATAATGAAATACGCATTTCCAGAATCAGAATGATTTGAATATATCATTGATTGGTTTTGCAATTAATAAAAACAGAGGAATAATGCACTCTTGTTGTATTTAGCGCCTCTATCCTTTGATCTTAAAATGGCATAAACTCTGTAAATAGAATATAAAGAACCGGATATATAAGAACATGTACTGAGATGTGCAAGTCCATAATCTTCTTAATATATTCAACACAATCATGACATTTCTTCACTCGGAATATTTTCAAGAGTACTCTTGACCTGATTTGCACAGCTTATTGGCGTTCTTCTTTACGGATTGAAGAGCAGTGGTTTTATAAATCCTTTCTGAAAAAAATTAATTTGAAAAAATGACGTTGGCCTTTATAAAAAAAAATTTATAAAAACTTTCTTAACTTACGACCAGGAGTTTTGTCTCTTATTCAATGATTTTAGCATACAGTTTATCAGTCTTGATGGCTTGTACTCTTTATGCAGCAACGACTATCTCTTCTTTTGTGGCCTTTTCTTCCAGCACCATGATGGACTGCTCTCACTTTCTTCAGAAATCGTGGCTGTTGGCATCGGCTCCTTCAATAAACTCCAGGGGACTTACTCAAACCAAACTCTTCTTACAAATGGCTTTGGCGGAATCTTTTAACACACCGAGCAAATGAATCAACTACTCTGTTTCATGTAAATGGATTCTCTTTGCGGATCTCTGACTTTGTGCTTTGATACTATGTTAAATGATCAATAAAAATGACTTTGTGTTTTCATACCATGTTAAATGATTAATAAAAATATTGAACATACCAATGAAATATATAGAGAGAATAGAAAAAATAAAATATAATATAATTTAAAAAATAGAAAAGATTGATGAAAAAACTCACTGTAAATTTTTACATAACTGTCATATAACTGTATAATAGTTAGGTAAACTAACAAACTGAAATTAGAGTTTTTAACATAAGGTTTATGTATGAAATGGGTTAGACTATGAGAAGGATGTGGTCTAACAGCACTGGGTGGTAGTTTCCATAGGTGTCTGTATCCAGTTTCACAAATACCAATGGGCTACCCAGTTTCAATACCAATGGGAACTTTCCAATATATATATAAAAGGCAGTTGTTTATTTGATTTTGTAGTTAGATTCCTTTAGGAAGTCCAGATGTATTTGTTAAGAATTGTAATTTCAACTGTCTACTATTGTCAATAGTGGATTAATTAATTAGTTAGTTGACTAGTTGATTTGGTCACCTTATCTAGAATTAGCAACCCATGGTTTTGTTATTATGTAGTCTTATAAATACTTGTGTTAATATTGAAAAGACATTCCATTTGGGAGACGACCAATATGCCCATTGTATGTTCCATCATTGATTCATTTCCCATCAACAATGAACATTTAAATTTGTCAAAAAATTTTATCAAAACAAAAAATCATTTCTATTATGTTTTTTTTTAAATTGCTATTTAATGCTCTTACACTGAATCTTATGTTTGTTTTTTTTAATTACCATTTAATGCTCTTACACTGAATCTGGAGTTTAGATGTGATTTTACTTTGTTATTACTCTAATTTCCTTCATTGACGGGTGCAGATTGGAATCTTTTTGCATCGATGTTGGTCACAAAGCCTTCAGGCCGGACAAGTTGCTCTGATGTTTTGAGACATCCATTTTTATGTGGATTAAGAAGGCATGTGGAACTTTCTACTGGATCATTTGTTGGTTTTAGGTTAAACAGTTGTATGCAGTGTAGGGGAGTACATTTATGGTGCTCGTCAGCGTAACAGGTTGGGACACTTGATTGACCTCATGGAAGGCATGTGGAGAAAAAAAATGAACTCTTCTACTTCACAGATTCGCTGCAAACTTTCATAATTTGCAAACACATTTGATTTAAACTACAACTTGATTGACCTCATGGAAGGCATATGGAGAAAAAAAATGAACTCTTCTACTTCACAGATTCGCTGCAAACTTTCATAATTTGCAAACACATTTGATTTAAACTACAAACACTATCATAGATCTAAATCTACATTCTAATCTATCTTTTTCAATTACAAAAAAACTAAAATTAAATACTAATAACTTTTTAATCCAACAAGTTGGCACATAAATCTTATAAAAGTGATCTCCATATAAATTTACAAAACTAAAATTACACCCTGGTCTTAACACTTAATCTTTGGCTTATACATAAATCTTAAACACTTAACTGTATGTTCCATCATTGATTCATTTCCCATCAACAATGAACATTTAAATTTGTCAAAAAAATTTATCAAAACAAAAAATCATTTCTATTATGTTTTTTTTTAAATTGCTATTTAATGCTCTTACACTGAATCTTATGTTTTTTTTTTTAATTACCATTTAATGCTCTTACACTGAATCTGGAGTTTAGATGTGATTTTACTTTGTTATTACTCTAATTTCCTTCATTGACGGGTGCAGATTGGAATCTTTTTGCATCGATGTTGGTCACAAAGCCTTCAGGCCGGACAAGTTGCTCTGATGTTTTGAGACATCCATTTTTATGTGGATTAAGAAGGCATGTGGAACTTTCTACTGGATCATTTGTTGGTTTTAGGTTAAACAGTTGTATGCAGTGTAGGGGAGTACATTTATGGTGCTCGTCAGCGTAACAGGTTGGGACACTTGATTGACCTCATGGAAGGCATATGGAGAAAAAAAATGAACTCTTCTACTTCACAGATTCGCTGCAAACTTTCATAATTTGCAAACACATTTGATTTAAACTACAAACACTATCATAGATCTAAATCTACATTCTAATCTATCTTTTTCAATTACAAAAAAACTAAAATTAAATACTAATAACTTTTTAATCCAACAAGTTGGCACATAAATCTTATAAAAGTGATCTCCATATAAATTTACAAAACTAAAATTACACCCTGGTCTTAACACTTAATCTTTGGCTTATACATAAATCTTAAACACTTAACTTTGGCTTATACATAAATCTTAACAGAGTGATCTCCAATTTTGGCTTACATAATCCCTACAAGAGTGATATCCATATTGTTACTTTGTTGGAAAAAAACAATAAGATAAATAACTAAGTCTATACAATAAGAAGCAGACAAAATACATAAACTTTCAACTTCCCACAAACTATAAACCATGGCAAGAGCTATCCATTGCGCTGCAAAGCATTTAATGCCGTTGTAAGAGACTAGATGACCGTTGGATCTAAAACAGCTCTAGATCCAACGATCATCAAACTTACTGCAACCACATTAAATGCTCTGCAGCTTAGAGACTAGATGACCGTTGGATCTAAAACAGCTCAAGATCCAATGATCATCAAACTTACTGCAACCACATTAAATGCAAATGCTCTGCAGCTTAATGAATAGCTCTTGCCATAAACCACTATTTTTTATTTTTTTTTCCAAGAAAAAAAAGCATAATTTTATTTCAAGCCGAAGCAATACAAAATTACATTCTGTAGGTGCATATGCACAGCAGGAGCAAAACCAAAGGTCTGCAAGAAAATAAAAAATATAAAAAAAATGTTACATAATTTTTCTAGGAGTTTGGGATTTTATAATAATCCTCTAGTTTCCCTTTCTTTCCTTTCTTCTTTGATTTCACTTCTGTCCAACCCCTTGCTTAGGTGTAGGTATAATCAGCTCTTTACTCACCTGCTCCAGTGAAGGCTGTACTAGGGTTTTGTCTTTATCGGAATCTGAATTTTCTGAACAAATAAAATACAATTTTCTATCCAACTGTACTATTTCAATATTCAACGATTATTAAGTGTACTCAGCATCCATTATGCAAGAAAATTTATTCATGACACCCTACTAACATTACATGGTAACTTTTCCCTTCAGTTGTTGGTGCAGTTGCTCAACTACTCCCTCGCCCCACTGCAGTTTGGGACAGTTACAGACATTAAGCTGGTCCAACGACATTAAATGCTCCACCCCTGGCAACTTTTGTATAGCTTTGCAATAATCCACTTTCAAAATTCGAAGCTTTGTCAACTGCCCCAACCCTCGTATACTCTTCAGCGTCTCACACGAAGAAGCGTTAATCACCTCCAAAGATAGCAACGTCTCAAGACTGGACAGCTCCCCTAATTGTTTACACCCATGGATATCTAACTCTCTAAGTTGTTTACATCCATTGATATCCAACTTTCTAAGTTTTACCAGACTACAAATCCCTCCTATCTCCCTCAATTCCTTACAAAATGATAAATCCAGTTCTTGTAGGTTCGGGCAAACACCTTCGGAAAAGAATACCTCACGTATTTCCGTCATTGACAGCTGTAACTGTTGAAGCGCAGACATGCATTTGTCCAACGCTCCTGTTTCTGTTTCTCCTTCAGCCTTTTTAAATGGGTGTTCGTGCAACGGACAATCTGATAGGTCTAAAATTTGGAGATTCTTCATCTTCAGAAGATCTTGTGGTAAGCAATCTAGCCCACAGTCTTCTACTGTCAACTGTGTTAACTGAGTCAACAGTCCGAAGGATTCTGGTAAGCATGTCAAATTGGGCATCCCCCACAGTGACAACTGTGTCAACTGAGTCAAACGTGCAAAGGATTCTGGCAAGCAGTTCAATTCCGGCAATTCCCACAACGACAAATCATTCAAGCTCCTGAGGTAACCGAACGAAGGTGGCAACATTTCCAATAAATCGCCACCTAATGTCAGACATTCCAAATTGCATAGCTCTCCAATACTGCTGGGCAATTCTTTGAAGTTTGTTTCTCTCAAATTTAACTTTTTCAAGGACCGTTGATGCGCAACCTCGTGAGGCAAATCCTTCACATTGCGGCAGCTCTCAAGATCCAAGTATTCCAGCGTGGTAATGCTCCCCAATGTTCCGTTGGAAATGGTCAAATTGTAACAGTATCTCAAACATAGATGCTTGAGTCGAGTTAAATTCCCAAAAGAATTTGGAAGCATCTCCAAACTGTCGGAGTAAGACAAATCAATGTGCTGGAGGTTTGTCAGCTTTCCGAAGGAATCGGGCAGCGACTTCATTATTGAACACCTTGATAGCTCTAAGTGTTTCAAGCTGGCCAGATGACAAAATTCTTCGGGCAAAGTTTTGAGAGTGAGTGGTTCCGGTAGAGGAGTAAATATTTGAATCTTCTCGAGGTGCCTAAGTTGCCCTATAGACTTTGGAATTTCTGAAAGGGGAGCCCAGATTTTTAACTCTCGCAATTGGAGAGGAGCCTGCAAACGCAAATGCTCACTAGGTTTTAGCTAAAATAAAGCTATATAGATGAAATCGAAAGAAAGACAGATGAACACGGATTTACCTGGGATTTACGCTGCCACAATATTTTTAATTCGCTCCCACCTACTTCTAACACTCTTAATTTCTCCATGGGAATCCAGGAAGGCAAGCAAGGGTAAGGACACCGATACCAGCAGAGCCATATGAGATGTGGTGACCCCACCCTCGTCAATATTCTTTCTAAATGAACATATTCAGTGGCAACAATATGCAAGTTCCTCATACCACGAAACTGGAAAATACTGAATAGATGCCTCAGACAGTTCCCGAACACCTCATCCATCCATATTTTGTACCGTGACATGTTTGCACGCATTCCCAGGCCGAGCGAATGTCGCATATCTAAGGTACTGACCATCTTAATTCCGCGAACTTGGGTTATTGCTTGTTCATTGAGTAACAAGTATACAGATCTATCATTTTTAATGTAAACAAACTTGAAAGGTTATTGCTTGTTCATTGAGTAAAAAGTATACAGATCTATCATTTTTAATGTAAACAAACTTGAAAGGTTATTGCTTGTTCATTGAGTAAAAGGTATACAGATCTATCATTTTCGATGTAATCAAACTTGAAAGATTCATTTTAAACGGATGACACAGGCTGCAATGATTAAAGCACAGCTTACACATAAGGATCGCTCCAACAAATCATCGATGTTGTTGGTAGTCTGCTGCCAAAGACGACGGGGCATTGATTCTTCCTCTGCAATATTTCTACCCAAATCTCTAACATGATCGTGCATTTTTATTTTATTTTCAATATCCACTTCCAACAGACATTTATTCTCCATATTTCTAAGACCCGCCAAACCCCATATACTTATTGCCATATCCCGATCTTCTCCTGTTAAAAAGCAAGCAATATCCAAGAATATTGGTTGATCCTCTCGACTTAGTGAGTCATAACTAATTTTAAGTTTCTGGTGTATCTCGTCGGGAAGTGTGTGCTGAAGTCGATCCAACTGCTCTTCCCAGTAACGTGCATCTTTTTCTCCACAAACAAGCGCCCCAAAGACTTTCAACGATAACGGCAGCCCGTCACAGGCGTTTATATACCGATCTACCAAATCTACAAATTCTGGTAGTGGATGTGGCTGATAAAAAGCATAGGAGCAGAAAAGCTCTTCGGAATATTGGCTATTGAGCCCCTCAAGCTTATACATCGATGGCTCTAGGATTCTTGCATTTCTGAGTACATGCTTGTCACGAGAGGTCACCAGAATCAAGCTACTCGGGTGAAGGATCTCCTTAATCGGCAATAATATCGCATCCAGTTGGCTGGGATGATCCACAACGTCTACAATTATAAGGGCGTTACAAGATGAGAGATACCGTTTAAGCATCTCTATCCCTTCATCAAGACTCTCAATTGTTACCTCTGTATGTTTTAAGTCCCTAATAAGCTGACTCTGCAAAAGATTTAGAGACCTTCTAGCTGCCTTTTCTCTAACATCGGATAAAAAGGAGGATCCACTGTAATATGAACTCTGACGGTTGTAGAATTCTTTGGCAAGTGTTGTTTTTCCAACTCCGCCGACACCCACGATCCCCACAACCTTGGCCTCCAAATGCTCCTCCTGCTGCTGCGGGAATAGAACCGTCTTTATAAACTCCTGCAATTTGTCTTCCAGACCAGTTGGATATTTTGCTACATACAAGGGTGTTTTAGGAATATTTTTCAACACACTTCCCACGATCTTATTCAAGAGCGCATCCTCGTCCCTGAAAGAATGATATAAAACACACATCCAAACCCAAACTCTCAAAAATCCAAACAAAATCTGTAAAGTCTCAAAATCCAAACCAAATCTGCAAAAATCCCAAGCCTTTACATACTCATCATGTTGGAAAAATGTAATTACTCACAGATCAGCACTTGATCTCCAGCAGACTCTGTCAGAGTCTATATAAGCCACGATCTTGTCTGTCAGTCTGACAAGAAGGAAAAGTCCACATGTAGGCAGTGTAATTCAATCGAATTTATTTCAGAAGCTAAGTTGTTAGGTAGATAGTTATTGCAGTGTTTAATGGAAAGTAAGTCGGTCTATACAGATACAGAGACATTAGACAGCAGAGGAACTCCCGGTGAGAAAGTGAAGTCGAAGCTCAAGCTTCTGTGCATTTGATTTAGTTGAAGAGCTGAAGCTCTATGGACCGACGAGTTTGTAACAACAAGTTTGTATTACTTTGTATTTCCGCATAGTTAAATATATGAAATAGTTTGTGGTTGAATTCATGATTATTTGGCCGCTCATATTTCCAGATTTACTTCTGTAAATGTCTTTTACAATTACTGATAAGTAAAAGAACAAGCACCTTGGTCGATTCAAATCTTCCTATATATATTTGGGCATATGTTTTTATTATAAGTTATTTGGATTTGTAAAAGTGGGTAGTTTACTTCATTTTACTCACAGGTAGAATCATTTGTAATTTCTTAAGTCTTTAGACTAAGAAACATATTCTATCATCCTAGTCGCAGTGAAGTTGATCGCATCAGGCATCAACTTGATCGCATCAACTTAATCCCAGATAAGTTGATCGCATCAGGCATCAACTTGATCGCAGATACTTGATCGCAGATAAGTTGATCGCATCAGGCATCAACTTGATCGCAGATACTTGATCGCAGATAAGTTGATCGCAGGTATTAACCTGATCGCATCGCAGGTATTAACCTGGTCGCAGCACCAACTTGATCGCAGCTATCAACTTGGTCGCATGCACAAAGTTGATCGCAGGAATCAACTTGATCGCAGTAAAAAAAAAGTTGGTCGCAGTAAAAACAGGTCGGAGTTAAAAAAGTGAAATTATTTTCTTTTAAAATATTCACTCAGCACTAAATCCAAGTTTAGTCGGCTCGGTTTTAGCTATCTATTTTTCAACACACTTCCCACGATCTTATTCAAGAGCGCATCCTCGTCCCTGAAAGAATGATATAAAACACACATCCAAACCCAAACTCTCAAAAATCCAAACAAAATCTGTAAAGTCTCCAAATCCAAACCAAATCTGCAAAAATCCCAAGCCTTTACATACTCATCAGTCGCAGTCGCACTATACATCCAAACCCAAACCCTAAATGCCCAAACCCAATCTTAAAAAAAACAAACCTAAACATACGAAGCAACAGAAAGGGGCGAGATGCTAACCCATCCAGCTCGAAACCACTTATGTCGGCAACATGTGAAAGAGCGTTTCTCCAATTTTGAATAGTTTCGATGTTGTAGCGTGGCTTCTCTTCACCAGTTCGAGAATCGACTGTTTTTTTCTGTTCGGCCAGGAACAATGCTTCAGCATACGATCCAGATTTACCTTTGCCTGTCCATTGGAGCTCCGAAGGCTTAACATTGTAAAAAACTGGAAGAATAGTACCCTTCGACTTCACCATGAGGTGAAGCTCATCCAAGCACCATTTGGATTGCGCATAGTTGGGAGAAAATATGGCAATGTGGACAGAAGCGACTTGAATAGCGGCTTCTATTTGACAAGTGATGTGGCGTCCCTCCACCAATTCTGGTTTGTCCAAGAAAACTCGCAATCGATGGTCCAGCAAACGACGGTAGAGATGGGTGGCTAAAGTGTTCTTGACATCGGGTCCCCTGTGATTGATAAACACATCGTAATAAGGATAAGAAATCAAGGCCGAGGAGTTAGAAGGAAAAGCCATTCGAAATGGATGGATGGACGGGCAGAATGAAGAAGCCAATGGAGGAAGATCTGAAGAAGAAGAGGTCTGCTTTGCCTTGCGAATAGATAGAGCAAAGAATATGATGAAGCACAGTGCGTCGTACAGACTATCGCTGAAAGAAATTCCATAGGTCCGTGAAAGAGAAGTAAAGTGACCACTACTTTACTTTCCCAATTTAATATTGTTGGTTCGAATGGAATGCTAATGCCTCATTAGAGAAAGTTTAAAATTTTCTATGGTAAGCCAAGGGTAATGTAAAGTTGAAGGAAATACCTTTCAAGAGATATTTTTTCAGACGAAAAAAACATTTTTTGGTATTTTATTGAATCAAAAGAGTTTTGTACATCACCATAAAATTTGAAAGACCAAAATATAAGAGTCAGCCACTCATCAACACATAAACGAGCACTCCAACCATAATAAACAACATAGTAATGCACTCCACTCATAATAAACAACATAGCAACCCACTATTGAAAATACTAAAACAAATCAGTAGAGCCCAACTACTCATATCTCGGGCACTATGTCATAAAATAATCCTCTCATTAGTAGTCTACAATAGACAGCCAAGATGTCACTACGGAGGATAACAAGAGCCCAAATACATTATCCAAGGCAGGGCAGGGGTCTATACATAGACAATAGACCTGTCAATCACCCAAATTTAACCCAAAAAAACATGTCAAGTCAGACCAAGTAAAGACAGAATGTCCATAGTTCTATGGAAAGCAGAGCAAAGCTCTCAAAATAACTGCATTCTTACTTCCTCCATTGCCTCTCCATCACATATTTCAGAGAGTGTAAGATAGCCCACATCCTCCTTAAGCCTTGCCTTGGATAAGGTATCTGCCCTTGTGTTATACTCCCTATAGACATGGCTGATATCCACATCAGTGAAAGCTGATAAGAGCATTCTGGTGTTGTAGCACCATGCATCAAGATTCACCATGTTACGTGAAGAATCATCATTAACCCAATTTATAATCACCGAGGAGTCGCCAAAGACATATAGATAGGGTAATCTAAAGTCTTTGGCGACCGACAGTAGTGCCCAGAGTGCCAGTAGTTCCGCTCTAGTGTTCATGCTGGGGCCACATCCAAGAGTAATAGAAAAGAAATGATGATCATTTAACCAAATGACAGCGTCCACGCCACCTAAAGATGGTGACAACAACTCCATCAAAAAAAGCCATAGGGAACCGCGTTCTAGGAGGATGTCCAATATTCCTAGATTTGTGAATTTTTGGGTGAGGAGTCAAGTGGGTCCTGGTCTCAAGACAAATCCTATTGCATAATCTGGGGATATTAGGATCAATGTTCTCAAATATAATGTTGTTTCAGGTTTTCCAAAGATTCCAAAGGAGAAAATAGGCAGATACAACAGTTCACCAGCCCCCAAGAGACATCTGGAGAGGTTCCCAGAGAGAGTCAGATCAGACCAGACAAGTTGTATATTGAAGGAATAGTCCAGGCAGTGTAAAACCTCAAGTAAGAAAGGACAACCAGCAAATAAATGGTCACCCGTTTCAGAATCAGACTTACAAAGACAGCAGCGATCAGGACCATACCAACCCTTCTTGAGCAGATTATCCCAAGTGTTCAGTTTCTTGTTATATGCCAACCAAATAAAGCATTTGATCTTCAACGGAATGTTTGAATACCAGATTTTCATGAGAATGTTCCTCGAGGGAAGAGGAACAAGATCTGAAGCAATAAGTTCATAAGTACATTTCGATGTGATCGAGCCTAGTTTCTTATCAAACATCCAAAGAAGGGAGTCATCCTAACCACTGAGCTTAATACCACCATGAGTGAGACCTTTAACCAAAGTTGACCAAAGGACAGCCCAATGGCCCCTCAAATCAAGGTCCTCCACCGAGTACCAACCAAAATAGCCCTGGGAAAGGTCATCCAGCTTCTGGGCCTGACACAAATAGGAAATACCATAGTCAGCCAAGTAGTCCCTGAGATCCTGCGGGAGGGAGAATGGGGCATCAAGCCCAGCAAAGGGGTCAACACCCAACTGGATCTTCCTGCCATTTCCCACCTTCCATCCAAGCTGACAAGTAATCCACGATAGAATTCTCAAAAAGCCATTCCAAAAATAAGAGATATTACCCTTATGAAGCTAAGCATGTTGCTTTTGTGTTTGTATTTTCTTTTTTATAAATTTAATCACGATAGGGTGCTATTGAGAGGTATCTTAGTGTGTTCTATTTGAGAGAGTGGAGTGAAGCTTTTTCGAGGAGATGACTTAGAGTGAAGCTTGTTAATATGATGTCAAAGGAATATTTTGGATTTTAGGTCAATAGGCATTGGATGTTGTGGGTACCACATAGGAAGTGATATAATCAATAAAAGCTACGAACTTGTATGTTATGTCGATGAAAATGGACCTTGTAAAACCATATGATAAGGTCAATTAGGACTTTTTAAGGTTCATACTTCTTCCAATTGGGTTGCCATTATCAATTACAAACTGGATCATGGCATGTATCTTTTCGACACAATTTACAATTCTTGTAAATGGATCTCCAACTGGTTTTTTCAAGAGCCCTAGAGGACTTCGCGAAGGTTGTTGACTCTCACCCCTTTTACTCTTACTTCTTATAGAAGGTTTAAGTAGGATGATCAATTTTGCAAAATTTGAAGGGAAGATCAAGGGGTTAAAGATATCTTCGACTATTTTCATTTCACATCTCATATTTGTTGATGATGTTATCTTATTTGGGAAAGGGACCAAAGCAGAGTGGCAACTTTTTGTTGAAATTATTAGTATGTGATGCTTTGAAAATGGAAGTAAGTATATCTAAAATCAGTTTTTATATGCCATAAAGTCAGTGAAGAGGTTTTGAGAGACATTTTAGAATTTTTTCCTGTGCAGACTTCTAAGTTGGTAGACGGTTTTAAATATTTAGGTTACTTTATAAAACCTAAGAGTTACAAGTTTAATGATTGGCTGTGGTCGGTGAAGAAATATGAGAAGAGAATTGGACATTGGCATACAGTATGCTCTCTTTAGGTGGTAGGCTAACTCTAATCATATCTACTCATAGAGATCCCAGTTTATTGGTTTTCTTTGGCACAAATTCCTAAAGCCATCCTAAATCTGATTAGGAGGAAGATGTTTACTTTTCTTTGGTCTCAAAACAAACGATGATAGGAAACACCATCTTGTAAATTGGGAAAGATTCTCCAAGCCAAAGAAGCATGGGGGTTGGGATATAAAAAACCTCAATTGGTTCAGTATGGCCTTAAGCATGAAAATTTTGTGGAGAGGTTTGTATGGTAATGGATTGTGGTGTGAAGTGATTAAAGGTAAATATCTTAAAGGCAATATTCTAGATTGGACAAGAAATCCAAAGAAATAGGTGAGAAATGCCTCAAATTTCTGGTGGGTTTTTTTTAATTTTTCCTTGGATCAACCAAGGTTTGGCTTGGAAGGTGGGTTCTAGGAGAAATATAATTCTTAGTATAAATCCCATACTTGGTTTTGATGAATTTTTTTCACTCTCACCTGATCTTTGGGCTTATCTTTTAGACATTGGTATTTCAACGTTGGCATATGCTCATTTACCTTTTTCTTTCAATCACTTGGAGACCTATTGGTTGACTACTCGGGATTCGCCTTATAAACAATAGGGCTAAAGAATGGAGTTTGTTCATTAACACTCTAAATATGGTAGTTATTAGATTGTGTGGAAGAAATGATGAATTGGTGTGGGTTGGTAACAAGACTTCGGGATAGGTCTCTACAAAGATGGCTTACAAGGCCATTGTTGTTAGCACAAATTTTGATGTGCCCAAGTGGTGGTTTGAACAATTATGGAAGTGGCACATTCCTACAAAACTAGAATGTTTTATGTGGTTGTCCTTTGAGAACTGTTTATTAACCTGGGACAACTTACAACATAGAAATTGGATTAGGCCCAACATTTGTGTTCTATGCATGAAATCCGAGGATACTATAAATCATCTGTTTGTGTCTTACTCATACTGTCAATGCCTTTGGAGACAGATTATTGGATAGTTGAACTTGAAACAATCATAGGGAAATCAGACTATTAAGGATTGTTTCTTGACTTGGTTAAAAAACAGATTGGAGTGGAAACTTCTTCCAGCTTTTATTTGCGGGAAAATTTGGATAACCAAGAACATATTTATTTTTTGAAGGCAATCCTATCAATATTTTTGCCAATTGTTTGAATAATGTAACTTTGAAGAATATTCTACTTGTACTTTGCATTGTTATTATTCCTCCTTCGGGAGATGTTACTAATGTAAAAGGCCATGTAAAAGTCACGCGGTAAACCATTTGTTGTAAGTCGGGTCAATAACACCCCAAAAAGAATAATATATTTATTGTTGCGAGTTCTCCTAGGTAGGTCGGACTAGTTAGGGAAAATGTCAATTGGGAAGATTAGTATAAATAGGGAGGCGCCCTCCCTCGTTTATGCACACTCACTCACACTTGTATAGTGAAAGAGATAGAAAGAAGGAGAGACAGAGAAAGAGGAGGACTAGTGTCTTTGGTGTCTTGGCTCTTATGCTTGGGGTTTGTTCTCTCTCTCTATATATGAGACCTTGTTCTTCAGTCATTTCATTATGGTAATCTATATTGAGGAAGTTTTTGTTGGGTTTTCCCCTTTAGGGTTTCCTAGGGTAAATTGTTGTGTACCTTGTGATTGTGTTTCTTCCAGTGATCCTTTTTATGTTGTTATTGTGAAAATTCATTAAACGCTTATAAAGTTACGAATTAAGCTATGGCAGCATAGAAAACTTAACATGGTATCAGATCTAGCCTGAAAAGAGAAGCTTTCATGTGGTAAATCTCTCTCCTTCTCCAGACAAGAAAATTAGGGTTTTCCACTAAAGTGGAATTTTTGAGTGAAAGTGACATAGGGAAGTGTGCCCCTCCTAGGCACATCTTTTGGCACCAAGATCAATGTTTTTCAGTGGGAAGATCCTCCAAAAAGTCAAGCCCTAGTTTGGCTTGGAACCAAAAAACCATAAATTGCAGTCCAGAATATTCAATTCCAGTTTCAATGGTTAGTATTTGGATTCGTTAGAAACTGACTATACTAACATACTCGTCTCAATAAATTGCATATTTTGGTGAGTACAACTTTCATTTCTGAGAAATTTCATGTTTTGCCATTTTCTGATCTCCGAGACAATACGTCTCCAAGCACTAAGCTTGATGACAAGTTGGAAGGCATAGAAAACTTTCGTGCTTGGAAATACATAATAGGACACATTTTAGAATTATCTTGCAAAGTTTATCAAGGAAGTTGTGTCGAAGCCCGCAGAAGATGAAGCAAAGGAAAAGTACAAGAAATACATGATTATAGCCAAGAGGATCATAGCAAATTCTATCAAGGATCGCTTGATTCATCAAGTATCCTTCAAGGATACACCTAAGGATATTTTTGATGCCCTATCAAGAATGTATGAAGAAGAACCTCTTGAGAAGCTAGCAAAGGAAGGAGTTAAAGAATATATTTTATTCTTCGCTCTCTCTGGGTCAGTAACACCTAGAAATGACACATGGTTGGTTGATAGTGGTGCTTCAAAGCACGTCATAGGTCAGAAGAAGACTCTCTCCAATTTTGAAGAAAGGGAAACTCCTCAGAAAGTTTCACTAGGAGATGACTATCAATATCCCATCGAGGATATAGGAGAAGCCACATACAAGCTTGATTCAAGAACCCCAATGAAGATGAAGGATGTGTTATATTTGGATTGAAGAAGAACTTACTTTCTATATCATCCCTTGATAAGAAAGGATTTCGGATTGCCTTTATAGATGGTGAAGTTCTTATGTGGCCTAAAGGTAAATCTTTAGAAGATGCATCTGTCATTGGGACAAAAGAAGGTGGCATGTATAAACTAAAAGGTCACTCATAAGCAACCTTGATTCATGATACTACAATTCCATGTGAACTATGGCATATAAGGCTTACTCACATAAACTACAAAGCCCTACCACATGTGAGCAAGGTAGTCAGGTCTACCATACCTAAAGATTGATCATGAAGGAATATATAAAGGATGTGCGAAAGGAAAGAACATAAAGAATCTATTCCCGAAGAGCGACACCAAGTCAAAGGGAATATTGGAACTTATACACGCATATGTATGCGGTCCCATGCCCTCAACATCTTTAAGTGGGACAAAAAGAAGGTGGCATGTATAAACTAAAAGGTCACTCAGAAGATGCATCTGTCATTGGGACAAAAGAAGGTGGCATGTATAAAATAAAAGATCACTCAGAAGCAACCTTGATTCATGATACTACAAGTCCATGTGAACTATGGCATATAAGGCTTACTCACATAAACTACAAAGCCCTACCACATGTGAGCAAGGTAGTCATGGGTCTACCATACCTAAAGATTGACCATGAAGGAATATATAAAGGATGTGCGAAAGGAAAGAACATAAAGAATCTATTCCCGAAGAGCGACAACAAGTTAGAAGGAATATTGGAACTTATACACTCATATGTATGCGGTCCCATGCCCTCAACATCTTTAAGTGGGTACATATATTATGTAACTTTGATTGATGATTACTCTTGTAATAGTTGGGTTTACTTTTTGAAATCAGAAGATGAAGTGTTTGGAAAGTTCAAGGAACCTTGGTAGAGATCTTTCGGAAAGAAAGATCAAGACACTCGGGTCAGATAAGGGAGAAGAGTATACTTAAAAATGAATTTGGAAACTTTTGTAAAGATGTCGGGATTAAGAGGGAACTTACCACTCCCTATAATCCACAACAGAATGGTGTTGTTGAAAGGAAGAACCAAACCATTATGGAAGCAGTAAAGACTATGATGCATGATCAAGATCCTCCTATGCACTCATGGGCTGAAGCAACATGGTCAACAGTATATGTCCATAACAAAATATCCCATAGTGCACTTGGGTTCAAAACCCCTGAAAAAGTGTTCACATGAAAGAAACCAGAGGTAAGTCACCTCAAGATATTTGGTTGTTTAGTGTTTGTTCATATTCCAAAAGAGAAAAGAATCAAGTTGGATCCTTCCGGAAAGAAAGGAATATTTGTTGGATACTGTGAGGTCTACAAGGCCTTCAAAATCTACATACTAGGTTACCATCATATGGAAATTAGTAGGAATGTAACATTTGATGAAGATATGCCTCTCAAGAAATCAAGAAAGTGCCAATTTGAAGAAACATATGAAGAAGTTATAGCTCCCAGAGCTGCAAAACTTATGAAAGAAGTTACACCTTCTCCTAATGAGGATATTCCATAAGAATGTGATATGTTGGAGCCCCAAGAACGTCCCCATATGAATATATCCCACAAGAGAAAGCCAGCTTGGGCTCGTGAGATTATTCAAGAAGCAGAAAGGTATGGTGCTCCAGAAGGCTCCAGAAGGTAGAGTAAGAAGCCAAATCCATTTTCTAGTTAAGTGGCTTTGATGTACGATCTTGTAGACAAAGAACCTACTTGTTTTGAAGTAGTTGTTCAAAATATCACAAAGATCCTCATCAAGGAAAAACCTATCGAGCCGTTTAGCAAGACTAGCAGCCCTGCATCGACCATTTGACCAAGTAGGGCTCAACACATTTGGAAAAATATCCAACAGCACTAATTCCTCAAAATTTGACCTAAAAAGTATGATAAAGGATCTTCGGATTTTCCAGCGCCCCAAACTTCTTCTATAGACATTGGGAAATTAAAATCGCTTGCCACAATTAAAGACCCATCTGCCATTAAGCATGACTAATTTTTTTCCCAGTCCACCATTCGATTACTATAAGGAGCATAAATAGTTAAAATCATGAACATTATCGAATAACCCTTAAGATAACCTTTCGCCATAACACCCGCAACTGTAATAAATGCCCTTAAATCTGCCACCCGAGGATTCCAATTAACCAACGTTCCTCTTGATAAGCCATTTGAATCCCATGTCGATACTTTCCAAGTTGGTTTTAGTCTCAAGAAATACTCACAGGATGATCCCGCATTAGTCATAGTCTATTGTAAAAGAATCACACCAGGATTCACTTTTTCCAGAAAAGCATTCAAGACAGATCTTTTTTGGTTGCTGCCTAGCCATCTTATGTTAAAAGAGACAATATTCATTTTTGAACCTCTTTCGGGGCTGCTAATTCTATAAGAGCCCGATAAGAAACAACCAAAGATATACTTGAAACTCTAGGAAGCCCTTTTTCAAATAGAGAGACAACCCTAGAGTTTTGACCCAAACATACTTCTTCCTCCCCTTCGACAAACAACTCAACACCCTTTTTTTATCTTTTCCCCTTTTATTCTGTCTTCTTATAGACACATTAGGTCTCCTAATGGAGGAAATCGACACAGTATTAGAGTCTTCTGAAACATTTGAATAAACCTCCAATGGTTTCATTCCTTCCTTAAATATCAACTTTATAGGAGATACAAAATCCTCTACATGAGATGTACAAACCTGAATCTCTAACTTATCCCTGCTACCCTGGGATAGAGGGGGGAAATCAATATGACTAAACAAAGGAACCTCTGGAGGAGGGTTATCACAAGACGACGAAGGCTCACTGGTCAAAACCCTATTCCCAACCTCCTAGCAAATTACCAACTCTTTAGAACCACGCATTTTTCCACCCAAAGAGTCCAGATTACCTTCATCTTTCAAACACTGATTTGAAATGTCCAAAACTGAAAGAAACCCCAGGATTTCATCAACTGACAGAAATTTCAACAAGATAGGAACAATTTTTGTGAACTTACCAACAAAGGAAGAAGCCAAGTTGTGATCCAACGGAAGAGGGAAATTTAGACTGTCAACTATATCCAATTCTTCATCTCTGATACTGTTAACCTCGAAGTCCCTTTGCTTACTCGAGAAACAATTCTCCTTCGAATGACCCATTCCTCTACATCCGTGACATCGAAAAGGAACTCTCCAATAGTATAGTTTCTACAAGAAAGAACCTCCTTCCCATACCACTTCTAATTCCCCATGAATCCCATTATCCATTTCCATTTCTACCAAAACATGGGGCGCTTTTCATTCAAAACCAAAAAAAATGTTCATCTTCAATATGGATAAATTTTTCGATAGAATTCACCACTCCTCTGAACCCTTTAATATTCCAGCAGAAAAGTGAAAAACCAGGTAAAATGACCCAAAGATGTCTCTTTGCTAGCTTAGTCTTCCTCGGATCAAACTCCACACTCTAACGGGAAAGAACCAGAGATCCTTTGCCATAAACCCATAACCGCTCCACCACCGCCATTCAATCTTCTTCTGATAAAAAATGAAAAATGAACCACCCATTAACCAATGCAAGAACCCTATGGATGTTTTTTTATAAAGGGTTTTCATTTCTCCCGGATCCATTCCAGGATTTCGTTCCTAGACAACTTAACAAACTTAAATTTTCCAACCAACAATCTCTGTGACAAAGCCAGACCCAGGTCCATTGTTACATCTCTACCCAAGACGCATAAGGTTTTTCCTCTTTGTACCTTCTCAAATTTCAATTGCCTGATCTTCTTTGCATCCTTCGCACCAGCTTCCGAAAAACTCACCACACCTCAATCCTAGACTATAGCCTAGTCCTTTCTTGTTCCCAACATGCAAAGACCATTGTCTATCACAATGGTTGACACATCCTGCCTAAATAAATCCCCCGTCACGTGAATGCATTAAAACAAAACTGCCCTCCCCATCCTTTTCTAACTCGCTTTTTTGTTCTGAAAAGACAAGAGGAGATCCGACCTCCAACCCACCTATCTGGTACTGGAAGCTATCCTCGGATCCCATTGGTGTATCCATGAAAAACAAAAACTGAACAACGACCCACCAAAAAGGAAAATAACCTTAAATTTTTGACAAAATGAACTTCCCACTTGATTAGCCTGATGGTTGGTACTAGATTGAGAGAGACTCACTTTTACTCAAGAACCAAAGCTAGTGTAAAGAGGATGGAGAAATAAACATCCAATCTATTAGCGTGCCATGGTGTGACCTCCAACCCAAAACTTAGCGTCCATGTCTCCCCCTCTCTTCCATCATCATTATCCTATATATCAACCAAGCATATTAATTTACTCGAATGAGGCGTTAGCATTGGCATTGGATTCCTTTGGAAGCAAGCATATTAATTTACTAGAATAGGGCATTAGCATTGGCATTGGATTCCTTTGGAAGCAAGCATATTAATTTACTCGAATGAGGCGTTAGCATTGGCATTGGATTCCTTTGGAAGCAAGCATATTAATTTACTAGAATAGGGGCATTAGCATTGGCTTCCTTTGGAAGCAAGCATATTAATTTACTCGAATGAGGCGTTAGCATTGGCATTGGATTCCTTTGGAAGCAAGCATATTAATTTACTAGAGTAGGGCATTAGCATTGGCATTGGATTCCTTTGGAAGCAAGCATATTAATTTAGGAAAGTAAAGTAGTCGCTTTAAGTCTCTTTCAGTGACCCACATAAGGAATCTCTGTGCGGTGGCCGATGGGAGATATCACAACTAAACGCGCCTGCAGTTTTCAGCGATGGTACGATGCACTGCGGCTCACCATCTTCCTAGCTCTATCCAGGGTTCATCATCTTCATATCTTCCAATGGCTTTTCCTTCTTCTGCCTCCTCGACTTCTTTTCCCTATTATCATGTTTTTATCAACCATTGGCCCGGACCCGATGTCAAGAACACTTTTGCCACCAATCTCTACCTTCGTTTGCTGGACCATCAATTGCGAGTTTTTTTGGACAACCCAGAATCGGTGGAGGGATGCAACATCACTAGTCAAATAAGAGCTGCTATTCAAGTAGCTTCTGTTAATATTGCCATATTGTCTCCCAACTATGCGCAATCCAGATGGTACTTGGATGAGCTTCACCTCATGGTGAAGTCGAAGGGTACTATTCTTCCAGTTTTTTACAATGTCAAGCCTTCCGAGCTTCGATGGACAGGCAAAGGTAAACCTGGATCGTATGCTGAAGCCTTGTTCCTGGCGGAACAGAAGAAAACAGTCGACTCTCGAACTGGTGAAGAGAAGCGATGCTACGACATTCAAACTATTCAAAATTGGAGAAACGCTCTTTCATATGTTGCCGACATAAGTGGTTTCGAGCTGGATGGGTTAGCATCTCGCTCCGGCTCACTCTTCCCTTTTCTGGTCATTAGAGAATGAGTTTGGGTTTGGATCTATCTTGTTATTCATGAGTATGTTTAAGTTTGGGCTTTTTACAGATTTGTTTGGTTTTTGAGAGTTTGAGTTTGGGTATATATGTTTTATATCTTTGGATATTTAGGGTTATTCATATTATTTAGAATCGAGAGAGCGAGGTAATAAGTGGATTTTTTTTGGTAGTTTATGTGATGAGCATCAAGAAACTGTGTTTTTTAAGGGGTGGAATGGAAAGCTGTTTCTGATTAGAGTTATTTTTTCACTTCATCATTTGTATTGATGGGACGACCTAGCTTGCGTGAGCTTTCACATCAAGCATTGCTGGTCCTCCGATCCGTGTTGCAAATGGTTGCAAATGGTCGGGTGGAAAGCTAACTCAGTTTCTGATTAGTTAAAGATTTTTCTAGGAAGATCAAAATATTTACCTCAACATAAATACTCAACATAAATATGACTGGATAGATTCTACCTCTTGCTTTACTTTCAAATGAACATTGTAATTCTTTCAGGGATGAAGAGGAGCTGTTGAATAAGGTCGTGGGAAGTGTGTTGAAAAATATTCCCAAAACACCATTGTATGTGGCACAATATCCAACTGGTCTCGAGGACAAATTGCAGGACTTTATAAAGAAAGTTCTATTGCCGCAGCACGAGGAAGGGCGCGTGGAGGCCAAGGTTGTGGGGATCGTCGGTGTCGGCGGAGTCGGAAAAACGACACTGGCCAAAGAATTCTACAACCGTAATAGTTCATCTTACAGTGAATCCTCTTTTTTGTCTGATGTTAGAGAAAACGTAGCTAAAAGATCTCTAAATTATTTGCAGAGTCAGCTTATTAGGGACTTGAAACATATAGAGATCAAAATTGAAGGTCTCGATGGAGGGATAGGGATGCTTAAACGGTATCTCTCATCTTGTAACGCCCTTATAATTGTAGACGATGTGGATCATGCCAGTCAACTTGAAGCGTTTTTGCCGATTAAGGAGATCCTTCACCCCAATAGCTTGATTCTGGTAACCTCCCGTGACAAGCATGTACTCAGAAATGCAGGAATCCTAGAGCCATCGATGTATAAGCTTGAGGGGCTCAATAGACAATACTCCCAAGAGCTCTTCTGCTCCTATGCGTTTTGTCAACCACATCCACCACCAGAATTTGAAGAATTGGTGAGTCGGTCTATAAGCGTCTGTGATGGGTTGCCATTATCATTGGAAGTTTTGGGGGCGCTTGTTTGTGGAGAGAATGACACAAGTTACTGGGAAGAACAGTTGGATCGGTTTAAGCACACCCTACCTCATGGGATCCACGATAAACTTAGAATAAGTTACGACTCACTAAGTAAAGAGGATCAGCCAATATTCTTGGATATTGCTTGTTTTTTCACAGGAGAAGACTGGGATATGGCAATCAGTATATGGGGTTTGGTGGGACTTCGAAATCTTGAGAACAAGAGTTTGTTGCAAGTTGATACCAAAAAGAAGATAAAAATGCATGATCACATTAGAGACTTCGGAAGAAATATTGCAGCGCAAGAATCAATGCCGGTTCGTGATTGGCAGCAGCAAACGGACAACACTGATGATTTGTTGGAGCGATCCTCATGTGTAAGTGATTCAATCATTGCAACCTTTGTCTTCCTTATGTATCTTTCAAGTTTGTTTTCCCCACTAGTGATAGATCTGTATACTTTTCATCCATAAACAGGCAATAACCCATGTTCGGGGAATTAAGATGGTCAATACTATAAATATCCGACATTCTCTAGGAATAGAGATAGGTTCAAAAATGTCACGGTACAAAATATGGAGCGACGAGGTGTTCGGGAACTGCCTGAGGCAACTGTTCAGTAACTTCCACTTTCGTGGTATGAAGAACTTGCATCTTGTTGCAGCTGAAGATGATTATGTAGAAAGAATATTGAGAAGAGCGGCGTCACCACATCTCATATGGCTCTTCTGGTATAAATGCCCTTACTCTTCTTTGCCCTCTTGGATTCCCATGGAGAAATTAAGAGTGTTAGAAGTGGGTGGGAGCAGTTTAAAAAAATTGTGGCAGAGTGAATCTCAGGTAGACAAATGCGTGTTTATTTTTCTTCCATTTTATATCTTTGTTATAGCTGAAACCTGAACTCTTGCATTTGGATTTGCGTTTTGCAGGCGCCTCTTCAGTTGCGGGAATTAAAAATCTGGGCTCCCCTGTCAGACATTCCAAAGTCTATAGGGCAGCTGAAGCAGCTCGAAAAAATTGAAATATTTAACCCACTAGCTGAACCAGTCCCAATCAAAACTTTGCCAGATGAGTTTTGTGATCTGGCCTCTTTGAGATACTTAGAGCTATTAAGGTGCTCAACAATGATATCGCTCCCTGATTCCTTCGGGAAGCTAACAAACATCCAGCACATCAATTTATCTCACTCCGAAAGGTTGGAGATCCTTCCAGATTCTTTTGGGAATTTAACTCAACTCAAACATCTATGTTTGAAAGATTGTCCCAATTTGACAATTTCCAATGGAACACTCGGAAATATCACCACGCTGGTATACTTGGATCTTAACAGCTGCAGCAATGTGAAAGAATTGACTCCCCATATAGCAAATCAGGGGTCCTTGAAACATTTAGATTTGTGCGGAACGAGCTTAAAAGAATTGCCAACCAGTTTTGGAGAACTATGCAGTTTGGAATGTCTTAAAGTAGGTGGCGATTTGCTAGAAGGGTTGCCACCCTCGTTCAGTTACCTCAGGAGTTTGAAAGATTTGTCACTGTTGGAGTGCCCCAAATTGAAATGCCTGCCGGAATCCTTTGGAATGCTGTCTCAGTTGAGACGGTTGTCACTGCGGGTGATGCCTAATTTGAAATGCTTGCCCGAATCGTTCGGACTATTGAGTCAGTTGACAGAGTTGAAAATAGAATACTGTGGGATAGAATGCTTACCACAAGATCTTCTGAAGATGAGCAATCTACAAATTCTACACTTACATAATTGTGCGTTGCACGAACACCCATTTAAGAAAGTAGAAGGAGAAAGTAAAACAGGAACGTTAGATAAATGCATGTCTGCGCTCCAACTGTTACGGCTCTCAAGGTCAGGAATAAGTGAGGTATTTTTTTCCGAAGGTGTTTGCCCGAACCTGCAAGAACTGTATTTATCATTTTGTAAGGAATTGAGGGAGGTAGGAGGGCTTTGTAGTCTGACAAAACTTAGAGAGTTAGATATCCACGAGTGTAAACAATTGGAGGAGCTGTCCAGTCTTGAAACGTTGGTATGTTTGGAGGTGATTAACGCTTCTTCGTGTGAGACGCTGAAGAGCATACCAGGGTTGGGGCGGTTGACAAAGCTTCGAACTTTGAAAGTGGATTATTGCAAAACTATACAAGAGTTGCCAGGGGTGGAGCATTTAATGTCGTTGGAGGAGCTTAATGTGATTAACTGTCCCAAACTGCAATGGGGTCAGGGAGTAGTTGAGCATCTACGCCAACTACTGAAGGGAAAATTCCACATGTAATATTAGTATGATGTTTTGAGTAAAACTTCTGGCAAAATGCAGGCCGAGTACAATTAAAAGTTGTTGAAAATAAGGTACACTTGGATGGGCATTTTTATTATACCTGCTGAAATAACTCAGTTTAGATTCAAAGTAGTTTGACCTTTAATTAATTTACAAATGCATAACATTTTTTTATAAAGTTTAGTAAAGTTCAAAATATATACATATATTAAACTAAATATTATAAAGATATGTATGTTGATCTTTGAGGTAGTAATTCCCTTTATCTCATTGCGACATAACATTCTTTGGAATTCTCTTTCAAAATGGTTAAAGAAGTGCCTACAAATATGTTGGCATATGATCATCTATCAAGGTGAAGCTTGCAAGTATTGACTTGTTTTGTTTGGGAGGAAATCTTATCCAATGAAATTAATGCTAATAGAGATACTTTTGGAAACTTTTTTTCCATCTCGATGTAGAAAGTATTTAGTTTAAAAAAGTAGTTTGAGCCCGAAAGCATGGATAATAAATCATAGAATACAATAGAGTATCAGAAATATCATAGAATAAATTCCATAAAGCACATAGCATGAGACTTGATCCTTGGCAGAATGTTTATTAGTGAATCTCGAGTTGTTGTTGTAATAAGCGGGTTAGTGAATTAAATCTCTGATCAATGTAATGGAAATGGATTGAATCCAATGCAATATGTTTTTTGAGTTTGCACATGATATCACTGAATTCTGGTGCTTGGTCATTACTTTGCTCGAATAAATTTAATGGACATGTAACCACAATTACGGTTAACCTGTATTATGGCAAGGTCATTTCCACAAGGTTAGCAAATAATCAAGAAAGGAAGAAGCAAGGGATGAGGAGGGGTTTCAGAGGCACATGAAATAAACTTAGTGACTTCGAAGATATATATTCCTTAGCCTCTTCCCTCTTGGATCTCACTAGCATTTCTATTTCCACGACTTAGTGTAAGGAAAAGTTTTGACTTCCATGAAGGTGGGCTCGTCTTTTAGCATGGAATCTCACTTCAAAATTGGTTAGATGTATGGACTACTAGCTGGGGGAAGGACCAAAGCCAACCTCCAAAATGATGGGTAGTGTGCAATGTGTCTACATTGCATTCTTCCTATAGAAAATCCAGTTGTTGATGTCATTACGTTTGTGTTGGAGAGTAGAAAGTACAATGACAACATTGTTGTGATGGTGGGTTGGCGTTCCGTAGATACAAGGGATGACAAATGGATTTTACCATAAAGGATGGTCCATAGGATTCATTAATAAAAATTGACAGGGGGTAGCTCCTCATAGGCCCTTGATAGATGACGAAGCCTTAAGAGGCACTGCCCCTTCCAAAATATCTTCGGCCTATAAAGAGATTTATGTAAGCCAAAGTCAAGTGTAAATATTAGGATTAATTTTAGTTTTGTAAATTTATTTGGATATCACTTTTATAAGATTTATGTAAGCCAAGCCCACAAAATATTTATGTCAGCGAAATTCTCATGGATTAAAAGTTCATAGGGTTTAGCATTAGTTTTGTAATTGAGTGTCACGTCCCCTCCTGTCTACACGATCGCAAACGCGACCACGGTGCTGCTAATCCGAGCAATCTAGTCCCATGGACGTAAATATAAAAATGCATTGACATAAAACATACACAAATGCATACAATTGCAATTATACAGCGGAAGCAATTCATGAATTCAACACATTAGACATATTCACCATATTTCATTAAGTAAATGCAAATGCAGAGATTAACATAGACAATAATACTTATCTTGGAAGAAGCTTGTCCCGCAACCAACTATGTCGCTGCAACGTTCAACCCAACCATAGGCCGGTGTGCTCATCAACCGCTCAGCAACACTGCCACCCCTGAGCTGGGCATGATTCCCACAAGGAATAAGGGAACACTAGCAAACTCACACATAGTGAAGAATACAACAAAAACTCATCCAAGCCAACACAGTTGGGTTTATCAGGCTGCAAAGGAGTTGGAAACGCTGACTGCTAAGCCAGTGAGCTCAACCCCAGAGCTATGGACACCTACACCGGATCTAGCTTGAATTCTAAAACACCTACACACCCAACACAAGGAAGCATCCCCTACTCTACTACACAATCCCTCAGGCTATGTCTTCCCTTCCAATGCAATTTAGGGTGTGCAAAGAAGAAAACCAGCCCCCTAGATCTGTCTGTGAGGTTCCTTCTCACACTAGATTTATCAAGCTAGTCATACCCCATTTCCACTCCCAAACCAGTTCAGAGACAAAAAAAAAAGATGCATACACAATAATTACAGTTCTAGGATTGAAGGAAAACATCATAGAGGCCAAAATCGAAAATGGCAATTGAGTAAAACAGCCAAGCCTGTGCAATTCGTTTCCCAAAAATGATCTATGGCTTCAAGTGGGACAAAACGACTCCCTCAGTCCCTGAAATCCTGGGTCTGTCCCCCATTGGGTGTGCAACACCACAAAAAACGAAATTCCCAACTGTTGAAATATGGGAACAACACAAAAAGGTGAAGGATAAAAACCCCGGAGGGTTCAACTATGTGAGAGCTCAACGTGGATGAAGGATGGGTGCTGAAAAATGTCTAGCAACTGTCCAAAATCATGAGGAAAATCAGCTACATGAGTGCATGAGAGACAATGCATGCCCGTGAGTAGAATGCGGTTGCTCTCTTCCACCTGAGGGTAATGGACGGAAACCTTCCCCTTGGGCAAGCGTGTGGTCAAGCCTGACAGCCCTGCCATAATTGACGGCTGCACACACCTCCCAAGTCCCAAGGCAATAACCGCCCAACTAACTTTTGGAGAAATTTAAATGGCCGGGGTGAGTAAGACAAAAAGGTGTTTAACAGCTAGATGGGTTCTCCTCTCGACACATGGATTTTCCCCAATAGCTCAAGGTTAAACATTCCCCCCTATCCTTAGAAAATCATCCCCCCATCTCATTATTTGTTGCATTGACATATCTGATTGTGGGTTTTTAATTAAATTGCATATTTACATGATGTCCAAAATTATAATGTGTCGGTTAGCACAAAATACCATCGGCAATGATTTTTAATCGGTGAAACGTAAAACGCTAAATCGATGGTGGGGATTTTTCCTTTAACTCCACACCATTATTAATTACAATAAATACATCATATACATTTAATGCAAACGGGGTCAAAACCAGGGTGTTACAGAGAGATAGATTAGAGTGTAGAAATTAAGACTTACATCTCCATATTAAGAAACTTTTGTAGCGATCTTCGAAGTGGAAGAGTTCTCTTTTTCATCATATATGAACAAGGTTTCAACATTTCCATTAGGTCAATCAAGTTTCACAAGTTGTTACATTGATGAGCACCATAAATGTACTCCCCTACATTACATACAAATGTTTAACCTAAAGTTAAACCCAATGAATGATCCAGTAGAAGGTTCCATAGGCCATTTTAGTCCACATAAAAGAGTATATCCCAAAACATCCAAGCAACTTATCTAGCCTAAAGAATTTGTGACTAGCATCCATGCAAGAAGATTCCAATCTGTACCCTTGAATGAGTAAATTAGAGTAAAGGAGGACTGATGTAATAGAGTAAAATCACATCCTAAGCTCCATATTCAGTTCAAGATCATTAAATGGTAGAAAATCAAAATAAAAAATGCGAAGTAGAAATTATTCCTTCTTCTAATAGAACTTTCAGACAAATTTAAATAATCATTGTCAAGATTAATGGTAAATTCCTCTAGGCTTCAAAATGAAAAAAAGGAGTACGGGAAGAGAACATCTAACAACAAAATCATATAAACAACTTTCTTATATATATATATATATTCTTGAGAAAGTTGATTTTTCCATTGGTATGAGAAGTTGCTCTTAACCAAAAATCATATGATCGACTTCATAAATGTTGAAGCGATGACTGATTTCTAATGGCTCAAAAGAAAAACATGGTTTACTTGTTTGTTGTCTAAAAGATAGATAATCTAGCACCATTATCACGATTTTGCCGTTGGTAAAGGAATAAAATACCTACTAATCATAACATATTTCTAGGCATTCAATAAATTAGCACGTATTAAATGATGGATGGAATGACCATGGGGTAGTGTTGGACACTTCTACTTGAAATTGCTTTAATGATGGACAACTCGACATGTAGTGGTTGAAGGACGACTTTGTTACAAAAAATGACAAATGCATTAAGAAAATACTTAGGCATCAACTAAACTTTTCAACCCCAATTTCTATCTAATATCTACATCTATAGTACATTCAATTTTTTGTTACACTTGTATTTCAGTGGTAGGCGGTGTGCATATATACCTTGGATTGTTATGCAACCAAGTCTCATAAATAAAATAAAAAGCCCAGAAATAGACAAGAAGATAGTAATCCACGCCTTAATAATGAATAATAGAGATAAATAACAATCATCTTCGAGGGAGGAACCTACTTACACAATGTACTGTGCATCCAAGACAAGACAATATACAATGCTTATCCAAATGAAAATATCTCCTTCCTATATATAGAAGACTCAGGTGTACAATAAAAACTAATAGACTCCTAATAGACTATATCCTACATCAATAATATGTAATACACCACCATATAGGGGGTAAAGTGCCACACTATAGGGCGAACTGTGCCCAACATTTAGGGATTAATATGACCCTCCCCTTCAGACAAGCGTTATCCTCAATGCCTGGGTAGTTGTGGATGCATCTTTATGAAGGAATCATCTTCCCATGTCAAATTTGCAGCTGGAAACTTCTTCCACTTGATGGGGTACTCAATAATAGCTTGATTTCGTAGTTGTTTGGTCATTTTTTCAATGATTTGTTCAAGTTCCCACATGATTTTTCCTTCTTCAAAACTCCTTTGACTATGATGTTGATTCACCTGATGTTTCATCCTGTTTTGGACATCTTCAGTATTTGGAGACTTCTTGTTGGTGCTCTATGTGATTTACCATTTCTTAAACTATAGAGTTTCATTCTTCAACCTTGATTAGAAGATTGTTTTATGGATGGCTTGGGCTAAGATAAATTTAAAATTTAAGCTCCTCTAGGTCTTCAATGTTATAGCATGATTTTCCACACCTGATACATCATGCTTTGATGGCCTATCCATGTCCCTATGCAGAATCTTTTTACCCATTTTTTCTCACTATGACCCTGATGCTCCAGTAGAACGTCTTAAAAGACACTTATATATATATATATATCTATATATATATATATATATATATATATATGTCACAAGTCTATAACCCGTGTATACACAGGTTACACCACTGTCACCCACGTACATCGGGAAATGTGCTAAAAAACAAAAAATATTTGGAGTTTCCCCTCACTAAGTAATGAAGGAATTGTCCATTGGCCTTCCATATGCTGGGAAACGCTCCACTTTGACCCTTCACCTCCTATTTAAGAGCTATATATTGAGCTACTATGAAGCATTAGAGAGGAGGAGAATTTTGAGAGAAAATACACTATAATGGAATCGTACCCCATTGTTATGTACTTGAGTATGCATCCCTTTGTCCTTGAAGCAACCATCAGTGCTATTTCCCAAGATTGCCTTGATATTTGTGAGCTTGCCTTTGTATGGAGGATTGAAGTGGTGGCCCGTACCAGGTGGAGGGACTCAGTTCCTCTATTTCAACGAGGTGTCGGATAGTTTGTCATATTTATCTATGTTCATATTAATAGAAATATCCATTTCTTGTCTATTGCACGTGTAATTATAAATATTTTCTATTTATGGATGTAATTACTTTGATTATGTATTGGAATATATCATTCTAGATTAGATTCTAACGCTTTACATATCTCATGCTTGTATTTCTGGTTCTTGTTGAGGGCAATGTGTAGGTACAAACTTGATTGAAAGCTCAACGAGAATCTATTTCAAACATCCAAAATAAGGTACACCCCCTGGTATCTTAGTGTTAGTTTCGCTTGTATGTTTAGCATGATTGGAAATGGGTTTATGTCTGGTGTCATTCTGTTTATTATGGTCCACCCCAAGCCATAGGAGGTCTTCTCCATAACAGAATTGGAGACTTCGCTGGGGAATTCCTTTTTGTTGGGGTTTGGGTACATGATTGGATTGATTTGCTCTCTGCTTCTTTGTGCTTTTGTGTTGCGTTCAGTGGTTGATTGAGTTATTGTCAGTCCCTTGAAGTAAGCTGAGCCTTAGCTTATTCTTTACGACCCTTTCCTCAGTATACACGGGCCATAGAAATTACAGTCGCGTATATACGCAGGATGCAGTGTATATAGTCGCGTATATACGCTATTATTCCTTGAACAATCACATACATCTCTCTTTGAGCTTGAGATTTGGATGTGTGGAGGTTATGGGTTGGTTGTGAATGTTGTTGAGTCTTCCTCGGCCCTTGTGTTGTCTGTTGATTGCCTCCGTTGTGACCAAAGATATTTTTTTATTGAATTTCTTTGAAAGTTACTCTTGATTTTTTATCTCCTTCTTGGTTTATTATTAGTGCATTGGCCTTCTTGGTCTCGGTGTCTTGTTTGGCTTGCTTGTTGCTTGCTGCGAGGTCTGGGAGTTTGTGAGGTCTTTTTATTTGCATTTTCATTGCATCTATATTGAAAATAAAAAGATATTTTGTCTTTGCATGTTTATTCCATTGATTTGGTACTTTCATTAGTTTTGCTTAGATGGAATAATTTTTTGTAGATATAACTTCTCTAGGATCATCCCAATTCAAAGTGTCCATGTTGGGAGCATTTTTAACCAAAGAAAACCATGGACATGAGGAGATCCATGATGTTTCCATTCGTAGTGACTCCAATAATCTGTAGCGTGATAAAAATGTTCGAAAACCTCTTCTCGAAACATTTTATGTCTCTAGTGCATATAATGTGCTACGATGTGAGGATTATCAATTACATTTTGACATCGCCATTTTCTCATTTCACATGGATCTGTAGGACTTGTGCTTGACATTAATTTATGCAAATAAGGCCACTGCATATCCACTACAATTAGTGTGAAGAATATTGTCGGGCAACCTATTTGTTGAATCAAGTCAGATAAATCTTGATGACACTTGCTCTAATATGCACGTGTACCTCTTAATATCGTTCCAAATCTCATTAACTTTCTCCCAATCTTGAATCTGGAAGATTTTGTAAATATTGTCGTAACTCTTCCATTGTTGTGGGTAGTTCACTTATATTTTTCTTGACAAAAACTGTTGAGGAAGCTTGAGCATGGTGTCTCATTATGATATTTAGTAAAAAATATTTGAAGCGAGGGTGCCTTCCAAATCTATTATCATGATATTTGAGAAGATGTTTTGCGTACTCAGGTGGAAGCCTTGATGCAAAAGAAATTGTTTGTAAACCATTTAACATATCATGAACTCCTGGTATCCCTTCCAACATTGCAAATTCTGTGTCGTCATCAATATCGGGAAGAGTAACAAAATTAAGCATATGTGAGATATCTGTTGCATTTTCAGGTAACTCTTCTATTGCGTCAGAATCCACTCAAACATATCGATAATATGGATCATTATGAATTTTATATAATAATGCATCCATAACTCTTTGTTTTCTAACAATGAAATCGTAATTAAATCCTTGTCGTCCTTTTTTTCGCACAACGACCATTAAGTCCAAGTTGTTAATATGTCATGGAAATGTCTTGGAAACATCTTTAATATCCCACGAAAAACTAATGGTGTGTCCTCGATATTTGTATTTTCCACCTATTGAATGGATCGCGTGCAATATTGGACTTGCGCATGCTATCAACATCTCTTCAATTTGTGTGAGATCTTCAAGGACATGAGGTTGAGTTCTTGGATCCATGTGGTTCTTAGCTGAGAATCTGTGATTAGATCCCTCTCGTAGACATCTCACACACATTGGAACTGTACTTGTATTACGTACTTGTATTTCAGCATATGACTCTAGGTAGACATGACACATTTGAACTTCTACTAATCGATCAATTCGTTCATGAAATTTGCGATGTCTAGTATACATTTCTTCAGATGGCACCGATATATTATCATCCATTTCAACACTTCACTCTCTAACCGTTACACGCTGAGCATCCCCATTTATATTTCTTTGTTCTTCCAATTGCTTCAACTTTCTCTCTCGATATGCTCTTTGTCGATCAACGTTTCATTTTCTTTGTTCTTCTTGTTCTTGTGCTGTCAAATCATCTAACTTTCTATTTCGATATTATTTTTGTCAATATTCCTTTGGGATCATATTAGTAATTGGAACTGCTTGAAATTGGACCATGTCATAAACACGTTGCTCTCTGACCATTACACGTTGAGCATCTTCCACAGTTGGTTCCACTGGTATATTGGTTGAATTTTTTCTTTGTTGTTCGACATTTTGACTTTTTTGTTGTTCTACAAATTGATTTCCTGCTTCTTCCAATTGCTTCAACTTTCTCTCTTGATATGATCTTTGTTGATCAACGTTTCGTTTTCTTTGATCTTCTCATTCTTGTGTTGTCAATTCATCCAACTTTCTTTTTCGAATTCCTTTTGGTGATATGCATTTTGTTTTTTCCGTTCTCTCCTTCTTCTGTCGTCATTTCGTCCAACATTTTCTTTGGATATTGTTTTGGTTGTTCTTCTTTTCGTTTCAAGTCTTCTTTTCATTGTTTTGATTTCATTTCTTCACATGGTAATGATATATTATCATCAATATAAATCTCCCGATCTTGGATCATATTAGTAATTGGAACTGCTTGAAATTGGACCATGTCCTCAACATGTTTCTCTCTAACCGTTACACATTGAGCATTTTCCATAGTTGGTTCCACTGGTATATTGGTTGAATTTTCATCTTTGTCGTTTGACATTTTGATTTATTTGTTGTTCTGCAAATTGATTTCTTGCTTATTCCAATTGCTTCAACTTTCTCTCTCGATATGCTCTTTGTCGATCAATGTTTCGTTTTATTTTTTCTTCTCATTCTTGTGTTGTCAATTCGTCCAAATTTCTTTTTCGATATTCTTTTTGTCGATCTGACTTTTGTTTTTTTCGTTCTTCGCCTTCTTCTATTGTCATTTCCTCCAAAAAAATTTTCGATATTCTTTTTATTGTTCTGCTTTTCATTTCAAGTCTTCTTCTTGTTATTTTGATGTCATTTCGTTAGATTTTATTCCTTGATATGTTTTTTGATGTTCGACGTTCTATACTTTTTGTCCCTTTCCTGTTTGTCTCATAGCATCTTCCACATGCACATCTTCCATTTCTAGGTCAGACTCTATATCATAAATGTCAATCATTAACATATACACTGAAATTTTTGTATCAATGAAATCTACACTGAAATCAATGCATCCAAGGAAAAACAACTACGCTGAAATTTATGCAGTGATTAAACACTATACATTGAAATTTATGCAATGATTAAACACTATACACTAAAATCTATGAAATTATAAAAAAACCATATGCTGAAATATATGCAAGTTTAAAATTCAATATGTTTTCAAAAGAATTAGGTGATTTGGAAGGATCGAACCTTAAACCTCACACCCATTATCCCAACACCCTACCACTATACCACAAGTAGTTCTTATTATTAATAGTAAAGAAATTAAATATAAACTTGAATAATATTGCATTTGGCAAAAATGGGGGAAGGGTGGATCAACAAGATTTGACCACATGACCTGCCTCTCACCACCACAATGTGTTACCAATGAGATACACCCTAAATTTGTTGTTACTAACTTATAATAGTTTATATCTAAATATATATTAAATTTTTTTTTTTAATTTTTTTTTTGTAACTAGGGGAATCGACAACTGGAGCTGGGTTGGCACTCACATGACACGAGGTCGAGGGATCCATTCTTGCTACCACTATAGCCCTAGGTTCCCCACACCCACCGCAAGACGTGAGACATAGGTAAATCTGGGTGCAATTTGAACTCGTGACCTCCAATTTACAACAAGTGACTTCATAACAACTAAACCACTAATGACCCACACTTGTGCGGGCTTAGTAAATTTATATCTTTAAATTTAATTTTAATTTATATTTAAATTAAATTTATAGGAGATTTAACTAACTATAACATTGAATATTTTAAATTTAGGACAAAAAGAAAGAAATTTAATTTAAATATTAATTTAAATTTAAAATAAAATATAAAATATAATTATAATTATAATTTAATTTAATTTTAAATTCAATATAAATTTCAATATATATATCAATACATATTTCAATATAAACATGAATATATATTTCAATTTATATTACAATATATATTTTAATTGCAATTTTAAGGTATTTTAATTTATGGCTACAGGCAACGGTGGCGAGAGGAGGTTGTAGGTAGGCGGAGGAGGATGCAAGCATCAGAGGGGAGGTGGAGGGAGGCGACGAGGCCATGGGAAAGAGCAGGGGAGGAGCTCGTGCAGAGGAGGCGAAGGAGGTCGCGGGAGAGAGGAGGCGACTGTAGGAGGGAGGAGGATGCGGGAGGTAGCAGTGGGAGGAGGCTGCAGGTGGGAGGAGGGAGGAGGTTGCAAGTGGGAGGAGGGAGGAGGTTGCAGACAAGATGAGGGAGGAGGCTGCAGAGGGGAGGTGGCGGTAGAGAGGAGGGGAGGAGGTCACGTAGAGAAGAGGGGAGGAGAGGAGGAGGTCACGGGAGAGAGGAGGTGAGGAGGTTGTGCAGGAGGGGTGGGGAGGTCCGCAAAGGAGGAGGGGAGGTGAGGAGGTTGCGCAAGAGGGGTGGGGAGGTCTGCAGAGGAGGGGAGGAGAGCTACGCTGGATATGGGGAGCTGCATGATACTCTCCATGGATACGCGGAGCTACATGGAGGACACGATTATGGGGAGCTACTTGAAATTAAAATTTAAAATTTAAAATAGATTACCTATTCGCTGCTCAGATTGCCCTTCTCTTCTCTTTGCCGCAGATTCGTGTTTTATAAATTTTTATGTAGTTTTTTGTATTACATCTTGGTGTTTATATAGTCATTGATTTCTAACGTGTTTTTCAAAATACACGTCGTTTTAATTTTAATTTTAATTAATGGCTGACAAAATATATTTATTACTTTTTACTTTTTAGAAGTAAAAAGTAATGTTGCAACATCTGCATCATAATCGGCAAGTAACAAGTAACATTACAACATCTCCCTCATACTCGACAAACGTTACACCATCTCCATCATAATCGACAATATTATTTATAGCCAACATTTACAAGAGGAACATGACATGAGGAATGTTACAAGATCTCCCCCATATTGGGCTGTAGAGCACCTCTCGACACAATAATATATATTTTTAAATATATATATAAACATTAATATATTATAATATTTTTTCTATACAAATTTAGAAATAAAATTTAATAATGTCAAGTGTCTTGTTTATTAAAATAGTCATAATGACTAATCTTGATATATGTGACAATCACATCACAATGATTGACTATAGCTATATCACTATATAGAACTTTTATTTAGATATAATTTTTTTTATGTATATATAAAAACTTTAACATATTATAATATTTTTTTGTATAAATTTATTCAATAAAATCTTAAAACCAAAATTTTCAAATATTTATTTTGATAGTCAATCAAGCTTTTTTCACATTTCATAAACTAAAATATTAATGAAAGAAAGATTGATTTCTTTTTATATTTCTAAAAAAAAATTATTGGTTTATTCAAACAAATATGATGATTAATATTTTAATTAGTTGACATTATACTAGAGAGTTACCAAAGTTTAATAATTTATTTAGCCTTTTTATTGTTAATAGAAAAAAATTATATTATTTTGGCAAAATTTTGTTAGTAAAGAAATGCAAATTTTATAAAATCTCTATAAATTATTACACAAATAATATCTTCAACATTAAGTATTTAATATAACACTTTTGATTTTTTTTAAATGACAAAGACCTTTTCTTATGACTTCTTATTTATTATCCAATTATTTTCATGTCAAACTTTAACTTTAACTTTGGCCTATATATAACTATTAAATCAAAACATTTATAAATTATGAGATTAAATTTGGGCTATAGGTAACTATTAAATTAAAACATTTTTAAATTATTAAATTAAACCTAGGTATGTAAAACTATTAAATTAAAACATTTTGAAATTATTAGAATAAACCATTTCTTATTTCACCAATTTCACTTGTCTTATCGTATACTCAATTTATATTTTTTTTGCAAAGTATAGATGTTTTAGTTCTCTTTTTATATTTTTTCATTTTCATATTTCAACTATTAAATAATGACAAGTTACCTTAACTAAGTAAATGTTAAATATGCAAAAAAAAAATCTTTTAAATGATCAGTAAATGTTTAATATCCATATATGTATATAATGAGTTATCTACAAGAGCGACGATTTCGCCCGGACGATGAGATTCTGGGCGAAATCCTCAGGTCGCAAATGCGCCCTCCTGGCACAGTCACCCACTCCAAATTAGAGGATCCTTCCTGTTAGGATCCACGTTGGACGTTGGGGGCCGTAGGTGCTGCATGGCATAGTTAATGCATCCTATAAAGTTGGTAGGTTCGAATTGCACCCGTTTCTTTGTTTCCCTCCCGCGATTTGGATGCCCAAACTTTGATAGACATATGAAACTATGCCATTACAGGAGAAACTCTACTACGAGGAGGTTGACCACGTTCGTTCTTCCCAGCACGAGAGGACATCGTGAAGGGGTCCAGGTATTTCATAGTCTGTATTTCACTATGAAATATTTCTCCTGTAGAACTCTCTACAGATTCCTTATCTTTCTCTAGTAGAACAACAGTTGCGTGTGTTGTTAATATCGATAATCTTAGTAACCAAGCGATTGGAACACAATCCAATCCAATACTATCTAGGTGGTGAGATCGACTAACAAGCACTCCACAGAGTGTTGGTCATGCACACACATCGCACTTCACTTCTATAGACACATAACAACATCAGACTCTTCTTATTTGGCATTGATTTATAGTCTTAAGGCTTAGTGAGAAGAACAGGAGAAACAAATCCTACATATAGAATTCAAAGGTTGCAAATTTTCATTCTGATTCGTTCTGCCCAATGTGAGAGGACATTGTGAAGGGTTCCAGGTATTTCATAGTATTTATTTCACTATGAAATATTTCTCTAGTATAACTCTCTACAGATTCCTTAGCTTCTTCTAGCCTGCTAGCATTACGTGACAATATCGAATTTGCATTATAGTGTAACTACAATATGGTATTTTCCTTCATGATTTTATGGATTGTAAAATCTATAATAATGATTGAAACCCAAGTGGGGTTGGTCCATCAATTCTCAAAACCATATGAAATCAACTTTTAGATATATAAGACCTTCACCTTCATGCTTCAGGCGAGTCTTCACCCTCGTACCTCATCCCTCCAGGTCCTAGGTTGTGGATTTTCAGAGGAATATTGCATTGGGGTATCGAATTTTCATTTCATTTTAGGCTAATGTCTGAATTATTAAATGTCCCTCCACCTGGATATGCCGGTCCCCCAATGGCTTCACCCCTCGTTCGACCAATCAAGCAAGAAGTCAGATGAAAACCAATCCTGCTCTGTGGGGTTGGTTCGATTCGGTCTGGTTGATCCAAAGAAACCTTCTCAGATGTTGGTGATATATATTCAACCCTTTTTATAAGGGTTATGATTTGTAGGATATGTATTTATCCTATAACAAATTTAAAAACATGCCAAACAATGAAATTACCAGTTCATTGAGAATCTCAAAGGGAAGCGGGGCACAGTACTCAACTAATGGTTGAGTCTGGTAGCTCTTCTATACACGGTAGTAAATAAATATATATTGCAAGCTTGATGTTTATCATGGAAGTGGACGCCCAATTTAGTGTGCTTTAAATCTTGTATTTCTCATTACAGCGGGTGAACATGTCCATAGACATATAGTTTATAATTCTATCAAAATATAATTACAAATGGCTAATGGCACTATAAATTTGGACTGATACATTTATGAGTTTTCTAATTTCACCATTCTTATTGCCATTCCATTTTGATTTATAAACTTCCAGTGCACTTCAAACTCCCAGGCAGAAATTTTTATGTGAATTATGCACATAATCAGTAGGTGGAAGAGTGAATCCACATTCTAGAGTTCCAAATATCTCTGGATGTTTCAAACTCCATTGACCAGTTCAGAAATCCTTTGGTGGTCATGCATTCATCCTTGGTCTGGTTTCAATCCCAATTCTTTTTGAGAAATAAACACCATTGAACTTCATCCCACCAAAATGTCATATATCCATCATAAGTACAAAAATGTAATCATCATGGTAAATGGATCTCATTTCAACTTCCCTTTCCTCAGACTTCACTGTATCTGTGGGGGAGGATTTTATGCCCAAACTACAAGATCCACAATAATATCCATGTTCATGAGAAGGCCACGAGACCCATTCCCGAGGACAAGGGAGTGGGGTTGGATGGGAAATGAATGTAGGAATATCTTTCCCTAGCATAATCATAAAACCCCTATTGCATATGAAAATACCTGCATTTACAGTCTTAAGACTTAGTGAGAAGAACAGGAGAAAAAAATCCTACATACAAAAACCAAAGGTTGCAAATTTTCATTCTCATTCCTTATATAGCGAAATTAGTGAAACAATTTCATTGTTCTTTTTCAATATAAAGAAAGGATACCAGCATTATAGTCCACATCTTGATTTACAGAAAAAACCAAAATAAATCTGAAGCATTTCAAAATGCATGGTGAAAATGTAGCTCTTCAAAATTTAAAGTACAGGCCCACTGCAGATATTCTTGCAAAGGTAAATGGATGTATATGAATCGGATTGTAGTAGGTGAACTTAATTTGTTCATAGTTTGGTAAAGAATAGAGTTAAAATTGATAAAGCCTGATTTATTGTTCAACAAAAAGTGCAACAATATGACAGGTGCTTTAAGATTCAATGTGAATGGCCATATATATATTGTTTACTAGTTTTCCACTCCTCCCAATTGATATTTCAAGATTTTGGTTCATATTGTTTTCTCAGACTTACAATTAGGCATTGAGGTTAACTAAAAATGGAATGTACAAGGACGTGAGCTGAAGGCCAATACCAAGTGTTTCAGAAAACCAATTGATGGTCTATAATGGCAAGAGATTATTAGAGAGGAGAAACCATTATAGACCATGAATTGAATTTTTATGAAACTATTATAGACCATTTCAGAACTTAAGATAAGTTGGTAGCCTTTGAAATTCAATTGGTTTTCTGAAACATTTGGTACCGTCCTTCTCTGAGTTAGCTGGCAATCATAAAATGGACAAGTTTGGAATCATGGTAAAATAGGAAAGCATAGATGTTGTGTATCTTTCTACTTAGAACATCCTGGAAGTTGAAGGATGTCTTAATTTTTAGGCTTAATGTGGATTCCTCTAAATGTAGGAAGTGGAATTATATTGTTAAACAAAGTAATCACATAGACAAAATAGGTATAGAGAGTGAAAACATGCAATCAACTAAACCTATCTTTTAAATGTTAGAAGTAGTTGTAATATGAAACATGTCTCTTAAATGTCAGAGGTAGGTGTAATATGAAACTTACAAGTCAGCAGTGCACGATTACCATTGGCACAGATCCAATGAAGGTTTCCTGGCATACCCCTCTAAAAACAGGTACTATTGGGTGTCACCCCATGGTATTTTTCTAATGGCCTAAGGAACAAACCATAAAAATATAAAACCCTAGAATCTAGAGCCAATGATGATTTCCAATTTGGCATCGATTAGGCATCTCAAGATTATGCCTTCTTAAAAGTATTTTTGGCAAACTTCTGCAGATATACCTTGAGAGTGATGGCATAACTATTGTTAGACCGATTATTCATGCATATGACATTTAATGTAATATATATTCTTGACAGTGTATCTTTTTGGAATTGATAAAACTTAACCTACAAACTGTAGTCTTGGATTTTCTTTCTTCAATAGAGATCTTTACTGCTTGCATGTTTTTGCATAATCTAGAGTTCTCATGTGTTTGCATATTGTATGTAGGAATTATCACAAAATGGGCAAGCGAGGCAAATGGGAGGCCATCATGGATCTTGAGGTACAAGAACTCAAAGAGAAGGTCACGTTTTCTAGTAAAGAGTTAGTTTGGACTGAAATATATCGAGAAAACCAAAGTATCAATCAAGTTTCTTTAGTCCCTTCACGTAGAGTTGTTGATTTTATTAGAGGGGAGGAAGAAAACCCTGATGATCCATGTACTTTCCTATGCCACCAAAACAAACAACCCGGAGAAAGGAATAGTGTTGCCTTACTATATGAATTGTAAGTATTTTGAGAGTGCATTCTCTACATAATAGCCTTTAGATTGTGTTTATCATTCATAGTTTTTACTAATGTTTCAAAATAATGTTTCAAAACTCCTTGTGTAGTTATCAATCTTCATATGGCCCAAACGACAGAAGAGGAGAGCATTTACCTAAACAGAAGACTTCATAGAAGAGGGGCTGCCAATGGCACTTCATTGTAAAAGTCATGGTTCAAAGTCCTCATGTAACAATATGTATGAGCATGAAGATGAAAAAGTATGGCCATGTCATGGAAAAATTGACACTTTAGGTGAGGTGAGGACATTGCATAAGCCAAAGCTACCGAAGGAAATCGTTGCCTATGTGGAGAGTTGTTACCTTTTAGGAGTGTCCATTGATTCAGCATATAAAATGCACATCAATAGGAATGTTGACATGGATCCAACAGTTTGAGATAGAGATTTCTTCCTATCTAGGAACTATATTGTCAACATATATAGTCAGTTGATGAAGGGTAAATACCAACTCCACCAAAAGGATGAAATGAGCATCAACTTATGGTATCAAAAGCAACCGGAAGATTTCTTTTTTTTACCAAAAACCCAATGGTCTAGGTGTCCCTTTCATAAGGGGAATTCAAACAAAATGGATGTTGGATAACATGGTCAAGCTATCCCACAATAGCATAATAACCATGGATTCAACTTTTAGTACGAATAAATACAGAGTGAGTTGAATGTCAATGATTTAATATGCATATTTGAATTATAGCCATTCAATATGATTAATGACTTGAATTTGACATTACATGTTCTTTGAATATGAAAATATCACTTTTACACGCTCGTGGAATTTGATTAACAACAAAGAGGAGTTCCTGTAGCATGGGTTGTGGCAGAATGAAACACATCAGTTGATATTGCATTATGGTTGGAGCAGCTCATGCAATAGTGCTACCAAATCCGTCCTGATTGGAAAGCCAATGCTTTCATGGTTGATGATGCATTGGCTGAAATTTATGCTTTGAGGTAACTTTAATATTCTTATGTTGCAATATATCTTGCATTTATTCTAATATTCTCACATTTAAATGCATTTAATATGGAAGGAGGATCACAAGGTGTGAAGTGATCTTGTGTGTTTGGCATGTAAGGAGGGCATTGAAAAAAATGTGAACAATTTGGTCTGCAATAAAGAAAAAGAAAATGATATGTTCAGGGAATTAGGATTCATCATGAAACATAGTTCCAATGATGATGCAATTTATGAATTTTTTAGCAAATTTGCAGACGAAAAGAAGTTCTTATAATACTTCCACAAGAATTGGGTTGTCGGGGACAAGTTTTGTAAGTGCACAAACTCTCCTTTTTTTATTTTTTCTTTCATAAAGATGATATACCTACACTAACTTGGTTCTTTACATTTAGGGATGTAGGTGAAAGGATGTCAAGATTTCCATCATGCCAATCAAGAGACTAACAATATCGTTGAGTCATACCTTTAGGCCCTGAAGACCAGCTTTCTATGTGATCGAAGGAAGAAGTGTACTCGTAGGATGGACTGGTTGTTGTTCATTCTATTAACAAGTGTTGAACATTGTAATCGATTCAAGGAAATTTTGAAAAATGAAGGATACTTGAACAATTATAAGAAAGAGAAGCAACTTGAATCATTCGTGGAAAAGGCTAGAAGAATACCAAACGATGATTGTTGCCCTCATGAGAGTACACCTCAATCTTATTGGGTGAGGAGTCAAAGTATTAACAATAAGAAATACCTTTTCAATTGGTATAGTGTAGATTTTATAGTGTGTGAATGCCCATGGTCTATTCGCGGGAATATTTGCAAGAATGCCATAAAGGTCAATTGGTTATATTTAAACTCAAGCAATTCAAAACCATTATGTCATTAGGATGCAATGGATAACACATTCAATGAGCTTCCTGACATAAGTATAGAGCCCCACAACCATAATGTATATGCCAACACTAATCTTGTGGCCACCGATAGTGTTGACGCAGATGCGGAGGCACTTCATTTCGCTAGAGAGGAGTTGTTTAGATACTTAAAAATGATTCAAAATAGCCCCCCTACCACATTGACCAAGCCGAAACAGTTGATTGATATGGTAAAAAAATGTTGGAAGAGGCCAACAAGCAACACCATATGGATTTTGAATTCATAGTTGGGGTGGATGCTTTTGATATGTCTTTGAAGAGGAAGAAGAGTTTCCTAAGCCCTAAAAATAAACAAAGAAGAAAAAAACAACACAGTGGAATGGAAATTGATTTGAATGTCCCTGCATTGGAAGAAGAACCATTTAAGTTTCACTACCCCAACAAACGAGGACGTCCTCCAGCAAAGAAAGCACTATCTATGGTCCATGGTTAGTTTCAAATATCGACGAGAGTAATGGTTTTAGATTAGTATATTTAGGCATCACCATTCTTTATCGTGTGATGTATTTATATTTTTAGAGGTGCAACACTCCACAATGGTGGCGACAATCCAAATTCAAAGGGAAATGAAAGGGCATCCAAACTTTCCTGTCACTCTAGGTACATTTCAATGGAATTTTCACATGTTTTGAAATCAATTTCTTTGAAATAACATATGTTTCATATCTATTTGTTGTGTTCATGTTTGCAGAGGTTCAACAATCCACTCCCTTGGTGTCAAATCAAATCCATAGGGAATTGAAACATGCCCAACTGCTTGACAAGTCTCCAATTAGTGATATGCAAGGTTTGCAAAATGTTATGCTTTTAACACCATTGCCAACACTTTGATGTTTTTGCAAGACTGGGTTACTATTTTTTTTTCCATCTTTTGAACTCTATGTCAATTACCCTTTATTTAGGAATCACCATTCTTTAACATGTGATGTGTTGATGTGTGTAGAGGTGCAACACTCCTTTTTCGTGGCACCAATCCAAGGCCATGGGGATATGCAAGGCCCTCCAACGCTTCTTAATATTCCAGGTAGGTTTGATGAAAATCTCATATTGGTGTAATCAAAGTTTGCATACCCATCTTCTTTACATGTCAATATTGTCTATAGTGCCTTTTTTTTTTTTAATTATAAATACAAGTAGTCTATCGAGGGATTGTCCTCCTTCCAAACATGCCCGTCCTGTTCACAATTCTCCAATTGGATATCTGTAAGTTTTGGAGAATACTATGTTTTGAACTCTTTGTCAAATACCCTTTATGCATTGTTGTTCTTTAACGTGTCATGTGTTTATGTGTGCACATGTGCAACACTCCTTGTTCTCATTGCCAATCTAAGGCCATGGGGATATGCAATTCCATCCTCTTATTGAACATGCCTGGTTGATTGACAAATCTCACTTTGCAAAGAGAAAGAAAAGTAGTTCTACAAATGCAATGCCACATGCTAACATAAAGTGAAAGAATTTGAGTGCTGGTGTCACTTGAGAATGGCAGCACCAAAGGTAACTTTAACTACTTGATGTGCGTTGAAATGTAAGATAACTTTGTATCACTGTTTTTTCCATTAACATTAGTGTTTTTTTATTATCTAGAATCTCTGCTATAAGTTCATCTCATTAAGCAACATTTTCTGTTGTTATTAATTGTTTTATTGCATCTCCTTCGTCCTGCAATAAATTGTTAGTTGATATTTTACAAGTCTAACTGCACAATTGAAATTTTGTAAGCCAATTCCATTTATAGAAAATATTTACTCTTTTAAAGTTTTGGATTTTTGGTGGAGTTTGAAGAAATATGGTCTGCAGACTTCCAATTTTCTACAAGTAGAACAATATACAAAAGAAGATTTCTAGGGATCCCTGTTTCATTTTTCATGAAGAATATTTTTTTTTTTTTTTTTGCTAGGTTAATGGTTTATTACAAACAAAGCAAAGAATTTTTGTTAGGTTGTGTTCTTATAATTTTGTACAAATCGAATATGAACTTTGTGATGATATCCTTTGGATATATATCTAATTTTTAAGTTCCAACTTCTGCAGATTTGCCAAATTGCAGAAAAGAATCCAGATGTCAAATTTGGAAAGTCAAATTTAGAAAACAAAAAGAGAAGAGATGCAAATGAAAAGAAGATATGATATTGTTTTTTCGCACCCTACCTCGTAGCTCTGCATAATTACATGTGAGGATGATAAGACTATCAAGGTAATATGGTTTATCAAATATGCCAAGACACATTCTAATTGTTGTCATTTAATTTTCTGTATATGAAAAGAAGAAAAACTATTTTTTTCTTCTGTGCTTGTAGGTGTGAGATGCAGTAAGTGGTAGGAAACAATACACATTTGAAGGTCATGAAGCGCCTGTCTATTCTGTTTGTCCTCATCACAAAGAAAATATTCAAGTACTTTGTTCCTTAAGACTCGAACGATTATGTGCATTGTAGTTGAGTAGTATGAAATTTTAAATGTTTGAAGTTATGGTGAAGATTCTACTTTTGTTTGATGTTTGGATATCTATGAGTTTTTTCCCATGCTAGAAATACTTTATTGCACTAAATATAGATAGTTTATGGTTGTTTGTTTGTATGCAATTTATTTTTTCTATAGTTATTGATGGAAAGATTAAAGTCTGGTTGTATGACCTTGCGGGATATAGGGTTAACTATAATGCTCCTGGCCTCTTGTGCACTACAATGGCTTATAGTGTTTATGGAACACAATAATATTAACTTGGAATGGCATTTGGTTTGTTAAGTTTCTTTATGTATATATGGGTTTTTCTTTTATTCAATTTTGTATATTCTGTCTCATTTGTATTTTTGATCATTTGCTATACCTTATGCTGGAGAGTAGATCCTTCGAGGGAACGAGGGTGCCACCATAGACAATGAGAACAAAGGTAAATTGTTGCTTCCATGCAAATTTACTATATACATGCACTGCTAATAAATGATAAAGTTTAAACTCTAACTAGGTCATTTTTACTGTGCAAATTTCAATTGTGAATGCCATGCCTCCTGTAATCACTACACCTGGTTCCATTCCTAGTGCTATAGAACGTTCAGAGAGACTTCCACCTGTAGTGTCAATGACCAACTTTGTAAGACTTTTCTCCTATATAGTTTAGGTTGTCACATATAGATAAATTCCAAATGCTTGCGCAATATTGACATTTGGATTATATCATTAACTCCTTTAAGGCTTATTCAACCCTCCCTTCTTGTCCCCTACCTCCAATTTGCAAGTGACATAAATTTTATTTGAGGGTCTTGATTGGTTATTGAGTTATGATTGCATTAGTGGATGCTTTAAAACCCTAACACTCTTCCATATCACCATTTTAATGTGGGTTATTAAAATTAATGAGCTTTATTTGGCCTCTTTGGTTGGATTTTCCACTTTAAATTAGTATTTTTTCAAAATTGTAAGAGGTTTCTTTATTTGGAAACTTTGCTTCATGTGTGAGAAAGGTTTTAATTCCCGACTGATTTGCTTCTATTTCCTTTTCTGATATCATTTTGGAATAAGAAATTGTAGATCCAAACTAACTCAATCCTTTGCTCTATGTGAATCTTACTAATTTGCAAGAAGTTCTTAAGGGCTTCTTTAGTATTACTAGCATAATGAAAAATAATCAATGATAACTGACCTTAGATATATCTCTCTCTCTGTGTTGTATCCTTGTAAAGGTTGATTGGAAAATCTATGTTAGGCCTTATGCAAGCCACCTCGGTTACCCAAATACTTTTTCAGCTGTCAAGGGAGGGTTTTATTGGCCAGGCATGAAGAAGGGCATAGCTAGGTGCATTGCTCAATACAGTTTAGGTTGTCACATATAGGTAAATTTTCACTCCAGACTCCAAATATTAATACTTTCCATATAACATAGTTTCTTTCAAATGTTGTATTATCCATTCTTGGTTATTTTGGAATGTCTTTTATAGAAATAGGATGATATGATCCATGGATTCTTACAATTATCTTACACTCAAGACAACATGTATGCAGAATGTTATAGACATCAATTAGACACCATATGTTAAACCAAGGCTTCTCGATGAGGTTACGCACAAGAACAAGAATTGGAAATTGACTAACATCAATGATCCAGGTCTGTGTAGGTATCTCAGGTTTCCTGATGTAATACATGGAAGCAAGGTATGATATCATCCTCATATTATAGAAAACACGAAAGGTTGTCACACATTGCAATTTTATTTTTTCCTGTGTACTATGAATTTTGTTGATATTGATCCAAACAAGTAATGTACTATTTCTTGCAGGTAGTAAGATTGATTTACACAAATTCAAGTGTTGTTGTAAAATCTCCTAATTTACGGAAAAAAAAATTACTATATGTAAATCTGTAATTTCTAAGAAGATAAATCCATGAGATGTTATATTTTATGCTTTATCGGTTGTGACAATAAATACAATGTGACTTAAACTAGACTGCAAGACTTATAAGACTATGTTTAATGTTTTCAACAACATGTCCTTTCTACGACAATACTTTGATGCATTGTATAGTAATATAGTCACTACTTATTTGTTGCTAAAACTATTTTTATTTTCTGTCAGTTGAATTTACCGTAAAATATGTTTTTGTTCTTCAGTCCTTGACCCTACCTATCAACTAGGAAGAGGAGGGTCTCATGTCTTACTTAGCCTCTATAGCTAACCCAAAACCCTTGTTTTCCTTGTGCAAGTGGAAGTGACCAAGTTTTAACTTCCTAGATAAAGAGGCAAGTCCTAAGCTACGATACACCATTCATCCTAAGATAAAAGGTGGGACACCAATGGGGTTGTAAACTATACAAATCATAAAATATTACAAAAGTATATAAAACTTTATAATGCAACTAAGGTTGGCTATAATCACAAACCATGAGGGTTGATTTGATGCTTAAGGGTTGTGAATTAAATGGTTACCTGCGCAGGCCATGTGGAGGCCTTAACTGCACCAAATGAAAGCAATTTGATATAATGCAAAACCATAGGGGTTTATGGTGTCTCAAGAGCAGTGTAAGCTTGTCCTTGAAGCTTTGTCTCGTTTGTTTTTTTCTCTGTGGACTTCTACCAAGATTTTTTTCTACACTACTATGTATTTTATCTGTGGTTTCAAAGGTGGAGGAGCCCAGTTGTTTGGCCCTCGACACCCTTCCTCCTTTCCTGCACACTTGTAGAATTCATTGCGTGGTTTTGATCACGTTTTTATTCACAGAGACAGGTAAACTCCTCCTATGCATTTTTATTAAATGATTTTATTGTGCCATAAATCAGTTTTTATAAATTTATTGTTTGACCCCTATAGGATGTATGTGTAGGAGGCATTCCAGAACAATTCTCTGCAAACAAAATCTTGGTTGGACGTTGCGCTGAAAAGGCTTTGCAGTCTGGGTAAGACCTATTACCTCACCCTACGTGGCTTTGTGGCTTGTAGCACCGTGGCTTGTTCTGCATTTTCCCCATGGCATAGTTTTGGGACTTCATCTATGTGCATGTCTATTCTACGTGAAAGTGATTATTCTCTTTGGTAAATCCATGAGGCATTTAAACTTGATAATGTATGGGATAACCTTTTGACTATGAAGTTGAAGCGACTGTGTAAATGAAAGTTTGTAGAAACAAAAATGCAAAGTTATTGTTCTTGTTTTTAAGTTGTAAGAACAATCCTACGTATGTCTCTACAGAAATGTAATTAATCTATTTCCTTTAAAAGAACCCTGTGAGGGCTTTTGTGATGTATATACTCAGTCATGTTTGATTTTATAGTTTTTTTTTTTTTTAATAAAACTAAAATGTGGCTGTGAGGCCTTTACCCTATCACATTTGTTTTTGAGAATGGGTCGTAGAATGAAATTTTGATTTATCATATATATATATATATATATATATATATATATATGATATGATATAACATTGTAAGTTTTTAGGCATAATTATAAGGTTTTGATATTGATTTCAATTCATTGTTTTGATAAATGTATTTATAAGACCTATTTATATAATTAGTTTGTCAAATAAATCATTGAAGAGAAACTGTAAGGTTTTGGAAGAAGTTCTGTAGGATATTTAAAACTAAATTTCTTTAAAACCCTGGTATTGATATGGGATATAACATCATAAACTAATATTACAAATTAATGTTAATTTAACTAGTAAACCACAACAGAGAAGACATGTTTGACCTATAAACATAGAATAATGTACATCAAAACTGACTATAGCATTACAACTTCCTTTTATAGAGTAATACAAACAATTATAATTTAAACTTTTGTAGATACTAAAGATACTTCAACAAACAAATATATAGATATATAATTAAAACATAGATAAATATAAACAATTAGAAGTTGGATAATTTGTAGAAGGGGGACAAACACCCAAAGGAGGTTGTTCCACCCAATCATCTCTTGAAGCAAACAAGATTACTTGCTTAGGACCCCTGAGCCTGTTCATTGAACCAATAGGACGAATATCACTAGATAATAGCCCACACAACAACTTACTGTAACTTAGCACTCAGTAGGAGACTTAACTCAACAATTCCACTTTAGCTATCCCCTCATCAAATTGCTTGTGTGCCTGACATTTCAATTTGCAGCAATCAAAAGGTTCATTCACTTGGAATATAGAATGTAGTAGTGAGCCTCCTGCTCAATTTGATGGTACTTATAAGATTTCCTAGGTCTTTGGGCCAGTTTTGGAATTAAATGAGCCACCTGCTCAGTTCCCCCTCTTAGGGAACATGACCACAATTTTAGGGATTATGCGTCCTGCAAAAACTAGAAAGTGAAATGTTAGTGGTGTGACTTGTCAACCAGCCTTCTATAGCTGCTCCTTCCTCCTAGTGGGTCAGTGAACACTCTTTCAACAGTCTCCTTTGGATAGGTGTCTCTTCTATTTAATTATTAAAATAAATAATTCTTTAATTATAGTCATCCTTGACCAACTTGGTCATAAAAACTTTACAATAAATTTAACATAATATTTTCTGAAATAAATAAAATATTTATTTTTCAGTTCTAAGTGTGCTACAAATACCCCCCCTAAGTTCAACGTCGTCCTCGATGTTGCTTAAGTTTATTCTAAGTCTTCCTGGTATAGAGCTAGATATGCTACCTGCATATCACTCTCCAATTCCCATGTTGCTTCATGTGGACTAAGGTGTTTCCATTACATGTTTACCTGTCCAATGGTGCAATTTCGGAGAAAAAATTCCCTCTTGTCAAGAATACAGTCTGGTTCCACCTAAAACTCTCCTTTGGATTCTACCTGAATAAAATTCTAGTCGGTCACATGAGTGGCATCGTTCACATACTTTTTCAATATGGAAATATGAAAGACATTATGTATTCTAAGATTAGGTGGAAAAAATAATTGATATTCCACTGGCCCCACTCTTGCCAATATTTCAAATGGTCCACAATACCTGGATGTTAATTTAGCACAACTCCCTAGTTTAAAGGAGCTCTTTCTGGGTTTTACCTTAACAAATACATGCTCACCTACTCGGAATTCTTCGGAGTTTGTTTAAGGTCTGCATGACTCTTTTGTCTGTCTTGAGCAGTGTTCAAATTGCTTTGTACCTGTTTCACTGTTAGTTCTAGTTATTTTAACAAGTCAAGTCCTAACATCAATCTGTCAACTAGCTTACTCCATGTAATAGGAGTATTACATTTCTTACCATATAGTATTTCAAAAGGACTAAGTTTAGCTGAAGCTTGATAATGATTATTATACGCAAATTCAACTAAGTGCAAATAATCTTTTCACTTCTTGAGATAGTCTATAACATACATTTGTAACATGTCTTCTAGTACTTGATTGACTCTTTTTGTTTGTCCATTCATTTGTGAATGATAAAAAGTACTGAAATTCAATTTAGTATCTAGTCCTTTAAACAAAGATTTCAAAAAATTATCATTAAATTTAGGATCTCTGTAAAAAATTATTACCTTCAGAATTCCATGTAAACGAAAGATTTCCTTCATAAAGATGTCAACAATGTTAGTAGCTTTATGAGTTGTTTTAACATGTATCAAGTGTGTTGCCTTTCTTAGTTTGTCCATAACTACTATTATTGAATCATTTTTATTTTTTCATTTTTAGGCAAACTAGTTATAAAATCAAGACTGAGGACTTTCCATTTCCAATTTGGAATTGGTAATGGTTGTAAAATAACTGATGAGTGTTGATTCTCAACTTTAACTTGCTGACATTCTATACACTTAGCTATAAATTCAAAAACTTCATTCTTCATATTAGGCCAAAAATACTCTTTTCTCAACATGGTCATTATATTTTGATACCCCAGGTGTTTAGAATAAGGACTTTTGTGTACTTCATTTAAAATCAACATTTTAATTTATGGCATTTTAGACACATAAAGTTTGTTTTTATACAACATTAAGCCTTTTTCATTTAAATTGTAATCTGTTTTTACATTTTCAGATTCAACCCGAGTTACTTTTTCTCTTAGATTTTGGTATTCTGTGTCCAGTTTTATTCCTTCTTCCAATTTATCATCTAATTCGGCTTTATAACTGCTAATGGAAGCTATGAAACTTGTTATTGCATTTCTACTTAAGGCATCAACCACTTTATTTTCTTTTCCTTTGGTGTGTATGATTTCAAAATCATATTCACTAAGGAAAACTAACCATATAGCTTGCCTTGCGTTCAGATTTTGTTGATCAAACAAATACTTCAAGCTTATATTATCAGACATTAACAAAAATCTTTTACCCATCAAATAATGACACCACATCTTTAGAGCATGGATTATGAAAGCCAGCTCTAAGTCATAAGTTGCATAATTACTTTCATGTGTTTTTATTTTCCTAGATTCATAAGCAATTACGTGACCTTCTTGTGTCAAACCTTCATTGCATGCATTAGTGCATAAAATGAAATCTTTGTCTGGATATGCTATTTTTATTATGGGTGCAGTGGTTAATAGTTCTTTTAATTTATTAAAACTTTATTCACATTTTTTATCCCAGGAAATTTTTTTTTCCCTTTTTATGTAATGATGTTATAGGATTTGCAATTTTCAAAAATCCTTCTATAAATTTCCTGTAATAACTTGTTATTCCCATAAATTATTGTACATCAGCTACATCCTTGGGAACATGCCAATCAATTATTGCTTTTATCTTATCCGGGTCTACTGATATCCCTTCTTCAAATATCACGTGCCCTAGATATTGTATCTTATCTTTATAAAATTCACATTTACTGAATTTAACATACAATTTATGTTCTCTTAAAACTTGTAGTATTATCTGCAAGTGTTTATTATGTTCTTCTTTCGTTTTAGAATAAATTAGTATGTTATCTATGAAGACGACTACAAATTTATCTAAGTATTTTCTTAGAACACTGTTCATTAAGCGCATAAAAGTTGCTGGAGTGTCTGTTAACCCAAAGGGCATGACCACAAACTCATAGTGCACGTATCTAGGTCTTAAAGCAGTATTAAAAATACCTTCGTCTTTAATTTTGACTTGATGATATCCAGATCTCAAGTCTATTTTTGAAAATATCGTCACTCTGCGTATCTGATCAAATAGATCATCGACGCAGGGTAGAGGATACCTATTTTTAATTGTCATTTTGTTAAGTTGATGATAATCTATACATAGACGTAATGTATCGTCCTTCTTTTTAACGAATAAGACAAGTGCTCCCCAAGGGGATACACTTAGTCTTACATAATTTTGTCTATTAGTTCTTGCAATTGTAATTTTAATTCGTTTAGTTCTAAAATGTTCATTCGATAAGGAGCCTTTGAATTTGGTACAACTCTTGGTACTAATTTGATCTTAAAATCCATATCTCTCTTCGAAGGTAATCCTAGAATATATTTCGGGAAAACATCCAAGAAATCTTGTAGAGTTGGAATATCATTGAATTTTAGCTTATCTTCTTTATCAATTTGTTCACTATTTATTACATGTACAATAAATACTTTACAACCATTCCTTACAGCCTTTTTCATTTGTAAGGCTGAGATTTGTCTAACAAAAACTTTTCTAGGTATTCCTTTGGCTGTAATCCTTTCTCCTTTATCATTTAAACAAGTAAACATTTTCTAAAAACAATTTAAAATTACTTAGTGTTTTTGCAGCCAATCCATACCTGTCAAAACATCATAAGATCCTAATGGTGGTACATTTAACTTAACTTGAGTTTTAAACTGACTCATAAATGAATCACAGTTTTCAATATAATTAGCTACTTTCCTTTTAGTCCTTGTAGCTAACTGGACCATCCAAGACTTTTCAAACTTTTTCATAGATAACTTTCATTTTTCCACTATGTTAGGTGACACATAGCTTAAACTAGAACTAGGGTCAATTAGAAAAGAAACATACTAGTTTTGTATCATACCTTGTACTTCCACCATGGAAGTCTGATGATGAGCCTATAGATTCTCTGAGGCTGCATTTATTTTGGGCATTTCATTTGCTACATCTCCAACTGTTTCCTATTCCTAAATGGTATGCACGTTGTTGAAGTTTCCTTTTCTGTTCAGACAATACTTGGCATAATGCGGTCCTTGACATTTCCAACAATTTACAGGTTCCTTATGTTAATTATTTTTAACATAGTTGTTAGGCACATCCCTACCTTTTGGTGCTGTAGTATTTGAACATGTGTTTTACGTTTAAAATATGCTCCTTGATCATTATTCTTGGAGAAATTCTGAGAATTGTTTCCAAAACTTTTATTAGACTTAAAACCTTTTATCTTCTGATCAAAGTTACGTGTTCTCTTATTCTTCCAGTTAGGTATGTCTTCTCTCTTTTTACTCTGTTCGTAACAGAAGTCATCTTTTCTCATTGCCTCTTCAAGGGTCTTTGGATTATCAAACTCAATTATGTCTTTGAAGCTAGTGGGAAGACAACTTAAAAAACTTTGTATTTTAGGCTTTTCGTCAATTATATAAGGTACATACCTTAATAAGCTCATAAACTAGCTACTTAAGTCTTTCATTAACATTGATCCCAATTTTAGTTCATAAAACTCTTTAGCTCTTTCCTCATAATACTATTCAGATAATAATTTTCTTTTAAAGTACTTTTAAAAAAATCTCCAGGTGAAATACTTTTCCTTAATTTTTTGACTCTTTTTATGTCCTGCCACCAGATGTCAGCTTTTTTTATTAGGTTGTATATAGTCATTTGGGATTTCAGTCTACCGAAGTAGTTATAAATCTGGAAGTATTTCTTCATTCCCAATAACCAAGCCTCGACTTCTTCACATTTTTCTACTTCCTCATTAAACATGGGAGGTTTTATCTTTTTAAATTATCCTGAAATTTCTTCATAAGGTTTATACTTCCTTTTTCTAGGTTTACAGTCGCTTTCACTACTTTCACTTGTGTATTTATATCCACCTCTATATGACCTTATGTTAACTCTTGAAGAAGATTCACTATCAGAAAATTTTAATTTCTTACCCTCGTGTTTGTATGGTACTATTTCAGAATCAGTTTCATACATATTCCTTTTATTTTTCCCTTTGTTATGTATTTTGTCTAGTAGAATTTGATTTAGTTCCAAAACTCTTTCATTATCTACTTTCACAGTGTGTAGTTCATCTTTTAATTCTTTCACTGTTTGAAGTAACTCTGAAGGTTGATTATTTAGTTCCACATAAATGTTGTCTCGATTATTGTGTTGAGATCCATTTTCAGCAGATGCTTCAACACCTTCCATTTTCTTGCAAAACAAAGTTTTATATTTCTGTACATAAATAAATTTAAAACGTGATTGGTATATTTTGTTTTCTTGTTTGCATCCGAGTGAGCCAATCAGGCCTAGTGTTTGGAAACTCGCTCTGATACCATATGTAACATCCTGTACTTTACGCAAATAAAAATAAAAATTTACTATATGTAAATCTGTAATTTCCTAGGAAGATAAATCCATGAGATGTTATATTTTATGCTTTATCAGTTATGACAATAAATACGATGTGGCTTAAACTAGACTGCAAGACTTAAAATACTATGTTTAGTGTTTTTAACAACATGTCATATTTATGACAATACTTTGATGTGTTGTACAATAATATAGTCACTACTTATTTGTCGCTAAAACTAATTTTATTTTCTATCAGTTGAATTTATTTGTTTTTGTTCTTCAGTCCTTGACCCTACCTATCAGCTAGGAAGAGGAGGGTCTCAGGTCTTACTTAGCCTCTACGGATAACGCAAAACCACATTTTCCTTGTGCAAGTGGAAGTGACCAAGTTTTAACTTTCTAGATAAAGAGGCAAGTCTTAAAAAAGGGTACACCATTCATCCTAATAAAAAAGGTGAGACACCAAGGAGTTGTAAACTACGCAAATCATAAATTATTACAAAAGTATATAAAAATTTATAATACAACAAAGGATGGCCATAATCGCAAACCATGAGGGTTGATTTGACGCGTAAGGTTTGTGAATTAAATGGTTACCTACGCAGGCCATGTGGAGGCCTTAATTGCTCCATCCGGTGGCAATTTGACATAATGCAAAACCCTAGGGTTTTATGGTGTCTTGAGAGTAGTGTAAGCTTGTCCTTGAAGCTTTGTCTCATTTGGTTTTTGCTCTATGGAGCTCTGTTGGGATTTTTGTCTGCACTACTATGTAGTTTATCTGTGGTTTCTAAGGTGGAGGAGCCGAGCTATTCGACCCTTGACACCCTTCCTCCTTTCCTGCACACTTGTAGAATTCACTGCATGGTTTTGGTCACGTTTTTATTCGTAGAGAAAGGTAAACTCCTCCTCAGCATTTGTATTAATGATTTTCTTGTGCCATAAATTAGTTTTTATAAATTTATTGTTTGACCCCTATAGGTTGTATGTGCATGAGGCATTCTAGAACGGTTCTCTGCAAACAAAATATTGGTTGGACATTGTGTTGAAAAGGATTTGCGGTCTGGGTAAGACTTGTTACCTCTCCCTTCATGGATCGGTGGCTAGTAGCACCGTGGCTTCTTTTGTGTTTTCCCCATGGCATAGTTTTGGGACTTCATCTCTGTGCCTATCTATTCTGTGTGAAAGTGATAATTTTCTTTGGTAAAGCCATGAGGCATTTAAACTTGATAATGTATGGGATAACACTTTGACTGTGAAGTCGAAGCAACCGTGTAAATGAAAATTTTTATGAACAAAAATGCAGAGTTATTGTTCTTGTTTTTAAGTTGTGAGAACAGTCCTACGATTGTCTCTACGGAAATGTAATTAATCTATTTCCTTTAAAAGAACCCTATGAGAGATTTCATGATGTATATAATTAGTCGTTTTTTATTTTATAGTTTTGTTATTGTTTTTATAAAACTAAAATGTGGGCGTGAGTCCTTTACCCTGTCACATTTGTTTTTGAGAAAGGGTCGTAGAATGAAATTTTGATTTATCTATATATATATGATATAACATTGTAAGTTTTTAGGCATAATTATAAGGTTTTGATATTGATTTCAATTCACTATTTTGATAAATGTGTTTATAAGACCTATTTATATAATTAGTTTGTTAAATAAATCATTGAAGAGAAACTGTAAGGTTTTGGAAGAAGTTCTGTAGGAGATTTAAAACTAGATTTATTTAAAACCTTGATATTGATATGGGATATAACATCATAAATTAACATTACAAATTAATTTTAATATAACTAGTAAACAACAACATATAAGATATGTTTGACCTATAAACCTGGAATAGTGAACATCAAAACTGACTATAACATTACAGCTTCCTTTTCCATAGTAATACAAACAGTTATCATTTAAACTTTTGTAGATACTGAACATACTTCAAGAAACAAATATATAGATATATAATTAAAACATAGATAAATATAAACAACTAGAACCTAGATAATTTGTAGAAGGGGGGAAAACAACCAAAGGAGACTGTTCCACCCAACCGTCTCTTGAAGCAGCCAAGATTACTTGCTTAGGACCCTGAATCCTATTCATTGAACCACTAGGATGAATATCACTATATAATAGTCCACACAACAACTTACTAAAACTTAGCACTCGTTAGCAGACTTAACTCAACAATTCCACTTTAGCTATCCCCTCATCAAATTCCTTGTGTGCTTGAACTTTCAGTTTGTAGCAGTCAGAAGGTTCATTCACTTGGAAAATATAATGTAGTAGTGAGCCTCCTACTCAATTTGATGGTATTTATAAGATTTCCTAGGTATTTGGGTCAGTTTTGGAATTAAATGAGCCACCTGCTCAACTCCCCCTCTCAGGGAACATGACCACAATTTTAGGGATTATGCTTCGTGCAACAGCTAGAAAATGAAATGCTAGTGTAGCCACTTGTCAACCAGCCTTCTGCAGCTGCTCATTCCTTTTAGTGGGTCAGTGAACATTCATTCAACAGTCTCCTTTGGATAGGTGTCTCTTCTATTTAATTATTAAAATAAATAATTCTTCAATTATAGTCATCCTTGACCAAGTTGGTCATAAAAACTTTACAATAAATTTAACATAATGTTTTCTAAAATAAAATAAAAAATTATTTTTCAGTTCTAGTTGTGTTAGCATTGGAATCCAATGCTCTTTATAAGCTATGGAAATGGCAGCCGAATGACCGGAATCCCTATGGAAAGGTGGGGTTCTTTAGCAATAGTTGATTTAAATAACTTCTAAATATATAATTTGCAGTTGTGTTTTATGTAGTAATCATTGACGAGTCACTAAGAGTTGGTATTTTCTCCCAGTCTACAACGAGTATTCCACCACATATGTGGCAACCAGCTAGTGGGATTGTTATGACTAATGACATTTGTGAGACAAATCTAGAATAAATTGTTGCTTGCATAGATTTGTTGAATAATGATTCACATGTGATGTATGATTTTGGTGGCAAGGTCTCCTTATTCAATATGATGAAATTTAAGGTGAGACTCCCTTTTACCTAAAGATCGGTTTCTTTTCAATTTTTCTGATGAGACACATGATTTTAGTTTTGGAACATTGGTCTGCTTAGTGATTTTTAGTCTAAAGTATTACTTGTGAATATAACTTTTGTGCTTTTTAACTTTCAAATTAAGTTGGAATGGGGTTTAGTTCAAGATCACTTGAAAAGGTTCGTGTGCAATGTTTGTCACTATAGACTAATAAGTAAAAGGTTACCAATTTATCTACAGTTTAAACCATTGATTTTATGGCATACCAATTAGTGATTTATTGCAGGTCATGACAACTTTGATGCCACCTCTTCCTGCAACCACTTTTCTGGCATTCGACCCCTAGGACAATAACATCATTGCAATTGGCATGGAGGATTCATCAATTCAGATATACAATGTTCGAGTTGATGAGGTTTTGCCTTTGAATATATCTTTGAATTTATATTTCTTTATTGTGCCCTTTTACCAAAATGACCTCTAACTAGCATGCTCTGAACTTGCCTCATTTTTTACAGGTGAAAACAAAGCTCAAGGGTCACCAAAAGAAAATCGCAAGCCTATATTTTTCACATGCTTTGAATGTGTTGGTATCTTATGGAGCTGATGCCCAAGTACATGGTTTCTTTTATTGTTGTATCTAGTCTGATTTTGTGATTCTCATTTTAAAGTTTGCAAAAAATTACTAGAGTAGAAATGTTTTGTTCTCACAACCAATTTTTTTTGACAGTTATGTATCTAGGGCATCGATGGATGGGACAAGCAAAATTCAAAAGTTGTAACAGTACAGCCAGGAAGATAATCACCAATGGTTGGGGATACAAGAGCTCAGTTTCATAATGATCAAGTTCAGTTGTTGGTTGTGCATGAGAGCCATCTTGCTATATATGAAACTTCCAAGTTGGATCGCTTGTGCTCCGTAAGCACTTTTAAGCAGTCTTGAATCCAAACATATACAATTATATATGTCACTTAATCTTTGTATCTTATTGGATGACCTTGTTACATGTTTGCATTGCAGTGTTCTCCTCATGATTCTATATCTGCTCCTATTTCAAGTGCTATATACTCATGTGACAGCCTCCTAGTTTATGCAAGCTTCTGTGATGGTGCAGTTGGAGTATTCGATGTAGAAAGCTTGAGGCCACATTGTCGCAATGCATCTTCTCCATATTTACCATCAGGAATGAACAGGTAAATGGGTTCTTTCATTCAAGGTTGATATATATATTCTTTAGATTTGGATTTTGAGAGGTCATATTATGGTTTAATTTTTTGTTTGGTTATTTAAGCAGCAACAATGCCTATCCTCTAGTCATTGCATTGCATTTGTTTGAACCGAATCAATTTGCGCTTGGAATGACATATGGAGGAGTTCATGTTATTGAGCCTTCAGAGGCAGAAGGGAAATGGGTGTTGGACCTCCCCTAGATAATGGAGTTGTTGGATCACATCCAACATTAAGTAACTAAGGATAGGAACCACCATCAAGGTATTTCAATTGGAATATAAGAACAATATGAAGTACATTGTACTACTTTGTGTCTACCAACTGTTTGTGTACAAGAATACCATGATACCAATAGCTTATTGGCAGTAAAATGCCTCACTTGTTTTCCATTTTTTTGAGGCATTCCATCAAGATTGTAATTTTCATCAGATATTGTTCAATAGTGTAGATGGAGGTAAAACAATTATAAATGATATGTAAATGAGTATCTAGGTGCAATCCTGGTCACTAAATTTTTTCTAGGTGGTGTAAAAATCAGAAGTCTGCCATTGGAGCATAATTCATGAATGTTCTTTATGTGGGTTTATTTGTATCGATTTTTGAAACCCTACTTTGTACCAGATGAGTTTTTTTATACTATGTTCATGTGAATTAAGACAATCCTGGTTTATGTGGAAGATTTGTTCGACTCTAGGGAATATTATATTTATTTAACCGAATCAACATTTTTGGGTTGAATACTATTGGAGCTCAGATTGAAGTGTAATCCAATTGAGAAAACATTAATTCTGCATGGGTTTCTCAATTGACTCAACTAACCTTCTTGTTTTATGACTATTGCTTGAACATACTGATATGGAAATCTATGGAAAGCAAGAATCTCAGTGGATACGATGTTGCTTATATTATTTCAATGTGTGAAGTATTTGTTTTTTTCTTTTTGGTAGACTTGTTGAGTGGAGAGAAATCCAAGTTCCTTGGAAGTTGTAGTATCACACGTTTTGGATATGAGATTAATGGGAGACTTCATTTATGCATTAGTAGTTGTGAGAGTGTCTATGCTCTTCACAAGACTCACATGATTTAACAATGCTTGTAACTAGCTAGGAATGCATGAATTGTAGTTGCTTTTATAATATCGACATAGGTCATGTGTTGGGTGATGTCTGAAATATATCAATGGATATGTTGGCATACATGGTTCTAACTTAAAAAAATTTCATCATTGTTTTGCTGGGAAGCCATCAGTTGAGGTCATTGTGTTACAATCTACTTATCCATAGTTAATGATTTTAAACAATATATTTATTTTCAGTATTTTGCAGTTGTTTTATCGAGTATGCTCTTGGGGATGGTCATCTATATATAAATTGCTCTTTAATGGGAAGAGCGAAGCCAATATTAGCTGGAATGCTTATTATCTTGTGTTTAATTTGGAGTGTACTTTCTTTAATATTAGAAATATACACCTTACAACTACTTTGTGTTGTACATTTTCAGATTTGCAAATGAATCTATCATTTTAAGATGCATAAAAATAGCTACACTATTGCCTAAAAAAAATGTGTTGGATGTGGCACTCCATTAAGATGCAGATGGATGTGAGTGAGTGCTTTTTGTTTACTTTTTTCCCATCCCCACTCAAATACATTGTTTAAAGAAATTTATATGATTTTGCTTATGTTTTATCATAACAACAAATAATCAAGTGAAGCATTGATGCATTCTTAAATACTCTAAGCTGTTTTCTTTTTTAATTTCTCCCTTCTTTCATATCTGTAACTTACTCACCAACCGTCATTTTTAGTTTAGCTAGTTTACCTACTCTATTAATTTTTGCACTTCTATCTAAGAATGATGTTGATAAGCCAAAAGTGTATCTTGATGTGTTCCAAAACCTTCTATATGCAAAAGAAGAAAGTTGCACTCGTAGGAAAGTAAAATACATAGTAGTTTCTTCTTGTTCTTGTTTTTACTTAGAATATAGTAAAAATTCATGTTATAAGTTCCAAATTGTAAGTCAAATGATGTCAAGTTGGTTGCCACCAAGTGGATAAATCAATGTATTATTTAGTGTTCTACCTAGATTAAAAACTCCTTATTGTTCTACTTTCATGGTCTCACCTAGCTTCTAATACCCTACAAAGAAGCTCCCCTTTCCCTCAATTCCTCTTTGATCTTCAATACCTCTTCTACTTATTTCTTGGTAGTTTCTTTTGTTTAGTGTTTCATATGTCCATAACTTTATATGTTGGCCAGAACTTGGATCTAATCTCATTTAGAATACCAACCACACTTTCCTTCATTTCCTTGGCTAAAGAAAAAACATTTTCTAGGGCCTCATGACATCGAGGCTAAGTTGTGTAAACCATGGAAATGTGTATGGAAGTGAAAGGTTATCTCCAAATTTTTTGGGAACTAAGGAAATGACATATTTAAAACACACACACACACACACATTAGAAAATATCAAATCATCTAGAAAAAGTAGACTTAAATGATCAAGAAAATTAGAATGATAGACATCACAACAACAATTAATAGAAAACTCATGTATATATTAATTCCCATAGATGATCAAATTACAAACAAAAAAAAAATGAGCCTTATATATTAGGTTGTATGTGCCAAAATACATTGTGGGTTGGCTCACAGATTCATCAACCTCATAATCATCTAGACCATGAAAATAAAAAATCCAAAATTAGCATTGTATACTAGGCAACGGGAAAACGGTGAGAAAGTTGGGTTCTCCTTTAGTTTATCCTTTGAGAATCATTAGGTTTCTTTTCATTCCTAGCCTTTCCTATGAGACTATTGTTTTCTCACAACCACCCATACGAGTACTCTCTTCATTCAACAAAAGTGCCTTCACTCTACTGCAAGGGCTTTTGTAGGACACTTCTTACAAAGAATGCAGTCCCATACACAAATTCCACCTTTCGGAATATGTTCAAGCTCTCTCACATACTTCCAAAGAGGATATTAGACATTTTTATTTCTTCATTTTGATCTAGGAGGCGTGGACAAATGCCACTTTCAAAGACCGTGGATGCTGCAAATCAACATTTAAATCTGCTCACTGAAAGCATTAAAGCTCGCAATTGTCTTGTTGTTTTTTACAACAATATTTTTTGTTGGAAATGCTCTTAAGGTTGCTCTCAGTGCTCATAAAACACTTATTGTTACTCTAAGAAGGCTATTTCTATTGAGGAAGGTGTGATAAATGAAGGAAAGAATGGTCATTTTGATGACATAGGGTTTCTATATTGTTCTTACCTCTTTTTATAATACATTGAAAACTTGTTAAATAACAATTTCTGAATGTTAATCAGGGTTTTCATCTTTAAACAATAACCATTTTTCATTTTCAGATGTCACGTGAGACGTCTAGGAGGGATATTGCTATTGAAAAAAGTGTGAGAAATGAACGAGAGCATGAATTTTTAAAAGAAAATGAAGGGGACCTGTTGTTTCTATATTGTTCTTTCCTCTTTTTGCAAATCATTGAAAACTTGTGTAATAATATTTTTTAGATGTCAACGAGGGTTTTTCATCTTTAAACAAAAAATACTTTTTCATTTAGAGTACCCCTACTAATACAATCTATACATTGTTTCTCTCCATTATGCCATCACTCCCAATTCTAAGTATGTCTCCCATATTAATTTTCCCAATTCTAAGCATTTTGTTGCTAGAAATTGGGGAGTATATATTTTTTGAAAATTCTGTTCATATTAAAAAATATTAAAGGTGATAAATTTGATATTATTTGGTTGAAATAACTTATACTAATAGATATTAGCACCAAAATCTCAAGTTGAAATTGAAATGAATGTAAACTATTTCTTAAGATAGGAGCGATTCCATTGCAAAATAGTTCAAACCTTCATTGTGCTAGGCTGGATAAGCTAGATTAGTATAATTATCAATAAATGTATGGTTGGCCATGGATAGGCTAGATTCACACAGATAACCAAATCCATTCAGAAACCAACTTGGATTAGGCATATACAACAAATATTTCAGAATGACATATGCAAATAATAATATCATAGATGATGATGAATGAATGAGAAAATGAGTACAACACATTTATAAATACACATTTAATGTATTACATAATGGGGAAAACATTGTGCTTTATTGAAAAAGCCACACCATGAGTGACACCAAAACAGTTACAACGAAAAAACATACACATATCGGAGATGTGTAACAATGTGCAAGCCTAAAATTTGTTGCAACATATGTTGGTACCCTTTCATTTTTCACAACCCATTTGGAGTTGACATTTCCCCAACTAGTAGATCAACTGAAATCCTATATGTAATACCCCAGTTTTGACTCCATGGTATTGAAACTGTACATGATGTATATATTGCATTAGAATCATGGCAAGGAGCTCAAGACCAAGGCCCTGCCATTGATTGGTGTTTTGTGTATAGGTGATCAAGGTTGATACCTATGGTTATGGTGCTGAGTCAGAAACTGTATATTTTGATGTATAATGTAACTATGCAATTGATAAAATACCACAACTAGCTATGGGACTGCAATGTGAAAGAGATGGGGGCATGATTTCATAAGGAATAGGGAGGGGAGTTAGTCAAACGCCAAAGCCAATAGGGTGAGACCAGATGTCAATGGGGCAACCTATGAACCCTCAACTACCTTTTGTCCTCTATCCTCAATCATTCATTTCTTCCACAAGTTGGTTGAGGCAGTTAATGCCTTGGGCAGAAAAAGGCATGGCAATCTGATTGTGTGTCTGAGCAAACCTGCAAGTCTGCAGTATGGGAGTTGCAGTCTTGCTTCTGAAGCAAGTAAACCCTGGAATGTGTGCCCATTCCATCATCTTAGTCTTCACCTAAATGTTGTGGTCATTCTGATCATACACGCTCTCTCATTTTTACGCATTGTTCATTCCTGATCCGACAGTCGCAATTGTTCACTGTGGCACAGCATGATCCTGTGTTTGTTCACTGTCTGGAGTGGCATAATAGGTTGTTCTGCAGTGTTTCTCTTGAACTATAGTGTGGTATGCAAACCTGTTTTCTTTGTGTTACAGAGTGAATCCTGTGTTGCTATGTTATCCCTGTGGTTTATTGTGTTGTGCACCCTTGTTTGGATCTAAACTGTATGCAAGACTTAGGAGTGGAAGAGACGTAGAGCATGCTTGATAAACCTAGTGCGGAACCTCACAATAAGATAAGAGTGATTGGTGAATATGCTTTGCACATCCTGAAGAGCACTGGAAGGGAAGGTGTAGCCCGAGGGATTGTGGAGCAGAGAAGGGGACACTTCCTTGTGTTGGGTGTGTAGGCAACGTGGATGCCATGCCAGATAGATCTTGTGAAGGTGTCCTTAGCTCTGTGGATGAGCTCACTAGCTTAGCAGTTCTTCCTGTCCACTACCTTAGTAGTCTGGTAAACCCAATTGTACATTGGATTGGCTAAGCAGCCTAATAAACCCAACTGGTAGTTGGCTTGGCTGTGTCTTGCTGTGCATTTTTTCTTGGTGAGTAATCCTTGGCTGGACACCTTGATAAACTCAACATTGTGATGGATTGACTGTGGACAAACTGATAAACCCATTAGCTAGTTGGCTTGGCTGGTACTTATTGTGAGAGTTGGCTTGGCTAGTCCTTATGGTGAGAGTTGGCTTGATTGCGAATAGTCTGATAAACCCTACTGTATGTTGGCTTAGCTGAGTAAACCTGATAAACCCAGCAGCGTTTGTCTTGTAAGCCTGCAGCTTGATAAACCCAACTTGGTGTTGGCTTGGCTAGACAATCTAATAAACCCAACTGAAGGTTGGCTTGACTTTGTGTGTTATGATCTTGCTGTGTGTGAACTTGTTGTTCCCCAGTTCCTTGTTGAAATCCTGCCCAGCTCGAGGGTGGCAGTTGTGTTGAGAGATTGATGAACATAACTGGCCTATGGTTGGGTGGAACGTTCAGCGACATAGCTAGTTGCGGGAAAGCTTCATCATCAAAGATAAGTTTTCCATGTTAAGTTGTTTATGCAATGTATTTGCTTATGAATGAACACACTGAGTATGATGAATGCTTGTTAATGTTTCAGTAAAGTTACGGTTGATGATTGTTCCTGCGTTTGCATTTATATTTGCCTTGTATGTTTTAATGCATTTTTCCTAAGTTCATGGAGGCTAGAAGCTTGTTACATAGTTAGAATGCCTTTGACTTAGCATTTCCGACCCTTGAAATCCGCCTGGGGAAGGCAGAAGGCATAAATTGAAAAATGGTAGTTGAAATAGGGAAGAATGTGGGTTTCCGCACCCTGGGATCCGCTTATGGAAGGGCGGAAGGCAGGAAGTGGAAGAATGGCTGAAAGTTTCAAGGAAGAGTTGGACTTCCGATTTTTGAGTTCAGAAAGTCGGAAGTCGGGAATCGACAAAGTGGATAAAGTTCTGAGGAAAAGTTGGTTTTCCACTTTCCGAGTTCCGCAGTGGTAGGGAGGAAGGCAGAGCCGAAGGTAAACAAACGCAGGCATCAACTTGTGGGTTTTCTGATTTTTGGGTTCCGCGGTGAAAAGGCAGAACCGTGGTTGAAGGACTCTGTCGAGCGTTATGTTTTCAACTTCCAAGTTTCAAAGGCAGAAGGAGGAAGGCAGAACCATGGTTGAAGGACTCCGTCGAACGTTATGTTTCCGACTTCCGACTTCCAAAGAAATAACCGTGGTTGAAGGACTCTGTCGAATGTTATGTTTTCGAGTTCTAAGTTCTGAAGGTGGAAGGTGGAACCGTGGTTTGGATGACCCCATTGCACGCTATGTTTCTGATTTCAAATTTCACAGCGGAAGGAGGAAAGGGGGAATGTGGAAGGCAGAGTGCGAAGGGACAGGTTCAGTGTGAAAAAGGTGTTTCCTGTCGCAGAAGGGTCCTGTCAGGGGCAGAACGACTGTTACAGTGGTTCTAAGCCTGAGAATGAATGTTGAAGAGTGTGTTAATGTCCATGCCTTGTGTTTCGAAAGGAGAACAAGGGTTTTTGAAGCAAAATTTTAATTTATCTGCATTATGGGGTATGTGGACGTTACACTATTAATATCTGAATGGTGGTTGATAGTAAAAAAATGAAACTCGATAGCAATGGTTCTTGCTTCTACATGAAGCGATTTTAAATTCTCGTTTCTAAGTTAGTAGATTCCTTTCATTTGGCTACATACAAGTTCAGAATTGGTGTAGACATATATGCCATTGGCTCTGTACATTTTGGTTGTTTTTAGCCCTTCTATAAGGGCAATGTAGTAAGCCTCGTTGTTCGTTCTTGTTCCACCTACTCTCTTTTTCTGTGGATAACCTCATTTGAAACATTGTTGGTGCATGACATATTCAATTGTTGCATGTCCGGGGTTGGGATAACATTTCACTTCAATGCACAATGTCCATTCTTGCACCATCTTGTTTTTTTGGATGAGCTGCAAAAACAATAACAAAACAAAAAGAAACAATAATCAAGCTAGATCATGAATCAAGAATTAAAAAGAAACATTAATCAAGCTAGATCATGAATCAGGAATTAAAAAGAAACATTATAGTTAAATATTGATATAAGTGTGAGAGTACCAAATACAATGAAAATGATAGATTTAGATGTGGTGTATGATGGAGACAGATTAAATATACCAAAACCATGCATACAACTATCAAAATTTGTGCGATAGTATCCAACAAAAGTATAGTCATAGGGGAGGTTGTATTGGTTGGTATCACCTACTGCAGGAATTCCAAGATTTCAGTTGCCAATCGTGCTTCCATTTCAGTTGTGGTTGTTAAACAATTTAGGGAATCATCTAACTAGTAAAGGAGGTCAAAACATATTAAACTAATGAAGTGTGCATTAAAATTTTGAACCGAGCCCAATAGTAGAGTAGATATTTCAAATTCTAGTGATAACCATAAGTTTCCAAGAGCTACGAGTTTTGCATCTCTATTTAGGTAGCAACAAGTTACTGTAATTTATTTCATCAACAAGCTTTAATATTGATGTAGAAGGAGCTAGGTGTATGAATGATATTTCTATTGAATTGGTTGAATCAAAGAAATTGAAAACTCAGTGCAACATCCATCAATGTTCATGTCTCTTAGTTTTGACTTCTTATCCATGCATAAAGCATTTACCGTCAAGGAATCACATTGGAGGGATTTGGCTGGACAAAATTAGGGATCCCATCCCCCATGGAAGGACAATCCATTTCTCTCAAAACCATTAGTTAAAACCAATAGTAAAATGGCTTATTATGCGTTTCCAGACGATTGTGATGCAACACTTTTTTATCATCCCCTCCCTACTTTATGATTCTACCACTCAATGTAATTAGAGTGTAGATGCGAAGATATGACTATTACTCAAGCTCTAGTGATTCCCAAGAGAAACGAGTATGCATTACCCCTTCAATGGGAAATGAATGGGGTTTCACATTGCTCAATTTAAGGGGTTCTGGTCAGGTTTTGGGGTGTAAATGTAGAATCAGAGGGTTCATTAGCATCATCTACCATGCCTTACATTTTTGAAAAACCATACCAATGTGATCATACCCACCCAATGGTTCTATCAAGGGGATTTACTAGCTAGAACAAAGGAATTGGCCACGGTAGGAATTATTTGCCCATTATTGCAGAAGAGCCTAAATTTAGCTATAAATTCAAAAGAAATGAAAATGTATAAGAATAAAAAGAAAGAAACCAATAATAGCTTTTACCACGGTAACATAGGAGATCTACATGGAGGCTGGATACACCTTTGATCTGTGTGGAGGCATGGATGTACCTTTGATTTTGCAGGCTAGAAGAAGCTAAGGAATCTGTAGAGAGTTCTACTAGGCAAGAGATACGGATTTTCAGTGCAAATGTGCGGAATTTCGAAGAGATGAAGAAAGAAATGGACGAAGCTAGGCCTATTGATGTATTGATTTGCAATCAAGGGCAACTAAATCGTGCGGTGGAAACCTGTGGAGAAAGCTTTCATAATGAAATACAAACTGTGAAATACTTAGAACCCTTCACGATGTCCTCTCGCGCTGGGCAAAATGAATCAGAATGAAAATTTGCAACCTTTGGTTTCTGTATGTAGGATTTTTTTTCTCGTGTTCTTCTCACTAAACCTTAAGACTTTAAATCAATACCAAATAAGAAGAGTTTGATGTTGTTATGTGTCTATAGAAGTGAAGTGCGTTGTGTGTGCATGACCAACACTCTGTAGAGTGCTTGTGAGTCAATCTCGCTACCTTGATAATATTGGCTTGGATTGTGTTCCAATTGCTTGGTTACTAAGATTATCGATATTGACAACACACGTAACTGTTGTTCTGCTGGAGAAAGCTAAGGAATATGTAGAGAGTTCCACTGGAGAAATCTTTCATAGTGAAATACAGACTCTGAAATACCTGGACCCCTTCACGATGTCCTCTTGTGTTGGGCAGAACAAACGCGGTTAATCCTCCTCGTAGTAGAGTTTCTCGTGTAATGGCAGAGTTTCAGATATTTGGCAAAGTTTGTGCATCCGAATCAGGGAGGGAAACAGAGAAACGGGTGCAATTCGAACCCACCAACCTTACAAGCTACATTAACTACGCCATCCAACATCTACGACCCCCAACATCCAACGTGGAGCATGATGGGAAGGATTGGCGACGTGCCCAGCTGGGAGGATCCTCGAATATGGAGTGGGGGACTGTGTCGAGAGGGCCCATTTGTGGCCGGAGGATTTCGCCCGAAATCTCACCGTTCGGGTGAAATTGTCGCTCTTGTAGACAAGTCCTATATTTAATTCTTTTAAATATTAAAATAATTTGTTCTATAATTTCCATACTATTACCAAATTTTTAACCACCAAGTTTCAATATGTAAGTTAAAATATGTAACTTGCCTTTATTTTTTAAAGAAAAATATATCAGCATAAATCCATTTTAAATTTAAAGCTATCAAATATTCACCAAAAATTTTCCATAATTTTCTTAATATTTTACCAAATTTTTAATAGAAAAATTTAAATATATAACTCACTTTTATTTTTCAAAATAAAAAATATGAGTATAAATCCTCCCTTTTAAATTGAAAGCCATCGCATATTAAGAAGATCCAATTTTTTGAAATATAACATGCCATTAGCATTCCCAAGTACAAGGAGGATACCAAAAACTGCACATATATTATAACAAACAAGGTAAAACGTAAATGTTTCTTGCATATGCGTAAATGCACGAATGGATTACTTTGAAGTGCATTTGGCCATTGCATAGCTTTGTTTTTATTTTCAATTTATTTGACAAATAATTTAAAGAAATATAGCAAAATAAAAATACTAATTGGTTGGACGTCCGGCTGTACAGGTTCAATTTATTTGACAAATTAAAGAAATATAGCAAAATAAAAATACTAAGCTGTACTGCTATTAACATTAGTCCAAAAGTTGCACAGCGCCGCTGCTACTTTTGCTTTTGCTTTGTTCTTCCTGTCACGGTGGTCCTAACATGATGTGTGGAATGCTCCCTTCAATCGTCGACGCAGCGACTCAACTACTCCCTCACCCCACTGCAGCTTGGGACAGTTAGGGGCACTCAGCTCCTCCAACGACCTCAAAAGCTCCACACCTGGAAGCTCTTTCATCTCCTCACAAAAATCAACTTTCAGTGTTCGAAGCTTTGTCAACTGAGCCAACCCTTGTATGCTCTTGAGCTTCTTCAAATAAGAAACATCAATCACCACCAAAGACGTCAGCGTTTCAAGACTTGACAATTCCTCTACTTGTTCACACCAGCTGATTTCTAACTGTACAAGTTTTATCAGACTGGGGAGCCCTCCTATTTGCCTCAATTCCTTACACCTGGACAAGCTCAGATGCTGAAGATTCGGGCAAACACCTTGGGTAAAGGATATTTCACTTATTTTTGTGTTGAACAACCTTAACTCCTTGAGCCCAAACATGCAATTGGAGTTCAATTTATTGAACTGTGTTTTTCTTTCTCCTTCAACATTTTTAAATGGATGTTCACGCAATGGACAAACTGATACTACTAAAATTTGGAGATTGTCCATCTTCATAAAATATTGTGGTAAGCATTCTATCCCACAAAGATTTAGTGACAAATCTGTCAACTCAGACAATAGTCCAAAGGATTCAGGCAAGCATTTCAAATTCGGCGTCATAAACAGTAACAACCGTCTCAACTGAGACAGCATTCCAAAGGATTCTGGCAGGCATTTCAATTTGGGGCACTCCAACAGTGACAAATCATTCAAACTCCCGAGGTAACTGAACGAGGGTGACAACCCTTCCAGCAAATCGCCACCTACTTTAAGACATTCCAAACTGCATAGTTCTCCAAAACTGGTTGGCAATTCTTTTAAGCTCGTTCCGCTCAGATCTAAATATTTCAAGAACCGCTGATTTGTGATTTGGGGAGTCAATTCTTTCACATTGCTGCAGCTGTAGAGATCCAAGTATACCAGCGTGGTGATATCTTCCAGTGTTCTATTAGAAATGGTCAAATTGGGACAATCCCTCAAACATAGATATTTCAGTCGAGTTAAATTCCCAAAAGAATCTGGAAGCATTTCCAACATTTCGGAGTGAGACAAATCGATGTGCTGTAGATTTGTTAGCTTCCCGAAGTTATCAGGCAGGGATATCATTGTTGAACACCTTAATAGCTCTAAGTATTTCAAAGAGGTCAGATCACAAAACTCTTCCGGCAAAGTTTTGATTGCGACTGGTTCGGCTAATGGGTTAAATATTTCAATTTTTTCAAGCTGCTTCAGCTTCCCTATAGACTTTGGAATGTCTGATAGGGGAGCCCAGATTTTTAACTCTCGCAACTGAAGAGGCGCCTGCAAAACGCAAATGCAAATGTTCAGGTTTCAACTCTAAAAAAAGATATATAAATGAGATGAAATGAAAGAAAATTAAACAGGCAGGCATTTGTCTACCTGAGATTCACGGTGCCACAATTTTTTTATATTGCACCCACCCACTTCTAACACTCTTAATTTCTCCATAGGAATCCACGAGGGCAAGGAATTGTAAGGGCACTTATACCAGCAGAGCCATATGAGATGTGTTGACCCCGCTCTTTTCAGTATTCTTTCTAAATAATCATCTTCAGCTGCAACAAGATGCAAGTTCTTCATACCACGAAAGTGGAAATTACTGAACAGATGCCTCAGGCAGTTCCCAAACACCTTGTCACTCCATAGTCTCCATATTTTGTACCGTGACATTTTTGAACCTATCCCCATTCCTAGAGAATGTCGGATATTTATAGTACTCACCATCTTAATTCCGCGAACTTGGGTTATTGCCTGTTTATTGATGAAAAGTATACAGATCTATCACTATTGGAGTAAACAAACTTAAAAAGATTCATAAGGAAAACAAATGTTGCAATAATTGAATAACTTACACATGAGGATCGCTCCAACAAATCATCAGTGTTGTTTGTTTGCTGCTGCCAATCACGAATGGGCATTGATTCTTCCTCTGTAATATTTCTTGCCAAGTCTCTAATGTGATCATGCATTTTTATCTTATTTTCAATATCCACCTGCAACAGACACTTGTTCTCAAGATTTCGAAGTCCCACCAAACCCCATATACTGACTGCCATATCCCGGTCTTCTCCGGTGAAAAAACAAGCAATATCCAAGAATATTGGCTTATCCTCTTTACTTAGTGAGTCGTAACTGATTCGAAGTTTCTGGTGTATCTCATCAGGTAGTGTTTGCTTAAGCCGATCCAACTGCTCTTCCCAGTAACATGTGTCATTCTCTCCACAAACAAGCGCCCCAAAAACTTCCAATGATAATGGCAACCCATCACACGCGCTTATAAACCGATCCACCAAATCTACAAATTCTGGTTGTGGATGTGACTGAGAAAAGGCATAGGAGCAGAAGAGCTCTTGGGAGTATTGTCTATTGAGCCCCTCAAGCTTATACATCGATGGTTCTAGGATTCCTGCATTTCTGAGTACATGCTTGTCACGGGAGGTTACCAGAATCAAGCTACTGGAGTTAAGGATCTCCTTAATAGGCAAAAACGCTTCCAGTTGACTGGCATGATCTATATCGTCTACAATTACAAGGGCGTTACAAGGTGAGAGATACCGTTTCAGCATCCCTATCCCTTCATCAAGACTCTCAATTTTGACCTCTGTATGTTTCAAGTCCCTAATAAGTTGACTCTGCAAATAATTCAGAGATCTTCTAGCTGCGTTTTCTCTAACGTCAGATAGAAAAGAGCATTCACTGTAACATGAACTATTACGGTTGTAGAATTCTTTAGCCAGTGTCGTTTTTCCAACTCCGCCGACACCCACAATCCCCACAACCTTGGCCTCCACGCGCTCCTCCTCATGCTGAGGCAATAAAACTGTCTTTATGAAATCCTGCAATTTGTCCTTGAGACCAGTTGGATATTGTGCCACATACAATGGTGTTTTGGGAATATTTTTCAACACACTTCCCACGACCTTATTCAACAGCTCCTCCTCATCCCTGAAAGAAATACAATATTCATTTGAGAGCAAAGCAATAGGTGTAACCTATCGTAATGAAATTGTAGAAAGGCCTTTTTTTTTATGATCCAGGATCCACATCCAACAAAATGTATGATCTACATCCAACAAATATATTGGAACTCCATATGTTTTTCGATCTCTAGTTTTTAATTTATTCCCAATAAAAATCTTTAACTAATCAGAAACAGTTTTCAATTAAAAAAAAACATTCATTTCTTTAACTAATCAGAAACAGTTTTCAATTAAAAAAAACCATTCATTTCTTTACAATCATCTAAAACCCACCGAAAGAAATCCGTTATCACCTCAGTCCCATAATTTATTCAGGAGTCTAAACATTCTTGGCGAGTTCTTCATTTTTTTAAATTCAGAATTATGTAATGTTCACGGAAAGAAATCCATTATCACACATTTTTGGCGAGTTTTTGATTTTTCAAATTCAGAGTTATGTAATGTTCAAATTATGTTTATGAAAGCATAAACAAATTAAGAAATTGTCAAACATATAATCTACACCATTCATTATTATTTTTCTATTTTATTTAAAATTAAAAAATAATATGATTAAACCCTAAATGTCCAAACATAACAAAGGGACATCCAAACCCAAACTCTCAAAAATCCAAATTAAACCACGACTCAAAAATCCAAACCAAAACTGCAAAAAAAACCCAATCCTAAACATATTCATCATCACACTATACATCCAAAGCCAAAGTGTAAAAAACCGAAACCCACTCTCCAAAAAAACAAAACCTAAACAAACTAATTATAACAGAAATGGGAAGAGTTAGTCGGATGGAGATGCTAACCCATCCAGCTCGAAACCACTTATGTCGGCAACATGTGAAAGAGCGTTTCTCCAATTTTGAATAGCTTGGATATCGTAGCGTAGCTTTTCTTCACCAGTTCGAGTGTCGACTGTTTTCTTCTGTTCGGCCAAGAACAATGCTTCGGCATACGATCCAGGTGTACCTCTGCCTGTCCATCGAAGCTCGGAAGGCTTGACATTGTAAAAAACTGGAAGAATAGTGCCCTTCGACTTCACCATGAGGTGAAGCTCATCCAAACACCATTTGGATTGGGCATAGTTGGGAGAAAATATGGCAATGTGGACAGAAGCGACTTGAATAGCGGCTTCTATTTGACAAGTGATGTTGCGTCCCTCCACCAATTCTGGCTTGTCCAAGAAAACTCGCAATTGATGGTCCAGCAAACGACGGTAGAGATGGGTGGCTAAAGTGTTCTTGACATCGGGTCCCCTGTGATTGATAAACACATCGTAATAGGGATAAGAAGGGGAGGCCGAGGAGGAAGCTGCAAGAAAAGCCATTGGCAATGGAAATGGATGAACCGACAGACAAACAGAAGGGAGGAAAATATGAAGACGATGAAACCTGCAAGGCAGATAGATAGAGCTAGGAAGTGATGAAGAACAGTGGCGCATCGTACATAAAACAACTTAGGCGTGGCTGAAAAGTGGAGGCGCTTTTAGTTGAGTTATGATATCTCCCACCGGCCACCGTACGTACAGAGATTCTTTATGTGGGTGTGTGACAAGACGTAAAGTCCAAATTAATAAATATGCTTGGTTCCAATTCCAACTTGCAAAGGAAGCGAATGGTCAATCGGTGATGCCTCATTCGAAAAAGTTTAAAATCTTCTATTGTAAGCAAATGGAATCGAAAGTTGAAGGAAATACCCTCCCCGACAAGTCACTAACTTTAAATAATTCCTTTTAAAAGAAAAATAATTAAAAATACAGTTGGGTTAAAATTATCTTTTAACAAGTGCTGTGATGCATGGCATGAGAAAAATGGCCAGGTTCATAGGTAAAATTGTATGGAGCGGAATTGAATTGGTCAATGTATACATTGACTCTGTATTATTAACCTCATTGTTGTAAAAAAATTAAATTGTCTTACAAATGTTGTACATAGGTAAGAGAAATGCAAGAAAGTCAACAAAAGATTATGACTTTATTTAAATAGGAGAGGATGTAATGCAAGTTGGGATAAAATTTGAAGGGCTCGTCTTAATTTCAGTTAAAATGGTATATATTCATGTTGCTTTTTTATGAAGAAGGGCTTTAAAAAAAATTACACTTCAATTGACAACAATAAATTAATTGCACACGTCATTAGAAAAAATTGCTAAATAAAATATTAAGTTTTTAATCAATTTATTTAACTAATAAAATTGATAAATCCATACTAATTATCCCAAAAATATATAAATTTACCAAGCCTTGAGCATGAGGCATTTAAAAATTATGAAAAATATGATACATCCATGAAGTCAAGCAATGAATGAGGGAGGAATGCATGACATGTTGGTTACCAGAGCTTGGAAGAAAGCCATCACACATATAAGCACCAGAGCTCGGAAGAAAGCCATCACACATATAAGCAAGCCAAGACATGATTATCGCTATAGAATTCATTGTCACTTGTTTAGTACTATTGTTTCTTCTATTAGTAAAGGCAACACAAAAAAAGACACCAATTAATAATTTTGGGATCGTTTGAGTTGCTTACTAGGAACGAAGTATTTCTATAGATGAGGTCTTCAACCTAAATTCTTTGCTGAGGATTATAGGAATGTTTCGTTCCTTAAAGAAAGTAAATTCCTTATAATGTCTCAAAATGAGCATAATCTCTTATCTATAGAACAGATTTATTTATGGAATAGAAATTTACAAATTCAAGGTAGAAATATTCAACACTAAGTTTAATACAATGAAAAAAAAAAGTAATGAGATAAGCATTTACCTTAAATTAGCAGATAATTCCTAATGTCATCAAAATGATTAAATATTCAACACTCAGTTTAATACAATGGAAAAAAATAATAATGAGATTTAAGCATTTACCTTAAATTAGCAGATAATCCCCCATGTCATCAAAATTATTAACACTAACGCACCACCATTGGATTATGTTTTGAATTCATTTCCTCTTTGTGCGTCACTCCTTGATAGATTTAAAAGGATAACAATGTGCTCTTATCCACATTCTCCCTTGGCAAAGAGAAAACCTATTCCAAAAAACACATAAAAGAAACTTTTTAAAACTGGCACAACTCAATGCATTCTCTCTTGGCAAAGAGAGAACTAATTCCAGAAAACACAAAAAAAAACCCTTTAAAAAATGCAATATGAAAAGAGCGAGAACAAAGTGAAATGTCTAGTTCAACAAGCTGTGGACATTGTTAAAAATAAAACCATATTTCTCAAAAAAAGAATAATTGGATTTGGATCTTCTTCCCGGTATACCAGTTAAACCTGTTCTTAAGCTACTGGACATGGATATCACTCATTTTAACTCGCCCGGTAAGTACTAACCTTTGCACAGCCCGGGTAAGGCGAGGTATTGTACAATAATTCTGAGCCGACATAATATGATACCTGGTGAATAGGTCAATGTGGATGGCTCTCGTTGACAAGAATCCATACAAGGCATGTGCTAGCAAAAGGCCCTATCCAATCGAACTACGAACTTCCCTTCAGGTCTCGATACTGCATCCTAGACATCATTCTTCTTGAGCTGGTCTTCCCTTTCTTCTTGGCTACTTCTTCATAGTTGGAAGGTTCTGCATCAATGATGTCTCTGCATTCATCATATTATTCTTCATTCTTGGATTATTTCTCGAACTGTCATCACTTGTTCTTCGGAACAAGTCTCGTCCTTCGTGTAGGTGATTGTACGCGATTTTTCCTACAAGTAAAATGCATTAGTTGTATGGTTAGAAACATTTCATAAGTTATATTCATAATTGAAAATTCTTGTGCATCAAGATATATGATCATGCAACTATTTTAGCCAATACAACATTCATCCATATCTCTCGGAAACTTTCTAGGTGCCTTCCATCTCTACCAGGACAACATTGAGATTGTGCACTAATCCAATATGTAAACAAAGAGGTTTCATTCTAGATAAGTAACAATTGAGAGTTGTATAGCACCATGAGCTACTTCCCATCACATGCATATTAGTAGTATACTGTCATTAATGCAAACATTCTATCATGCATAATACATCAACTGAATATAAACAAATGCATAACAAAAACAATATCATGAAATGACAATTGAATACTTATCTTTATTTGTTTCATGGGTAGACTCCTTCTTGAGCCTTCAGCTTCATCATCTTCTTCATTCATAATAGCACCATTTCTTATCCAAATGCTAAGATGGATAAGAGGTTCTTCAAGAGTCGAGTTGTTCATATTCCTCATTGCTTGAGGGATCTTCTTTGGATGGTGAGAGCTTGATCTTTAGTTGCTCCCATCTTCTTTTCTCTTATTACGAGTCGAGCTTCTTCTTGTGTGTGCTATTCCCATAGTCTACTGAAAGTAATCACTTCCTTCTGGCACACATTCCTCGAATGAATGAATCCCATGATCCTGGGAGGCCATTAAAGATGGTTATCACAACTTCTACATTCTCTACTTCTTCATCCACTGCTTCAAGATGTTCTTTGATTTGAGAGACCCTTGTAAAGTATGACTGTATGGTCTCTGCATTCTAGATCTTCACATTCTTCAACTGTTTTCTCAAAGCCATATTCCAATTTATGTTCTTCCCTTCAAATAGCTTGGTCAAGGAATCAAACATCTCTTTCGATGTCTTTACTTGTGCTATAAGGTGATCTATGATTGAATCAGGAATGATCTTCTTGGCCTTGACCAAGTTCTTCTTGTGTAAGGATTTTAGCCTCATCTCCCGCTGGAACTAGAACCTCTCTACTTATGTAGGTGTCCAATTCATTTCCTTCAAGAACTAGTGAGATCCTATACTTCCATGCTTGGAAGTTGTCATCCTCACCAAGCTTGCCATCAAGCTGGTGTGATTAGTCATCTTGAAATGAGAACCTCAAGTATAAATAACAAAAGATTAGATCTTACCGATTTGAGGTGTCCATCCTGGTTCTGAAGCTGGCTGATCTAGAGAAACCCTAATTTTCAAAACTTGGAATCTTTCAAATATGATTGGATAGAAAGATAGACCTCTTTAAGGCGATCTGTCCAATGTACTCCTTTTCTGAAAATAGTGCAGGGAAGCTCCTGGAACAGGAAGCCCTAGTTTACCAATTTCTTCTACAGAAATGCCTGATACCTTTTCTAATGTATCTCCAAAATTACTACTCCTCTGTGCCTAAAATTTTATACTGAGGTAGCCTCGTATATCCTTGTTCCAAAACCACAGGTTTCATTAGAATTGGTTTCACCCATTTGGATTTATGAGAGTTTTCCCAAGGTGACCTGTTTCAGGACTGTTCAACATAACGAAGTTGTACGGACTGCCACATGTCACTGTTTCATCTTCGGGGTATGAAACTTCTATCAAAGAAATTAAGTCTGTGAAATTTCTGGAACATCTTGAGAAATTTCATTTGGACCTTCGTATCCTGAGATATAGCAATTATCCCCAAGTGTCCTGTTTGGGGAGGAATCCTGGGAGAGGTTGGAACCCTTGCTTGGAGGAATCATATCTCCTGGAATATAGCGAATCTGAGGCTGAAAGTTGGACACAGTGTACATCAAAAATTTATCTTCGACCTATGAAAGTTTTGGCTCCTGATCCTTCTCCATTCTCAGAATATAGCGAAGCTACCAAAAATACCAGTTTCAGTATTTTAGGGTTTTTCAAGCATGGGGTCAAACTAGGGTTTGACTTTCACGGAGTTTCACCCAACCAAAAATCTCGACCTAGGTCTCTAAAATTATATTTTGATGAGGAGATCAATCCTATGCCAGGATCACTCAAAAATTCCTTTTCTGTAGAAAGCCTTAATTTCCCGCACCAAAAATTGAAAATGCCCAGAATCAAATTCTACTTCGTTAGAAAGATGCGCCCTTCAATGGAGAGTCAACCTAGCATATTTTTGCTGATGGATTGTGGAGAGAGACCCAAAAAGTAAGAAGCCCTAGCTTCTGCAGCTGCACGGTGTCTTATTCTTAGGTTAGCTCTGATACCATGTTATATTTTTTATCATTTAAGCAATATGATCTTAGGATCTTATCGAAGAGAATAACATGCACAACAATAAACACAAAGAGACAAGAGACAAGAGACACAAAGAATTTTCCTCGGGGAAACCATAAAGAAGAAAACCCTGCAACTTCCTCAGAGATAGAATGAGCACCAATGGCAGTAGCAAAACCCAAAAACATAAAGATGATCTCCAACAACTTGTTCTCTCTCTCTGACTTGAGAGAGCTTTTCCTCTCTCACTCATGCACCCCAATGAGTGTGTGTGATAAATAGAGAGGCTCACTCTCTATTTATATTCTTTCATTCACTTAATGTCCCCTTCAACATGTCGGCCCCACTTAACAATTACTTACTAGGGCCGACATCTCTAGGAGAGTCTAATAACCCTAGTGCCCCACAACTGTGTGGGATTTTCCCTCCGATCAACAAGGAGGGTTAACCTTGACAAAATTGTGGGGACTATTGCCCCGACTTACAATGCAGGGTTAACCTCAATGACTTGTTTACATTATTGAATCTCCTGATAGGAAAATCGGGGCATGACATGACTCAATTACATTATAGATACTTCTCAGAATAAACATCGGGGTACAATACATAAGATATACAAGTGAATACATTCCGAAGTTACAAATACATCAACACTACTAAGGCAATGACTCACTCACAAGAAAATGCACACCAAGGCTCAGCCAAACCAGCTAACAGTTGGGTTTCTCAGGCTGCTAAGGCAGTGGGGAGGAAGAATTGCTAAGCTAGTGAGCTCAACCATAGAGCTATGGACATCTACACTAGATCTATCCAGTTTAGCATTCCACAATACCTACACACCCAACACAAGGAAGTATTCCCTTCATTGTTAAATAGTTCCCTAAGGCCATACCTTCCCTTCTAGTGCTCTTCAAGGTGTGCATAAGGGATTTGTCAACCCCTCTTGATATGTCTGTGAGCTTCCTCTCTTCACTAGGTTTATCATCCAATTCTGGGCCTCTTCCACTCCTAAGTATTTCATACCAAGTAGGGATGCACTTCACAACAATCCACAAGGAAACACAACAACAAAGGATTCACTCTGTAACACACAGACAAACAGGTTTGTACACCACACAGTAGTTCAGGAGAAAGACTGCAGAACAACCCGTTCTGCCACTCCATATAGTGAACAAACACAGGATCACACTGCACCACAGTGAAAAGTCGCGACTGCGGGCTCGAAATGAACAATGTGTTAATGAGTGAGCATGCTTCCACAACAACCATGCATGAGTATCAACAAAATTCCCACGGGATGGAAGATTAACCAAAATGTTCAACACGACCCATGAAAACAACTAACTGGGTAGGCATTCCAGGGTTTACTTGCTTCAGAAATCAAGAATGCAACTTCCCAGACTGCAAACTTGTAGTCTTTCTCAGATAAGAAATCAGATTGTCACGCCTTTCTCTTCCCAAGGCATTAACTGCCTCAACCAACTTCTGGAAGAAATGAATGATTGAGGACAGAGGATAAAAGGGAGCTAAGCGTTCATGGGTTTTCCCCATTGGAATCCGATCTCACCCTAAGGCTCAAGAGTTTGACTAAATCCCCACCCTATTCCTTGTGAAATCATTCCCCCATCTCTTTCATGTTGCAGTGCATAGCAAGCCGTGGTATTTTATTCATTGTATATTTACATGATGTTCCAAAATATATTGTGCCTATCTTAGCACCATAACCATAGGTATCAATCTTGATCACCTATATACAAAACACCAATCAATGGCATGACCTTTGCCTTGAGATCCTTGCCATGATTCAAATACAATATATACATCATGTACAATTTTAATACCATGGGGTCAAAGCCGGGGTGTTACAATGGGAAAGAGTATCACATTTTGGAGTTGTAAGGGAAATGATTCATAGCGGAAGACAATAGAATACAAGTGCAGAGTAGGGGATAGAATATGAGTACAATGAAGAGTAGAAGAGAAGATTCAGGGAAGGAGAAAGAGGGAAGAGAGAAACCAAATAAAGAGGAAGCTGAAACCAACAAAAAAAGATAAGCAGTATATATATAATAATTTTACCTCCTCCCTCTTGTGCCAACGACTCCACCAACATGCCACAAGCAGTGGTTCCAAGAGACCTCACCCGCTGCTCCATCTCTACTTGAATGGGTGGTGACTGTGAGTGTGAGTATAGATGCCACTCTAGGATGGGCACTGACAGGTCCTTTTAGCTCCACGGAAATGGCCGCACCCTTAGCTCCAAGGATATCAATGTTTCCTGGCTTGGAAACTCTTCCACCTTCCTTGGTCGCGTTCAAAGAATGGAGAAGGGAGGGATGTGTAGCAACTAATCCCCAATATCATGTCAGTGAGGGAGTGACGAGGGGGCGTCTATCAGCCACCGGTACCATGAATCTCAAAGGCACGACCCAATCAAACTTAACGAATCGACCCTCAATACCCTAGCAGACATACAAAAAATCCTTAACCAACACAATCTAGGTGACCTCAGATTCCTACTGGGAAACCTCATCATATTCATTTAGAGCTTCTTCCTTGGAATTTACCAGGTCCTTGGGCAGAATAAGCACCACGCCTATGGGAGCCCTGTTGAACCCACAAACCCTCGGCGTAAACCCTTTGGGAAGATAAATATTCAAACATGGTAATGGGTATGCCCAATCTTCTTTGTTCATTCCACATCAGAGTTAAAATAATCGAATTTGCACATAAACATAAAACACCCAATAAAATCTCGGGTTCAAGCCCAAAAGAAAAAAACGAACATTATTTTGTGTTGAAACCCTAGGAATGAAAATTCAATAAAACCTTTAACGTTTTTTCAAGGAATCAAAGGATGGTGCAGAGATGATGTGAAGAATATTTACATGGCAACATAAATTTCTAACACTACAATGGAAATCAGGTGCAAGCTTCTGAAATCACACGCACTACTTCTAATCAAAGAAAAAAAATGATACAAGGAGCTGAAGAGCACTCACATACCCTAAAATACACAAAGTCAAATGTGAAAAGGATAATTTACCTTGATCAGATCATGGAGCGGAATTGATGATTTCATATGATCTATCGCAAAAACCAACATGTTAATATATTGACAAACCGACGACTAAATCAAAGGAAAATAACATACCAGTCATCAAATAAGAAGAAAACGCGTTAATTATTGCCAAAATAGTATACAGACATGTGTCGAAATTCTATTCGCCATATCGACAAAAAGTCTAAAAGACTTCACCTCCATTGTTTAACACCTTCAACATAAATATGCTTTATTTATTCCATAAATTCATAATGAAATAATCTTTACATGTTCCTTTATTAGAACTCGTCAAAGAAACAATGTATGTAATTTCTTCTTGAGGTTAATGAGTGAGACATTTTCAACTTTTCGAAGTTGTGGACGTATGTCGTTAACATTTGTTTTGACGGGTTTTATTTTATTTATATTAGATCTAAAAACTCTATAAATGTGTTATTATTATTTTAAATCATTAATGTTTGTGAATTCATCACGCGTAGTCCGTCTGTTATGATCAAGCACCACCAAACAATCCTCACTAAGCTTAAATTTTTTAATTAAAACCTTGGTGTTTGAAATGATTCACATGAGGATTTGCGTGTATTCTTACAAGAAAATTGGTTGTGAGTACTGACAGAGTCTATCGCTTGAGTTAACCCATCTGCTAAGAGGACGATGCAGCCTGGCTGCTGCACTACTGCTCTTGAATTCCTATGGCGAAGCTTCCCTTATTCCTGGTGACCGCTGCTGGGCTCTACGGTGTAGTGTCTTTGCTCTTTTCATTTCTCTCTGTCAATGAGGGTTCCATTGGTCTAGGATTTCTCTCTGTATGGGGTTTCAGGGTTTTGGGTGGTTGGTACCTGTTAGTAGCCTCTCTTGGAGTCCCTCCCCTTCACTGGGGGACTAGTACCAACCAAGAATAAAAAAAGTGGGAAGGATTCGATTTTCTTGGCTGCTCTGGTGGACGTCGCCTTCCGCCACCCCTGCATGGGGTTTCTTATGTCACGTCTTTCATCTTGGGTTGGTACATGGTTGACTTCTATCATATCTCCTTGGTTATCAGGGCTTGTTGTCTGCCCCGTTGAACTTTGGTCCTTAACCCTTTCTCCTACCAGGGTTACTCTTTTTTTTTTCCTCCTTCTTCCGGGTCTTCTGTCTGTTGTTGACCCCGGAACCCATCTAATTGGAGGCATGCTCATGGGTTAGTAACCGGTCGTGGTCTACTTTCTTGTGGGGGTTTTGTGGTTACAGGTCTCTTATTAGTGGCTCTACTCACTGGTAACTCCCAGGGTTTTTCGGGGTTGTTACTTGGGTTCTGGGTTGTCAGCTTTGGGTAACGGCCTCTGATGGGTGGACCTTGTGGGTCTCTACCCATGGCTGAACTTGATGCCAAGGCCTGATTTCACCGTAAACGCCGTTCCAAATGTGTTAAGGTTCAGGAATGACGCTTCCATTATGTCTTGGGACATGACATCTTTATGGAACGTGTCTCTTCTCTCTGCACCTGTGCTTTGGTCGGTCGTTTGGAATACTGCAGGATGAACAAAGCCGCTTGGGTTGAATGGGCCTCGGAGCACTGGAAGCCACTCTTCGATTATATTCCGACTATTAGCTTGTTGTCCAATGGGTGGATTGTGTTTGTATTTCTGGATGCGGAATACTGCTCTCGGGTACTGGACGAAATCTGGCGTATAGGCAAAGGTTCGCTGGTACTAGGGCGCTGGCACACCAAGTTCGACCCTCTGCGGGAAAGGATCTCCAAACGTCATCTGTGGGTATTATTTCCTCACCTTCCGTTTCCACTGTGGAGCAAACATTTTTTGGAGGGAATTGGGAACACCATTGGGAGGTTTGTAGCTGTGGAGGACGATTTTCACCTGGCTTATGATAAACGGGTTGCCAGGATTCTTGTTGAGGTGGACATCTCTCGAGGATTACCAGTTGAAGTGGAAATTTTATGTAATGAGCGCTTACTGATCCAGCGACTCGATTACCTCCATGTACCCTTCAAATGTAGCTGTTGTCGTGCAGTGGGACATTTGAGGGACTCTTGTCCCCTTAGATTTTCTGGAGGAAACAACTTGGGCTTCGGAGATTCTCGACTGCACACCCCTCTGGTCAGTCCTACTGAGGGTCAGCGACCTCCTCCAGGTAACTCTTTTGAGTCCCCTCCTTCCACTGATGTTGTCTCAGATTCTTTTCTAGATGATGTGGATGATTTGATTAAGTCACATAACAAATCTTCTGTCCCCCTATTATCCTCCATTACTATTTCAGATTCACCTCCTCGGTCACCTTTGAAGGCACTGAATCCTCCCCTCTCGTCGGACTCAACTTCAAATAATGCTGCTTTTCCACAGGATTCAATGGACCCTTCTCTTCTCACTAGTACTGATAACTCTCAGTCCCTTTCACCGGAGCCATGACAACCTGGGTTGGATAAGTCCTTACCTGTCCTTGATTCGTTGGAGGACTTTCCTCCTCTCATTCCTTCCGGACCTCTCCCTGGTTATGACTCTCCCTCCCATAGCCCCATATCCTCTCCCTCGTTCTCTGACCCTTATTTAAAGAAGTCCCTCTCTATTTTCACCGCTTCTACCCCCACCTCTCCCACCACTCTACACCTCAACTCCATCAGATTTTCTAATGTGACTGTAAGGAAACATACCAAAGGGAAGAGGGATACTAAGATCGACCTCTCATCGGCCTCCCCACCTTATATTCCTCTATCTGTTTGCATTAAGGATGTTGCCAGAGGATACTCTTCTAGGGGACTTAGAGCGTTGTCTCCCCATAAAGATGTGTCCTGATGATGATTCTATCCCTTAAAATCCGTGGTCTGGGAGGTAAGACCAAATCACTAAACCTCCATGCTCTATTTAAAACCCTCAACCCTGACTTTATCCTATTTTAGGAAACTATGTGCAGTGCATCCCCTGCACTTTTTGCCTTCTCTAAATCACTTCCTTCCTGGGAATTCTGTGCAATCAGTGCGTATGGGCTCTCGGGGGGCCTACTCTCTGCTTGGAACCCGTCAAAGGCAAATTGTAGGGCCTTTCAGACCTGTGCTGATATCCTGTTATAGGATTCTATCCGTGGGATGTTTGTTCCTATTAATATCCTCAATGTATATGGTCCTTACCATGATCGTGAACATTTTTGGGATAATGCTTTTCGTGGTGGGTTACTCAACCTACCGTGTCTCGTGTTAGGTGGGGACCTCAATCTCACTCTGCGTTCTTCAGAGATATGGGGCAAAAAGGCTACCATGGACCCCCTCTCTAGCCACTTCTTATCCCTCTTTGAGTCAGTGGATCTTCTAGACGTGGCTTCTCACGTGGCTGGGCCTACTTGGCGCAATGGTAGAGTGGGTGATGAGGGAATTAGCAAGCGCCTTGATCGTTTTGTTATCTCTAAAACCCTGCTTCCATCCTTGGGGGTTTATTGGACCTGGTCCAAATGTGTGGCCTTATCTGACCATTTTCCTATTTTCCTGGAATGGAGTAAGCTGAAAGGTTCATATGCCTACCCATTCAAATTTATTCTCCCTTGGCTTGATGACCCTACCTTCAACGACTAGTTTTTGAATTGGTGGTCATCCAACTTCGTTTCTGACAGTCCACATGGCATTGAGGATTTGTGCCTAAAATTGCACAATCTCAAACATGCCACGAAGGGATGGACAAAGGATAAATTGGCGAGCATGGATTCTGCTTCTTCTTTCCTTGACCAAGCCATTGAAGCTATCCTATTAGGCCCATCAAATGGTATCCTTTCGAGGGAGCAGTTGGCTCAGTTGACTCTTCTCAGTGTAGAGAGGCAGAAGATTTTGGACCATTACCAACTTACCTGGAAATTAAAAAGTAGAACTAAATGGGCCCTGCTAGGAGACTCCAACACTAAATTTTTTCATGCCGTGGCCTCGGGGAGACGGAATCAAAACTCGATCTGGTCTCTAGAAGATACAGATGGTAATGTTGTTGAGGATGAGGCTGCCTTAAAGGAACTTGGCAAAGCTCACTATGCCAATATTTTTAAGGATGATGGTTGTACTAGTTTGGTACACCAACTTAAGGTGGTCTCTCTCTTTCACAGAATGATTCCCCTTGAGCACTCTTCCCTCCTTTCCTGCCCTGTCAATCTGGAGGAAATTGAACTCTCACTGAAGTCCTTTAAAAAAGATCGTAGCCCAGGCCCGGATGGGTGGCCTGTGGAATTCTACCTAAACTTCTTTGATCTCTTGGGCCCTGATTTATTAATGGCCGTTGATTCGACCAGGATCTTGGGTTTTATTCCTCCTTCATTAAACTCGACATTCCTAGCTCTCATCCTTAAGAAGGATAAGCCTCGGAATTTTTCTGATTTTAGGCCCATCTCCTTATGTAACCTTCTTTACAAACTTATTGCTAAGGTCATAGCGGGAAGGTTAAAGCCCTTCTTGGATCTGTGTGTCTCCCATGAACAATTCGGGTTCCTTAAAGACCGCCAGATCTCAGAACCTATTGGAATTGTGCAAGAGGTCCTTCACTATGTAAAACTAAAAATCTTTGTGCCTTTGTTCTTAAACTGGATCTAAACAAGGATTTTGATCGAGTAGACTGGACTTATGTTAGGCTGATCTTGATCCAAATCAGAGTTCCCCTCCTCACTGTCAATTGGATTATGCAATGCCTTTCCACTGCTAATTTTGTAGTGCTGGTCAATGGGACTCCTTCAAACTTTTTCTCAGCTTCCCGTGGCATTCACCAAGGTTGTCCTTTATCTCCTCTCCTCTTTATCCTTGTCATTGAGGGTCTCAGTCTACTAATCAAAGATGCCAGGTCAAATGGACTTATCCGGGGTATTAGAATTTCGCCCTCTCTTGTATTAACTCACGTCCTTTTTGTGGATGATGTGATCCTTATGGGTCCGGGCACTCTACACGATTGGTCTGCATTCGATGTTATCCTAGAGAATTTCTGCAAAGCTTTGGGCATGAGTATCAGTATTAAAAAATCTTGCTTTCTTTATTACAATATTACCTCTGACTGTCTTAATGATCTAGTTAGAGTTCTACCCTACAGGGTGTTGTCGCTACAAACTGGGTTTAATTATCTCCGTTATTTCTTGAAACCACTTGGGTATAGAGTCAGTGATTGGATCTGACTTGTTCAAAAGTTTGAAAAAAGGATTGCAATTGGTCGTACAAGCTTTTGTCCCTTGGGGGTAGATTGATCCTTGTCCAATCAGTTCTATCCAGTATTCATGTCTACTGGATGGGATTAGCTCCTATTCCGGCCACGATTCTTCACAAACTTAGAAGCATTATGTTCAATTTCCTATGGGGTTCCATCGATAACAAGAGCAGATACCATCTGGTTAGCTGGCGGGATTTCTCCTGACCCAAGGAACTTGGGGGCTGGGGAATTAAAAATCTTCAATTGTTCAGTATCTCCCTGCGCCTTAAGAATCTATGGAGGGTTATCCATAACAAAGGATTATGGCATCAAGTTCTTATTTCTAAATACTTGAAAAGGCTCTCGGTGATTGATTGGCTCAGGTCTAAACGATTCAGCCCGCACTGTGCTTCGACCATATGGAGAGGGTTCCTTCAGACTCTCCCTTGGATGGGTTACCACTTGGCTTGGTAAGTGGGGGATGGTGAAAACATATTGCTGGGAGTCGATCCGATTGTTGGTTTGCATACGTCCTTCAGTATTCCCGAGGACCTGAGATCATATCTGGAGGATTTGAATATTAGCACCCTCTCCCAGGCACATAACTCTCTTCCCAATGCACAGAGTTATTGGTATACAACTGATGACTTGGTTCTTGGAGGCACCTTTAAACAAGCTTGGAATGCATACACAGAGGGGCTATTATGTGGAGGATTTCGCCTCTCTGAGCGTCCTGATGCACTTGTATGGGATTATGATAAAAAAAGGGATCTATCTCTGCCAAAGATGCTCATGACTGTATCGTACAATCCTGCTCTCCACCGGCTGTTAGCCTCTTCGATTCTTTTCTGTGGAACAAGGCACTCCCAAAAAAAATCTCCTGCTTCATTCGGTTCGCTCTCAGGAACAAAATTGTCACTTGGGAGAATCTACAAAAGAGGGGCAAAATTGGTCCTGGTATATGTGCTCTCTACTGTTCGGATGGGGAGACCGTTGAACACTTATTCACAAATTGTTATGTCTGGAAATCTGTTGCGGCCCAAATATGTGAACAATATCACCTTCCTGCCTTTCCTTCAAAGCATTCCCTCGTGAATTTGCTAAGAACTTGGACTGGCCATTTTTCTAGGTCCTCGCATCTCTATCAGTTACCTTTCCATATGATGTGGATTATATGGAAAGCTCAGAATCAGGCTTTATTCGAGGGGAAAAGAAGGGACATTTTTAGTATTGTTCAGCAGATTACATTCTCAGCTCAAGCTCATTCTTCTCTGACTGTCAATGGTCTAAAAAAAAGTAGAGTATATGGCAAGCCTCCTTGTAAGAATTTTCCCTGTGGATATATTGATGATGCCTCTAACCATAAGATTGCGGGAGTTGGTTATTGCTTATATTTAAACAAGTCCCATCATTTTGAGTTCGCGCTGGGGGTTGGATATGGCTCAAACACAAAATCTAAATTGCTCAGTTTATGGGCTCTTCTTCTTTCATCTGAAATGATGGGGATCCCCCTATCCCACGTATATGGTGACTCTCAAGTTATCATTAATTGGGCGAAGGGATCAACTGCTCTCTCCCCTCCAGATCTCCTTCACTGGTTCAGGGAGACAAAAAAGCTAAGGCATCCTTAGCTTTTAGGATTTGTTGTTCACCCACATTTACCGATAGCACAATCAGACTGCTGACCGTTTATCTAAAACTGCTCTCTCATATCGCCAGGGTACAGGCAGTTATATGGAATATTTTGAGAACCAATTGGTCTCTCATGATATTTTTCAGCTCTTTTGAGCTTGGAGAGGGGATTATACTCTCCTCTTTATCTTATGTCTTGATATTCAAGGAGTGATCACTTTTAGATTGCTAATCAGAGCCCTTTGGCACTCGGTAGATGTGGCTGAAGAGACAGTCCACTTATATGATGAGACAGTTCTCTGATGGGAATCTTTTTTATTTATTTTTTTATTTATTGTATTGCCTTTCCCCCTGGCAGCGCTCTCAAGGTGTCTCTTGGATTCGTTTCTCCATCTACTGTATCCCTCCTATGGGAAGATTGTACTGATGACCTTTGATTCTTACTGAGAATAACAAGGACAGGCTTTTTTCTTTCTGAAAAAAAAAGAAATGATTCACATGAAGCTTTAATTCTAACCAAAAAGATTATTAATTTTGTGATATTATTACTCTTTCTCCTTGCTTTGCCGCTACTTGAATCTAACAAAAAAAATTATTAATTCTGAGATATTATTGCTAATTCTCCTTGCTTTGCCTTACTTGAATTTGAAGAATTTTTATTTATTTTATTATTTTATTTTTTTCAACCAAGCTTGTTGATTTCAATCTCTAGTAAGACTTTCCCTGTTTGATATTTGCTTAGTTGTTAGAAAGCTATATTTTCCGATTTTTAGATATCTATTTCCATTTGAGAGGAGATGTAGACCAAGCAGAGGCAACACCAAACTCTTCTGGTTAAAATTAAAGGTTGAATTTAAATGGGCTCAATGTGAGGTTAACTCCAAAATAAATGAAAAGGTAAGTTAGAGAGATTGATAAAATTGAAAGACAAAACCCCTTTTTAAATTAGAAATCTCTTAAACCTCTCAACTATGAAAATATGTCCAACCTTTTTATTAATCCAGTCCTCCCATTCTTAGGTTTTATGTGAATTTCATTCAAACATTATATCCTCCACAATTTCTCTACAAGTATGTTCGTCATATTAATGACACTTTTTCTCCTTTTAATTAGAGATAAGATTGAAGTCTCCTACAATTTTTTAGACATATCTTTACTCCATGAAGTAGTTGTAACATTTCCTCTTTATAATCCAATTGTTTGGGCCATAAATATTAATATATAATTTTGTTTATATCTATGACATAATAAAGAAAACATTTAGATCATTTGGGCGATAAATACTAATATATAATTGTTTATATCTATGACATAATAAAGAAAAGAGTTATGATCTAACTGTTGATTTTGGGATGTTATCTTAGGACCTTAGAGGGGTGCTAGTCTTGCACTTTGATTTCCTTATGATCTTCATGTACTTCTTTAGAGACAAGGAGGGTTAGTTATTAGTCATTACTAGACCAAGTGAGGAGTTTGCACTGTAACAATATATTTTTCTTGAAGAGTTTGCACTACAATAAGACATTTCTCTAGCACCATTGTTAGTGTCACCATGCAGTGTATATTTTTTCCCCAAAAATTCAAGTATGGATGATGCTATACATTATGTTTTTGGGGCATCATGTGTTGTGTCATATGAAGAGTGACTAGAATCATTGTTTTGTCATGATCCCTATTGATGTCATTGCAACAATGGTATTGACATCATTTAATCACACACAATGTAATTGTTGCATTGAATATACTCCCAAAAGCCATCCTTAGCATAACCTTTGTGTTATTGTGATGTCAAGATAGTGTTGTTTACATCATCTTAGTACCACGACATCAAAATTTTTGTTGAATTTATATCGATATTGACTTCAATGATGTCATATTGGAATCATACTATGTCGCTATTGTGTCAAAATCTAGATCATTTGCATCTTGTGGGCCTAATTTTAGTGTTAGTTTAAATCAAATTCACATCAGTTTGCAACATAATTCCATCCCCTCAGCGTTAATAATGCATCATGTTGTGTTAAAGTTATGCCAAATTAACTATCAAGTTGCTTGATGTTAGCTTCAAAGTTGTATTTAATGATTATTCCATTGAATTGTTGCATTTCTATCGCTCAGGTGGAGGGGAAGTGTATGTCGGTACCATAAAATAATTAATAATTAAAAAATTAAAAATAAAATGCATACATCGATGTGTCATAACATAGTGGTGAGAAGGAAGTGCCCATTTGTCCCATAAAAAAAATAAATAGAAAAATTAAAAAAAATTGCATGCATTAGTGTGATGTAGCATAGTGGTGAGAGGGAAGTGTTCATCTGTCCCGTTAAAATAAAAATAAAAATAAAAAACTTAAAATAATAATAATAATAATAATGCATGCATCATAATGTGTCATAGCATAGTGTTGATTGGGATGCGTGTTGTAGTTCAGTGGTGAAAGGTTTGTATATTTGATCCCTCTCAGTGCTTCATAGAATCAGAGTAAGATGGGTCTATACTGGTTAGTAGTATTATTAGTTAAGTAGTATTATTATTTAACGAATTTTTATAATTAGTTTTTAATAACATTTAAATATTGATGAGATTCATTATGAGTATATATCTATTTTTTAAAACGAGTATTGATATATTGATGAAAGACGGAACTAAATTCAACAGAAAGTTACAAAAAACTTCATTGTTTCATAGAGAGTATCAAAGTCTAATAAAATCACCATATACATAGTTATAGTCATCCTCACATGAAAAAGTCTTTAAAAAATGACATAAAGACCCAAACTACTATATAGTCTAACAAATTAACTAGTAGCTAGAAGGAAAAAAAACTGCATATAAGCAAAAGACTAAAAGCTAAAGTAATTTTATGAATCTGTCTCTTCAATAGAGGCTTCTTCCATTTCAAAGTATTCATCAGAGGTACCGCAGAAATGTCATCGACAACTTCATCATCTTCGACTGAATATTACTCAAGGTTTTCAAAAGAGAACAATCTATTCACTAATACCAAATTGAGAATCATGAAGTCCTTAAGAAATTTCAGAACTACCAACATAAAAAGGATTAACATCCAAATATTTATCATCAAAACTAAGAATTTGAATAGGATGGGTATGTTGAACAGTTTGCATAACAATGTTACCCTTATCATTACAATCCACAGAATTCTCCTCCACTCTGGAATTACCCCCCCAATAAGATTTTCATGGTCTTTAATTAAAGCATCATGAATATCAACATCTTGCCTTATATCCTAAAGCTTCATGTCCCAGGATTTAACAACCCCATCAAGACAATTAAAATTAGTTTCCAGATCATAACTAATTTGAATAGAACTATTCAAAATATTCAAATGGTCTTGAACATCCTTCATTTGTCTCTGAAAGAGGGTCATATTGTTCTTAACACTTGCCACTTGGGCATAAAGGTCATCAATATTCTTTATAATGTCCATATTGAAAACCCTACACATAATGTCGCTTTCCAAATCCAAAGAGCTACAATCAAGACATTGACTGCACGCTCTATTATAAAGAGTTCTCAAGGGAGAAACATTTACCAAGACAATATCAAAGAGACCAAAAGACAAATCATATGAAGACACAAAACCATGAATGCAACTTAAAAAAAAGACATTCTCACTAATCCTAAACAGAAAACTTCTACAATACCATAACACCAGTAATAACTAATATTCTGCATTGTATCCAAAATTTGAAAGTCATAAGAGGAGTCATTACTACTATGAGGGAATACCTGGAAGTTCTAAGTGTTGTAACGAGCAAGGAATATACCTCCCCACACTATGGACAATACAAATGAGCACCATCCATTTCCCACCTCCATTCCAAAAAAAAAACCGAACTAGTCGCCGAGGCTAAACCGACTCAAGCATCGCAAGGAAACCTAAAATGGAATGAATAGCAAGATGAAGGGATTCATCCATAACCATTATTGAATTGTTTGATTGGTAATACAATCCACCCACCAAAACAAATGAAGGCCAATTGTCCATAAATGAATCCATGCCAATTGAATGCAACATGCTCTCCCAAAGATATAAAGTTGCAGAGATTATAACTAAGGGACGTTGATAAAAATGATATTTCCATCACTATCCTTATATCCTCCTTTAGGGATATATGAGGCTTGGTTAGACAACTCATCAACGTTGTTGGTGTTTCTCCCTTCGACCTAGGTTCAAACCTTCTTTTGTGTGCAACAAAGTCAAAGATATAGGCCCAATAGAGCAAGGATCGGTTGCTAGCACCTGTGACGTAGATGAAGTCTCACCCAAGATATCTCTTATGGGTAACTGCTAGAACCATGTTTTCGCAGTTGGATGGGGATTTCTTCTCCCTTTGCACCTTACCAACTCACTCGACCGAAGCCAGTGGGTTTATTACTTATTTTTACTATGCGTAGATAAGACACTACTTAACTTATCCGTTGACATAGATTATAACAACAATATAAGCTTTAACACACAGGTTATCTATCAACAGTGTGACTCATGCATAAGAGAACCCATTCATAAGCAAATACATAAACACGTATTCACAATATACAATCCTGTGACTTAAGCACATTCATCGTATACATTCCTGCGACTTAAGCACATTCATCATATACATTCATGCGACATAAACACATTTGTCATCTACTCAATGACAGAATATTTAACGTGGAAACCCATCTAGGAAAAATCACAAAGACGCTCTTCATTTGTCATGAAAAATATATGGCACCTTTTTCCTGCGCACTCAGCTACAAAATCTGTTCTAGATCTTCTTCTCTTATCTATATAGACTTCTCTCTCCTCTCCTGCTCTTTAGTCTTCTGTCATTTGATCTTCTTCTACTTTATTCTATTGTCAATCCGCACACAACCTAGATCAAGTAACCCTTCTCTTTGACTCTAATGTCGATCTGCACACAACCTGGATCAACTAACTCTTCTCTTCAACTCTACTGTCAATCCACACACAGCCTGGATCGACTATCTCTTCTTACAGACACAACTGACTAAATAGGAATTAAGAAACTAAGAAAGTAAGTAACATACGAAGAGATAAGTCACACCAAGTAAGTAACTCGCATACAGTTTGGGTTATTCCTTTTATAGACTCTTTACATGTCGCATTCAACTGATTTCATTATGTTATCGAATAGGTTGTCATTCCTATTCTAGTTACACTTTCCAGTAGTCACTATCGGCCCAAAAAACAAAGATTCTTTCATTCCTTAAAGCACGTGTGACTCTAAACGACTTCGTACTCAAGATTTCTTGAGCTATCCCTTTCAGTTGTTGCGTCGTTGCACGCCTTTTCTATCACGATTCCTTCCGTCGCGGCTGGTCTCATCGCATCCTTTCCTTTTGTCACGACTTCTCTTTTGTTGCGGATTCTTCTTCTGTCGTGGATTCTCCTCTTATCGCGGCTCTTTCTTCCTTTTTTTGCTTCTGTCTTCCTAAGTTCATCCCATCTTCCTATGTAGTTGGTTCTTCTACCTTGTTCTTCCTTCCACAATTGCTTTTATTACAAATTCACCTCTGCCTTCACCTGCTTTTGTTGTAGCTTTTTCTTCCTCCGATCAGAGTCTTTATCCTCCGAGTAGAATTCTAACTGAATTCTTCCCATCTTTTCCTAGGGCCAATAGGTCCTATGACTAAGTTCTTTAAGCACGTGATAAAATCTTAGAGATTCAAAATGAGAATAAGAATTTAAAATCCTCTTTTGGACATGACTCACAATTTGATCTGAGATATCTTTTCCTTGAATGACGTGTGATATAACAAGAAAATCATCCCCAATCACTGTTAAAGAATGAACACCAACTTCTAAAGACATATTTAATCCCAAGAACAAGGCCAATCTCTCAACATGATTATTTGCTTCAATACCTATTCCACATGAAAAAGTCTTTAGAATATTTTCTCTGGGGTAAAAAATAACACCCCCCAAGTAGGCACTATTGACCTAAAATACAAAGATGCTTTCATTCCTGAAAGCACGTGTGACTCTAACCGACTTCGTACCTAAGATCTCTCGAGCTATCCTTTTCAGTCGTTGCGCCGCTGCATACCTTTTCTATCGTGGTTCCTTTTATCGCGACTGATCTCGTCGCATCCTTTCCTTTTGTTGTGGCTTCTTCTCATGTCGTGGTTTCTTGTCTTATCGCACCTCTTTCTTCCTTTTATGCTTCTGTCTTCCTCTATCACAACTTTCTCTGTAGCTGCTTCTTCTACATTGTTCTTCCTTCCACAACTGCTTCTGTCAGAGCTTCTCCTCCTCCTTCATCTGCTTCTGTCATTGCTTCTTCTCCCTGCGATCAGACTCTTTATCTTTCGATCAAAATTCTGACTGAATTTTGCCTATCATTTCCTAGGGCCAACATGCCCTATGACTAAGTTCTTTAAGTACATGATAAAATATTAGAGATTCAAAATGAGAATAAGAATTTAAAATCCTCTTGTGGACATGACTACCAATTTGATTCGAGATATCTTTTCCTTGAATGACTTGTGATATAACAATAAAATAATCCCCAATCATTATTAAAGAACGAACACCAACTTCAAAAGACATATTCAATCCCAAGAACAAGGCCAATCTCTCAGCATGATTATTTGCTTCAATACCTAGTCCACATGCAAAAGTATTTACAATATATCCTCTGGGGTAAAAAAGAACATCCCCCCCTACCTACTACTCATAAAAACAAAAACATTTTAGTATATATCTATTTTACCACACTACTATTGAATCAATCAATTTCACAAAGAAAGAAAAAATATGTTTATCCATAACCACAATCATGAAATTTTATTGCATTAAAATTCAATAAATTTCACACCATGAAAGAAAAAAACCATATATATAAACATAATGAGAAATTTTTAACTTAAATTATAGGGTGATTCCATAAAGTTGGGTAACACTTTTTAGCCAAATTTGTCGATGAAAACCTGATTTTTTACTCATGTGCTAGATAGAAGCCCTCGAAACGCATATATACCATGTGAATTTCGACTTGCAGTAAAAAACAAATTGTAGAATATTATGTTGGCTTCCCAATGATATTTTAAAAAACATATTTCGATGTCATTTATTGTGTGAAATTTTGCATTTAATGAACTGGGTGACCTTAAAAATTTGAAGAAGTTAATAAGTGGTTCATGTCCAACCCCAATAATTCAATATTACATTAATAATTAAATATAAATATATATATGAGCATGATCTACACAAAATGCACTGTGGTCTGCATATTTTTTTGTTAATTTATTTCGCAATATACAATTATTTATTATTTTTCGAAAGTGACCACATCTGATTTCAGCATCATTTTATACACATGTGTGTCCATCCCATCTTTTTTTTCACTGTTTTGAAAAAATGAAAAACCAAAGACACCCTTTCGAAGAGGACACGTCGATGTGTGGGCTGTGTATTTTTAAGAAATTTTTGGATGTGTATATTTTACCCTGCGGATTTTTCTTTGAGCTGCTTCAAAGTTGTTGTCTGGTTTTCTAAGTGTAAGTTTTAGAACTAATTAAAAAAAACCCATATGAATGCCAAAACACATGCATGATATCTCAATGGATAGAATATTCGGTGACTAACCTTTTGGTATGAACTCCGCTCAGTTGTGTGCCATGAATGGCATGGTTTACACCCCTAGAAGATACAAAGAAACATTGATTTTCCTGTAAGAGGGCTAAATCTCTATTTTTCAGGCCCTCGATAGAGGTATTTAAATACCCTCGATTGAACTTTCGATGAAACCTCTATCAAGGTCCGACTTTAAAAAAAAATAGACAAAAATGTGCGGGAATGGACTTAGGCATTGACGGCAATAAATTCATTCCAACCACCCTCCTAACCTCATTTCCCACCCGAATTCCTAAACAAAATTCTGTATAAACATAAAACATAAATCATAAACATGTTACTAATTTTATCTTTCACAATTGACTATCCTATTTGAAACAATTGTGTATTGTGTTTAGATATTGTTGTAGGTATGAATTTGTATTGTTGATCTTGATCACAATGGGAAGCGAAAAGCGTCGAAGTAAAATATCTTCTAGGAATCAAAGTAACATTGAATAAATAAGGGAGAAAGATAGAGAAAGAAAGAGGAAAAAAAGAGCAATATTGAGAGGAAAAGAAGTTGCAAATCAACCTATACTTGGAGAATTAAATGTCATTTCTAACAATATTGGTATAATTTATTTTTAAGTTATGCAATTTCATATTCATAAATAT
>LPNX010670596.1:0-27486 GCA_001517045.1 Pseudotsuga menziesii
GACCACTTCAAGGAATCTTGTCTAGATTCCTAAAAATATATATGAAAACGCTCAATTTTAAAAGAGGTTATTTTGTAAAATGAATCTATCAATTTTTTTATAAAAATAAATTAGAGAAAAAAACGAAAGCTTCATGAATGATTAATGTAAATGTAAAAAATAATTATTTTAAAATAATATAAAATTTTGTAAATTTAAATAAATATATATAAATGGATTTTGGTAATTTCAAAATATTCAATTTTAAATATAATAGAAACTTTAATCATTTTAATAAACTATACCCCACAATTACTATTAACATTGATTTACAACTGAAATCATGCTTTCTAGTCTTCGCTTTGCAAATATATCAAAGTGATTAATATAAGTATTTAGTCTTAATATATTTGAATTACTAGATAACATCATGTAGTTGTGCTAATGTAACTTTAAAAAATTAATTATTGATAAATCACAATGCATTTCTTTATATAAAAATAATATTGTAATATTTAACATTTTTATTTTATTTTATTTAAAGATTAATATAACTTTAAAAAATTCATTATTGATAAATCATAATGGATTCCTTTATATAAAAATAATATAACAATACAATATTAACTAATTAATAATGAGTGGCAATCCATTTCCATATGTAACCCTACTATATTAATTAACTTGTAATATTTGACATTTTTATTTTTATTTTATTATTATTTTATTTAGAGATCAACTAATATGTGACACAATACTAGGAAGGATATATTACTTCCATCATGTTTGGAGGGTTTAAGTTCATTTCAATTTCGAAATGTTACTATTTAAATTTCAAATTCGAAGCAATTAAAAATTCATGGTTTATATAATGTTACACCAACTTGGTGTTGCATTAATGACAACATAATGAGTTATCTTTCTCTTAAGCTAAAGATGTAAAAATTAACATCCATACAAGCTAACTTAAGTGCACAAAATCCAAGAAAATGGAGGCTACTAATGCAAGAGTGCCTTTAACCCCAAGAAAATAAAGAACCAAGAGGAAATGCACCCTCATTGATTGTATGTGGCACATTTATTCCTAAAAATATATGGATTTGGTTACAAGTAGGGACACATCACTAAATTACCAAAGACTGCAAAATATATTCATTATAATTGAGCTTTATGTAACTCCAGTCTCCGAGCTGTCGCATTAGTGGCTTTCTATGCATGCCGTAGCTGTTTTGCAGGCTCCATGTCAATGTCAATGTCAATGACAAGTAACAATAATCACTGTCATTGACATTGACATTGACATGGAGCCTGCGAAACAACTACGGCATGAATAGAAAGCCACTAACGCGACGACTCGGAGACTGGAGTTACCCAGGTCCGTGGATTCACCCATACCTTGAAGAAGAAACATGTAAAAACATTACTACTTTTGCTTCCTCTAAATTTTATGTGTAGATCTGTAGATATGGGTCGAGGAGTCATAGGAGTCATAGATTTGATCAATCATATCTATGACTCCTAAGACTCCAGGACCCATTTCTACAAATAAACATAAATGACCCTTCTTTTCATTTCAGACATCAACTCTCAAAAATTGTAATGACCACCTACGCATTTGTCTTTAAAGAGAAAATTGCATGACTAGGACCTCGACCGAGCTAATATCTCGATCGAGGTATTAACAGGACCTCGACCGAGGGTTTGTTAAACCCTCGGTCGAGGGATTTACAAACCCTTGGTTGAGGTCCTGTTAATACCTCGACCGAGATATTTAAATACCTTGGTCGAGGTTCATACCTCGGTCGAAGGCTTAAAAAAACAGACTTGGCCCACATTCAAGCAAATGGAAAATTTCCTGTGCCTTGCAGAGGTGTAAACCCTGCTATTCCTAGCACATAACTGAGCGGAGTTGATACCGATAAATTCACCAACGAATCTTCTATCCATTGAGGTATCATACACACATTTTGGCATTCATATGATATTTATTTTTTAATTACTTCTAAAACTTATACTTAGAAAACCACACTGCAACTTCGAAGCAGCTCAAAGAAAAATCCACATAGTTAAAAATACACAGCCAAAAAATTCTTAAAAATGCACACATCACATATCGACGTGTCCTCTTCAAAAGGGTATCTTTGGTTTTTCAATTTTTGAAAAAATAGAAAAAATTCCTTTACGTGGACAAATATGTGTTTAAAACGATGCTGAATTCGAATGTGGTCACTTTCGAAAAATAATAAATAATTGTATAATGCGAAAAAAATTAACAAAAAAATATGCACATCACACATCATTTTATGTAGATCATGCTCATATATTTAATTTTTTTAAATTATTAATGCAAGATTAAATTACTCTACGTGGACACGAGCCACTTATTAGCTTCTTCAAATTTTTAAGGTCACACAGTTCATTAAATGCAAAAATTCACACATTAAATGACATCGGAATATTTTTAAAAAAATATCACTATGAAGCCAACATAATATTCTACAATTTGTTTTTTTACTGCAAGTCGAAATTCACATGGAATATATGCGTTTTGAGGGCTTCTATCTAGCACATGAGTAAAAAATCAGGTTTTCATCGCCAAATTTGGCCAAAAAGTGTTACCCATCTTCATGGAATCACCCTCAATCATATTTATATAACCCAAAGTATAACTAACTCCCTTAAAATAAGAAGGGCATAATCATCTTTGATCACCTTGAGCAGGCATAATCTCTAGCTTTTCTGTTTAGACTTGTGCAACAATTGATCGAGTTGGGTCCACATTTAGTTGGCCTGACCAATTAGTTGACTGCTCAATGGACCTATCAGTTGATTTCCTTAGTTAACCTTTAATTGTTGACTGACTCTCTCTAGAAGATGCAAAGATGTGATGAACTTGTTGTTTCAACACTCCTCGTCAGCACAACTATCTAAAGATTCAAGGGGTTAAATTATCTCTGTACACCCCTTGTAATTACAGACTTACAATGTCCTTTACTTAAATTTTTGATCTCTGTACACCCCTTCTACCCATTTACTTATTTTTTTTATATTATCATTATTCGTTTCAGGCAAAGTTTCCAGGAAACTTGGGTACAGGGATGGGTATGGGTACGGGAACACCACTTTTTGAAACATGGTACTTGTGTACGTCGGGGGTATTGCATATATATATATATATATTATAAAAATAAAATATGTCACATTCATGTTATACATGTATATTCATATTTCTTAATAAATTATGAATCGTGATTCATAATTCTAAATTCAATGATTCATTGAACAGTGAACATTCACATTGAAAATTTGAAGCATAAAATTTAATAAACCATAGACTCATAGTAGATATCAAGTGGAAGATTGGAAGTTACATAAAATTTGATAAATCATTGTACCAGGAAGTTGTAACAAACAGTCAAACTCAGATCTGAAGGTACACTTGAAATCTCATTTTAAACACCTATTTGTGCTGCTGTTACAACCTACAGGTGATAAAAAGTTGCAAATATATTCCTGAGTTGATGTGAGTGTATTTCAAAGTATTAAATACATATGTATATTTCATGTGCACATTTGGTAGTCAAATTATGTTCCATCAGTGCTGAACACAAAACCATAAAAACATTCCTTGTAAATCAATGCAAAATTAGTTTACCATATCTGGACAATATTCAGAACTGAATTCCATAAGTCCCGAACTAGACTCCATACGTAGTCATCAAAAATTTAGTTCAAATATATGAGAAAAGCAAAGTTGTTAGTGATTGATCATCTTCAGTTTTGTTTTCTAACAACAACAGAATTTGCAATAAAAATGCTGCAACTGAATTGTATAGCTAAGTAATACAAAAGTAGTAAATATTCTCAGAGTGGGAACTAGATATTCCAAAACCCATAAGGCTAACAATCCCAATCAATGGTTTTGGAATAAGTGAAGGTTACATTTTTACTATGGAAATGACAAATGAGTTCAACAACAAACACCACCAACATTTGGGGATAAAGAGGGCTTAGTGCTCTTAATTAAATTCCATTTTCCATCATCATCATAGTGTGTGACTGTGTGGAAAAGAAGAAGAATAGTGAATGTGTGGAAAAGAAGATTAGTGAATGTGTGAATGAAGTCATGCCCAACCCACAAGGGCTCCAAAACAGTCACGGTGTGCTAGGAAGAGGCCAACACATTCATGCCCAACTGGAGAGGAGGAAAAAACAATAGAGAGAAGGAAAACATAGTCACAGCCTGGACCATAGAAATATATAAGCAACAGGAAGTTAGCTACCCAAACGATCAACTCAAGGCAGCAGTAACTCTAGGCGTCTATCACAAACCAACAAGGATTAGATTTGAACTTCATTCATGTCAAGAACTCCTTAGAAATGGAGAAGTGGACTTAATTTATAATCTTTAAAAGCATTCTAGAAACGTCACTTAGACAATAAAAGGACAATCTAGGTGTATTTTAGGCCTTAATCAATATTTGCAACCTCATTTCTCCATATGTTGGGTACCTAAGTAAAGAAAAGCAATAAAACCCTAAAATTTACAAATCTGGGTAGTTCCTTTGGGATTATATCAGTCCTCTTAACATCCAAACAACAACATTTGAAGGCCACTTGGTAGACCTGAAGGTGTGTGCCAAACAACCACCCTTCCTAAGGAAATTCAATTCAAAATACTATCAAACCTCTTACAAAATGCAGTGAACAAGTGTGAAATTGGTTACCAAGAAAGTGATAATCCTCATTACCAAAGTTGTAGACACTTAAAGTTATAGTACATCAGATAAAACCAAAAGTCTTGAGAAGATATAAAGTCATTGTAGAAGACCTTTATTTCGTACCAGTGAAGCATATATACCATTGACAATAGAAGTCATTGACATAAAGTCTCCAATAAAATCAGCATCTGGCATGAAAGGGACATGAGTGTGAAATATTGTAGTAGAAGAGCAAAGAGTACTCAAGAAAAACTAATCCCTTTCGTTTAGAAATTTAGTTCTCTTATAGGTGCCATGCAAGGTTACTTCAACACCCTAAAAGCGTGATAAACTTGTCTCCAAGATAATGCCCAACTTTGGAAGGGGGTGTCTAGGTGTCCTCCTTTCTATTAAATGTTTCCCTAGGTGACCCCCAAAATCCATGGGCATGGGAAACACAAGGGGATTTCCCTTGACCCTACAGGAGATGTCCCCGTGGAGCATTGCGTTTTTGTTGTAAAACTAGAAGTGTTCCATTTTCAGTGTTAGATTAGTTTATATTTGAGCAGTGAGTTAACTACTATTCCAGATTTAGAAGTATAAGTTTACACTTTGATTTTGTTATTTTTGGATGTTCGAGTTTATAGACTTAGTAGTTTGCTTGTTCAGAATTAGATTAGGGTTTTAATTTTTTAGTTCGGGTTCCCACAGAGGTGTGCTACTTTGTATTTTTCTCCTATCCTTTTACATATATATGAGAAAAGAAAAGCTGTTAGTGATTGATCATCTTCAGTTTTGTTTTCTAACAACAACAGAATTTGTAATAAAAATGCTGTAACTGAACTGTATAGCTAAGTAATACAAAAGTAGTAAATATTCGCAGAGTGGGAACTAGATATTCCAAAACCCATAAGGCTAACAAGCCCAATCAATGGTTTTGGAATAAGTGAAGGGTACATTTTTACTATGGAAATGACAAATGAGTTCAACAACAAACACCACCAACATTTTGGGATAAAGAGGGCTTAGTGCTCTTAATTAAATTCCAATCATATACCATCAAACATCATAGAATAAATTCCTGAAAAGTTGCAATCATGCAAGTCCTGAAATGATGAAATGCTAAAAATGTTCAAGTCTACTAAATTTTGAATGGAACCTGAAATTCTACATTTTTCATATGACGTCCAGTCCACCTATTCTACTTGGTGTGAACTAGTCCAGTCCATCTATTATGGTAACATTGGTATTAATGTGGGATCTTGGGTTCAAAACCCCCTATGTAGGTGGATATTAGGCCTAGGATCATACATTTAGTGACACAACGAACAAGGTTCAAAACCACTATGTGTGTGCAAATGATACCAAGCACAAATCATATATGATTTCACTAGAAGACAGCCCAAATAGAATGGTATCTTAGCCAAAGGAAAACTGTATGTTTTTATAAGAGAAAATTCTAAAGGAAAAGAAATTGCAGCACACTGATCTTGAAAAGTATGAGAAACTATTCTACCCCTCTCTATCCCCACAGATATTTGACATTTCTTCTGTCTATTCCTTCTGAAACTTTAGAAGTTCACTTAGCTCTATAGTTTCCCTCATGGGACTCTTTTGCAGGTGCTTGGGATTTTGGAGATGCGTTAAAGGGACCGTCTGCAATGGGGGTCGTGAGCGGCATATAGAAACCCTTGGAATTTACCGACAGTGAATCTCAAAGGGTGGAGGAGCCAGCCCTCATGTGCTGAGCTGCACATGGTTCAAAATCAACACCATGAGCATCACATGCATCTAGCTATAATATCAATACAATGTTGTTGTAGTTGTTATTAGTAACAATGCTAGTTTAGTTTTAACAATATTATTATATCTATAGTTTCATCAGAATAGGTGGTACATGAAAGTTTTTCTATGGATGTTAGCATATTTCATTCTTAGTGATTATTTAAAATTTTGCGGCTACCTGTATAAAGTTTTACATTAATTTGAAGGATAGTCTAAAATTCAATTGATTTGGATAGTAAAAAAATCATAATCTATGCTGAAGCTAGCTGCTAAGTAGATTTTGGTTGAACTTGAAACATGCACTTGTTAGTGTCTTATTGCTTGTTAGCTATTTCAGATGTAAAAGATGTATCCTGCAGCTGTGTCTATGACATGTATTGTAAAATGACAATGTGGCTGTCATGAAGTTAGTTTAATAGTCCCAGTATCTGTGTGGGAATCCACCTTTGTGCCCTTTGGACCAAATTTCAAGTCTTCATGAGTCTTAGGAAGTTAGCAGTTGCTGCAACACTGGAAAGGTAGTCCAACAGATGGTTAATGTACAGGTAAGGACACTTCATGTACATTGAATTCATGATATTATCGCAGGTTCAAACACTGACCCATCACCAAGGATTAAAAATTGTTTAACAAGTCCCCCTCACTAATAAGGTACCTGAAAAACAATTGATATTGGATATTAAATGCTACAAATAGGAGGACTATGAGAAAAAATCTCCCAAAAGAGATTGCTAATTAAATTTTAAAAATTGCTATTCCTTCAAGGCATTGGATGACTCCCTGAACAATGTGTTATGGGAAAATAGAGGCTGCCAGATAAGAGGCAACAATTAGAATCTTGCCGAATAACCTGGAAGCATTGAAATAGTAGCTTAGACCTGGAGAAAGCTACAAGGGATGGACTCATCAAGAAAAGTATGAGCAAAGGCCATTGGACAAGAGACAAGAATTAGGAGATTATAGAATAACCTGGCAGCATTGAAGCAGTTAGTAAGGCTGAGGGTAAACTATGGAGGTTGGGTACAAATTCATCAAAAAAATGAGCCACTTACCAGAAAGCCTAGCATTATCGGTAAATGATCTCAAAGGAGTGTGGGCATAAAATTTTACTATCTACTGGAATTCTGATCCATAGTGATCTAATACAAATGCCTCCAAAGGATGGACCTTAAGAGTAAAATATCTTGGGGAGAAAACAGATATCATACAAGAATACTTTAAATTTCTTGGTTGGAAATCTTGAAAAATGACAAGCAGGAACACTTGGTTGGGTAAATCCAGGAGAGCTATTGACATGAGAAATTGTACCAAGAGATGCTAACCAGCATCCCATTGGAACACCCGCAATCACTAAAGAAGCATGCCAACTGTCACCAAACTTTTATCACAAAATAAGCATGTACTTTTAAATAAAAGGATAAGATGTGAGTTTGTCAAACAACTGGACTTCATCAACAGTTGTGTAATAACTAAAAGGTCATTCCAACAACTGGCTGATTAGCTATCAATTCAGCCCAGGCTAGGTGGTGGAGAGTAGGAGTGTTATCCTCAATTCAAGTTTCTCACAACATTTTACTAATCAGAAAGATTGGTATATTGATTTGGTTGAGGACAAATCCAACTCTAATTTTGTATTCGAGTGGTGGAGAAAATGCAGAGTTGAGAAGTGGGAAAGTTCAGATGAGAGGTAGAGGTTGTTATTTATGACGATGTCCCTGGTTCACAGCAAAAATTATTTTCTATTAGTTGGATAATGAAGCAAAGCCCACAGTTCAATGTTTTCCTTCAATAATAATCAAATTTTAATTGCTGACAAGAAGTGCAAGAAGATGATTTATAAGTGCCAAAGATCAGGGTTTGTTTCAATTGGTGGATGGTAAAAAAAAGTTGACAGTTATCAGATTCATTATGCTTTATCTATTCATTTTCATGAAAGAGAGAAAGACACTTAAGGAGGGTGAATAGGAGGCAATGAAGTAAAATGGTGCTTTCTCAAATAAGAAAACACAAAACGTTGATATCTTGAAGCGCTAAGATGTTGAAAATTTGATATTTTGGAATAAGTTGTAGACTGGTTAAACGGGTTGTTTTTATTTAGGGAGTATAGGGTGGTAACCAAGCTAAGTAACCAAGGATATAAGCCAATCCAAGTATCAAAGTGAGTAGCTATGGATCCAGAGCCTCACTAGTCAGCTATGGAAGTGGGGGGAAGGGTCTAAGGGCATTCCTACCCATCAGAGGGAAACTTTATTTTTGTTCTACAACCTCTCTCTCCTGGCATTTAACCCTAAAACGAGAAGGTTTCAAAATATGTACATCCTCCCCCACAAAAAAAACATGTATTCTTTGGGTTTTATATAAGTTTTTACGCGGGTAATGAGCGCTCAGGATAACCCATTCAAATGAAAAGTTACACATATATATAGTCTGAGTTCGAGTTTTGCTCCGCAAGAAACCATAACCTGCAGTGCTGAGAAGGTGGCATATGTATTGGACAAAGTTGAAGATACTTACTTGGGGGTTACTGCTAAGTTGGCCAGGAAGCCTTTAGGAAATATTTCACAATTGTATTGTGGGGATCATTTTCGACTATAAATTAGTAGTAACAAGACATAACCTTTGAATATGGGCTGAATATAAGGGTTGAAATACATTTTTGGGCATGTTTTAGTCTTAAAAGGTGATGAATAACAACATAAAACTAGCTTTGGTAAGTTCTAGTCTAATTTTGGGCATGAGCAGGGATGGTAAGAGAACTCATTTCTCATTTACAAACTATTTGGAGGGGTTTTGAGTGCATTGTGTGCCCTAGAATAACAATATAAAATTTAGATATAGCCTTTTGCATTAGAAAAGGTGACAAAAGTATAAACAATAGTCATAAAATCCTTAAAAAATCCAGGTTTGATGTGTGTTAGGGATTCATGTGTATGAAACGAAAGCCCTATAGGGGGTGATTTACCCGTGTGACCATTCATGCCTTGTTTGGAGTATTGTTCAACTCGCGTGGGGCACTCATGGCAAGTTTGGATAGGTTTGCATGGTAGATTGTGAAACAATTGTTGTAGTAGCATTTGGATCCTTCAGTTAAGTTGAATCCTTGAATCATTACACAAGTGGAATCCAACAAAGCGTTTTCTCCATACATCTATGGAATTTAACTTAATAAAGGTGCACAATATGGAAGTTTATGAGAATTTTTGGAGCTTGGGTCTCCTTTTGTTCAGTATATGTGACTTCAGGAAATAAAATTATAATGATAACCAGCAAGTTTTCTAGTTCTTCTCATAGAGATGAATATTTCAATTTGGAAATGTCCTATATGCTTGGAGGGGAGGTTGGATGAAACTAGTAAATACTTCTTTGTTGCTGTTTCAAAAGGCTTATCTTTATAATTCAATATAATGTACAAATAGTAATCCTTTACATCATTGAATTTTCTCTTACCACCACAATGAGGAATGCAATCAAATCCAACTGGGCTGTAATAGTAGAGGACACAATGTACTCTCCTAGAAAGGAACGAAATCTAACTCCAGCTAGATTTTTATCATGGTGTAATGCATTTGATAACAATGTGGCTATGTTAGATGGAAAACTACCTTATGAAATCTAACATACATTAGCTTTACTGACCCTGCAATGTTTTAAGAACGAAAACTAACTCTAGCCAGATTTCCATCATTGTGCATTGTGATTGATGACAATGTGGTTGTGCTAGATGAAAAGATACATTATAAAATCTAACACACATTAGATTTCACTCATCGTGCAATGATTTAAGGACGAAATCTAACTCCAGCTTGATTTCTATCACGGTGCAATGTGACCAATGATGATGTGTTGTGTTAGATGAAAAACTACGTTATGAAAGCTAACACACATTATCTTTCACTCATTGTGCCATGTTGTTAGAATGAAAGCTAACTCCAGCTAGATTTGCATCATGGTGTAATGTATTTGATGACAATGTGGCTGTGTTAGATAGAAAACTACCTTACAAAAGCTAACACACATTAGTCATTACTCACCATGCAATGTTTTAAGAATGAAAGCTAACTCTAGCTAGATTTCCAAAATGGTGCATTTTGATTGATGACAGTGTGGTTGTGTTAAATAGAAAACTACATTATGAAAGTTAACACTCGTTAGATTTCACTCACCGTGTAAAGATTTAATGTTGAAATCTAACTCCAGCTAGATTTCCATCATGGTGCAATGTGACAATGTGGTTGTGTTAGATGGAAAACTACCTTATGAAAGCTAATACACATTAGCTTTCACTTATCGTGCCATGTTGTTAAAAGAAAGCTAACTCCAGCTAGATTTTCATCATGGTGTAATGAGCTAACACACATAAGCTTTCCTTTATAGTGCCATGTTGTTAGAAGGAAAGCTAACTCCAACTAGATTTTCATCATGGTGTAATGTATTTGATGACAATGTGGTTATGTTAGATGGAAAACTACATTATGAAGGCTAATAGACATTAGCTTTACTCATCGTGCAATGTTTTAAGAACGAAAGCTAACTCCAACTAGATTTCCATCATGGTGCATTGTGATTGATGATAATGTGGTTGTGCAAGATGACAAAATACACTATGAAAGCTTACACACATTAGATTTCACTCACCGTGCAACGATTTAAGGATGAAAGCTAACTCCAGCTAGAATTCCAACACGATGCAATGTGCTTGATGACAATGTGGTTGTGTTACATGGAAAACTACCTTATGAAAGCTAACACATATTAGCTTTCACTCATTATGCCATGTTGTTTAAAGGAAAGCTAACTCCAGCTAGATTTCCATCATGGTGTAATGAGCTAACACACATAAGCTTTCCCTTATAGTGCCATGTTGTTAGAAGGAAAGTTAATTCCAACTAGATTTTCATCATGGTGTAATGTATTTGATAACAATGTAGCCGTGTTAGATGAAAAATTACCTTATGAAAGCTAACATACGTTAGTTTTATTGACCATGCAATGTTTTAAGAACGAAAGCTAACTCTAGCTAGATTTCCATCACAGTGCATTGTGATTGAAGATAAGGTGGTTGTGCTGGATGGAAACTACATTATGAAAGCTAACACATTAGATTTCACTCACTGTGCAATGATTTAAGGATGAAAGCTAACTCCAGCTAGATTTCTATCACAGTGCAATTTGATCAATGACGATGTGTTGTGTTAGATGGAAAACTACCTTATGAAAGCTAACACACATTATTTTTCACTCACCATGCCATGTTAGAAGGAAATCTAACTCCAGCTAGATTTGCATTATGGTGTAATGTATTTGATGACAATGTGGCTGTGTTAGATGAAAAACTACTTTATAAAAGCTAACACACATTAGCTATTACTCACCGTGCAACGTTTTAAGAACGAAAACTAACTCTAGCTAGATTTCCAAAATGGAGCAATTTTGATTGATGACAATGTGGTTGTGCTAAATGAAAAAATACATTATGAAAGGTAACACATATTATATTTTACTCATTGTGCAATGATTTAAGGTTGAAAGATAACTCCATTTATATTTTCATCACGGTGTAATGAGACAATGTAGCAGTGTTAGATTAAAAACTACTTTATGAAAGCTAACAAACATTAGCCTTTACTCACTGTGCAATGTTTTAAGAACGAAAGCTAGCCCCAACTAGATTTTTATCATGGTGCATTGTGATTTATGACAATGTGACTTTGTTAGATAGAAAACTACACTATGAAATCTTACACACATTAGGTTTCACTCACCATGCAACGATTTAAGGATGAAATCTAACTTCAACTAGATTTCCAACACAATGCAATGTGATTGATGACAATGGAGTTGTATTACATGGAAAAATACCTTATGAAAGCTAATACACATTATCTATAACTCATTGTGCCATGTTAAAAAATAATCTAATTCCAGCTAGATTTCCATCATGGTGTAATGAGCTAACATACATAAGCTTTCCCTTATAGTGCCATGTTATTAGAAGGAAAACTATCTCTAGCTAGATTTTCATCATAACATATTGTATGTGATAACAATGTGGCTGTGTTAGATGGAAAACTACCTTATGAAAGCTAACATACATTAGTTTACTCACCATGCAATGTTTTAAGAAGGAAAACTAACTCTAGCTAGATTTTCATCTTGGTGCATTGTGATTGATGACAATGTGGTTGTGCTAGATAAAAAAATACATTATGAATGCTAACACACATTATATTTCTCTCACTGTGCAATGATTTAAGGATGAAAGTTAACTCCAGCTAGATTTCCAACATGGTGCAATGTGTTTGATGACAATGTGGTCGTGTTACATGGAAAACTACCTTATGAAATATAATACGTATTAACTTTCACTCATCATGCCATGTTATTAAAAGAAAAGCTAACTCCAACTAGATTTCCATCATTGTGTAATGTATTTGATGACAATGTGGTTGTGTTAGATGAAAAACTACTTAATGCAAGCTAACATACATTAGCTTTACTCACTGTGCAATGTTTTAAAAATGAAAGCTAACTCTAGCTACATTTTAATCATGGTGCATTATGATTGATGATAATGTGATTGTGCTAGATGAAAAACTACATTATGAAAGCTAACACAAATTACGTTTCACTCATCATGCAATGATTTAAGGACAAAAGGTAACTCCAGCTATAATTCCATCACGGAGCAATGAGATCGATGAAGATGTGGTTGTGTTAGATGAAAAACTACCTTATGGAAGCTAACACATATTAGCTTTCACTCATCGTGCCATGTTGTTAGAAGGAAAGCTAACTCCAGGTAGATTTGCATCATGATGTAATGTATTTGATGACAATGTGGCTGTGTTAGATGAAAAAATACCTTACGAAAGTTAATGCACATTAGCTATTACTCACCGTGCAATGTTTTAAGAACAAAAGTTAACTTTAGCAAGATTTTCAACATAGTGCATTTTGATTGATGACAATTTGGCTGTGTTATTTGGAAAACTACATTATCAAATCGAACACACATTATATTTCACTCACCGTGCAACAATTTAAGGTCGAAAGCTAACTCCAACTAGATTTCCATCACGGTGCAATGTGACAATGTGATTGTGTTAGATAGAAAACTAATTCTGCTATGTTGTTAGGAGCAAAGCTAACTCCAACTAGATTTTCATCATGCTGTAATGTATTTGATGACATTGTGGTTGTGTTAGATGAAAAACTAACTTATGAAAGCTAACAACAACTAGATTTCCATCATGGTGCATTGTGATTGATGACAACCTGGTTGTGTTAGATGGAAACTACATTATGAAAGCTAACACATTAGATTTCAATCATCGTGCAATGATTTAAGGACTAAAACTAACTTCAGCTAGATTTTCGTCATAGTGTTATGTATTTGATGACAATGTGACTCTTTTAGATAGAAAACTACCTTATGAATTCTAACACACATTAAATTTCACTCATCGTGCAATGTTTTAAAAACAAAAGCTAACACTAACTAGATTGCCATCTTGGTGCAATGAGCTAACGCACATTAGCTTTCGTTCACCGTACAATGTTTTAAGAATGAGAGCTAACACATTGTTAAAAGGAAAGCTAATTATAGCTAGATTTTCATCATCATGTTATGTATTTGATGTCAATGTGATTGTTTTAGATAGAAAGCTACATTTTGAAAACTAACACACATTAACTTTCACTCAACTGTGCAATGTTTTAAGAACAAAAGCTAACTCCAGCTAGCTTTCCATCAGGGTGCAATGAACTAACACACATTAGATTTCACTCATCATGCCATGTTGTTAGAAGGAAAGCTAACTCCAGCTAGATTTTCATCATGGTGTAATGTATTTGAGGACAATATGACCGTGTTAGATGGAAAACTAATTTATGACAACTAACACACATTATTTTTTACTCATCGTGCAATGTCTTAAGAACAAAAGCTAACTCCAACTAGATTTCCATCATGGTGAATTGTGATTGATGACAATGTGCTTGTGCTAGATGAAAAACTACATTATGAAAGCTAACACATATTAGATTTCACTCACTGTGCAATGAGTTAAGGACGAAAGCTAATTCCAACTAGATATCCATTGTGGTACAATGTGATTGATGACAATGTGGTTGTGGTAAATGAAAAACTACCTTATGAAAGATAACACACATTAGCTTTCTCTTATCATGACATGTTGTTAAAATGAAAGATAACTCCAGCTGTATTTCCATCATGGTGTGATATATTTGATGACAATGTGGTTGTTTTAGATAGAAAGCTACCTTATGAAAACTAACACACATCAGCTTTCACTCATTGTACAATGTTTTAAGAACAAAATCCAACTCCAGCTACATTTCCATCATGGTGCAATGTGATTGATGACAATGTGGTTGTGTTAGATTTAAAACTGCATTATGAAAAACTAACACACATTACCTTTTACTCACGGTGTAATGTTTTAAGAATGAAAGTTAACTGTAACTACATTTCCATCATGGTGCTATGTAATTGATGACAATATGGTTGTGTCAACTGAAAAACTAATTGATGACAATGTGGTTGTGTTAGATGAAAAACTATCTTATGAAAAGTAACACACTTTAGTTTTCACTAACCGTGCAATGTTTTAAGAACAAAAACTAACTCCAGCTAGATTTCCATCGTAGTACAATGTGATTGATGACAATGTAGTTGTGTTAGATGGAAAACTTCCTAATGAAAGCAATCGCATGTTAGGTTTCACTTACCATGCCATGTTGTTAGAAGGAATCTAACTCCATTATATTTTCATTATGGTGTAACGTATTTGATAACAATGTGGTTGTGTTTGATAGAAAACTACCATATTAAAACAAACACAAATTAGCTTTTAGTCACCATGCAATGTTTAATGAATGAAAGCTAACTACAGTTAGATTTCCATCATGGTGTAATGTGATTGATGACAGTGTGATTTTGTTAAATGAAAAACTACATTATGAAAACTAACATATCTAGATTTCCATCATGGTGTAATGTGATTGATGACAACGTAATTTTATTAGATGAAAAACTACATTATGAAAACTAGCACAACTAGATTTCCATCATGGTGTAATGTGATTGATGACAATGTGATTTTGTTAGATGAAAAACTACATTATTAAAACTAACACACATTAACTTTCATTCAACGTGCAACATTTTAAGAATGGAAGCTAACTCTAGCTAGATTTTCAGCACATTCATACACATACATCAATAATATAAGTCCCATGTCCAAAGTCAAATAAGAATTTGGTGGTTTTATTGGAGTTGATATCTATCATTCTCTAATAATTCTTGGATCCCTTATTGTTATCTCTTCATATATATTTTGTGTAATTTATATGTAAATTCCTTTTTGCTAGCGTGCACAAGATGTAGGGGAACAATGTTTTGTGGCATACAAAAGGGCTACCCTATTGTTTTGAATTATTGCAATTATATTACTTTTTTGAACATACACTTCATATGGCTTAACCGTAATTACAAACTACAATTCAAATGTGTTACAGAAATTGGGAGGTGTTACAATGGAAAATATAATTTTGACAAGAGGAGACTATGTTGACCTCCTAATTAATGGTCAAGTTGTTGGACTAGGAAGGGTTGAATCTACAGAGACTACAACTCATTATGGTGGACAAAGGATTAATGTAGGATATGTTATGGTTTTGATAATTGATGTCATTGAACCACATTTGATTGTGGAAGATGTTGATGAAGGGGACTTACATCCATGGAAGATCATATATTTGAGGCATAACAAAGGTAAATTAAAATCTTGAAGCACATGTTAAGTGTTTTTGATAGTACATTGCTTGTTTTTTTTGAGCAAATACTAAGTTTGTTTAATTTGCTGTGTAGGTGCAAATCTCTCTTCTGCATTTTCTATTGGAGACAAGGTAGATCTTTTGCAATGTGGATTGAAAGTGGGTGAAGCCTCCATATTCAATACAGAGATTGGTCATAAGGTGCATGGTAGGATGGTGAAAAAGGGATCCATAGTGGTTAACATTGAGAAAGTGTTAAAACATGATGCTCTTTTGCCACATCCAACAGGATTTGAGAATACACTAGGGGGTGCATTGGGATCTTATGAGATTTGGCTAGAATCAGATTTGGAACCTCATTGTCAAGATCATCCAGTAAATACTCCCCAAGATAGGCTTACATTCACATGTAAAAAGGTTTCTCTTACACATGAATGCACAGGAACAAGCATGCGCATTGCCAAAGGGATCATAGTTAATGTCTGTGAGGATGACATGGTTGAGGGTGAAATGTTAGGTGAAAAGGAATTCGGTGTTTTTGTGAAAGACATAGATAGAAATTGTGAAAGATGTAGGATTGGGGACAATTCTATACATTGTTTGGTTATATGGCCAATAAATAAGTTGGTGGACAATGAAGGTGAGATTTTAAGGGTGAGTCAAAATTTCAAGGAGGCACCCAAGGAAATGGCGGTATGGGATCTTATAGAGGACACAAGTACCTTAAACACATGGGATGATGATATTTATAATGAAAAAGACCCAGACTCAATTGCTATGCACACAATGAGGCCATATAAAAGGATTAAACGAGTTGTGGCTACAAAAAAAGTTGGAAAATTTCAAATACAAAGAGATGAAGAGAAAGAAATATGACTTTTGGCAGCGGATGAATGTTGCAAACAAGATTGTATTCAACATGTGGATACCATTGCAACTGCTAGAAGGGTGTTGCAGCTGCAATAAATTCCCAAAATTCCCAAAATTTTTGGGACCCTCCTTTGTTTGGATTAGTTCTTTGTCCTTGAGTTAATTCTGAATGCTTGGATTGAGCTACCAATTGTTTTTGATTCCCCCTCAGATGCTTGAAGTAATTCACTATTTGATTAAGCTTTATCACTTCCTTTGAATTCATTTGAAGCATGCCTGAATCAGAAGTTATTTTGGTCAGTGCTCCGCCGTTGCGGGTGGATCTTTGGTTTGGTCTTCCGCCGTTATGGAAAGAAATACACTTTCGCCTTCCGATCCATTGGTTTTGACGTCGGTTGATCTTTTGGTTTATGTTGGAAGGATTTGTCATTTATTTCTCCGCCGTTGCGGATGAAAAACCACTTCCTCTCCTGATCATTGCTTCAATGTTCCGTTTCCCACCGTTGCGGATGGACATTCGGTTTTGACTTCGACTTTTCTCCCGATTCGATTGGTTTTAATCGGCTGTTTTCTTATTTTGCATCGAAAATGTTATGACCTCTTCTTCTGCCACTGCGGATGGAAAACCACATTCTCTCCCGATTATGGCTCGAAGTTTTGAACCTCGTTTATTGTTTTCGTCGAGCCCGCAAGTCTTGGGCTACCTCCGTTGCGGCTGCGGGAAGTTTTCTCCTTCCGGCCGTTTGAGTCATTTTACCTTCAACGTTGCAGAGGGTTGCGCCTTTGTAGCTCCGCCGTTGCGGCTGCCGAATGCTTTTCCTTGTCGATCTCTTAGTCGTTCTGCTTCCGACACCGACCTCGTGTTGCGGAATGGTTTATCATTTGTACCCCCGACATTGCGGACGCTGATGTCCTTACAGTTTCGCCATTGTAGATGAAAGAAGTGCTAGCCCTTCCGATGTGTATTCATTTTGCTTCCGATTCATATTTTATCCATTGCAGATGGCTTAACGCTTTGGCCGTCCGCCATTGCGGAAGGAAGTTTCCTTTCAGCTTCCGATCCAAAAGTGGTGTGACATCCGATATGATACCCGCCATGAGAGTTTGACCATATGTATATATACGGGGTTGAGGGGTTTATTATTCTATTGTTATGTTTTAACTGCCGTGCTCTATCGCTATCGTGCTGTCGATCGCTTGAGTTTGTTCGGACCCCATTGCCGGTACATGCATCCAGGTGGCAACTGTAGAAGCCTGACCATCTTCATCCCGTCATACACGCCGGTTACACATCAGTGCCAAGTAAGCTTCGTTCTCCTTTCCTCTTTCCGTTTGAACATTTGGTAGTTTTATTTTCTGCAGTGGTTTGTTTCCCCAGCTGTTTTCCTTGTCCCGTTAAATTATATGCCTATATAGGTGGAGATTTTTATCTTAACTGTCTGTGGGAGGGCGGTTTGGCCCTTAGAGTAGTTTTTCCATACCGCCGTTGTCGTGCGACCCTGCGCGTAGAGAATGAGGGGGTTTGGTACAGATGGCCGTTACGCTGTCTGCACCAAACCACCCTGTATGATAATATTGTGAGTTGGAATAGGTTTGCCGTGACCTTTTCCTTTAGGGTTGGACGGTTGGTCTCGATTTTGTGCTACCTGCATCAATTAAACCCCAGCCGTTTCACCTATACGTTTCTGCGCGACCCCGTTGAGCTCAGCGTCGATTTCCTATCCGACTGAAAGGGATATGCCACTGCTCATAGTTTATTGACCATAAGTGCGTTGGAATGGTTTTGTTAAGGCGTCGTTGAAAACCTACGTCGCTGCTACTATCTTTCCCGCACAGTGAGATGACCATGGCGTGCATAGAAAGCCGAAATGTGTTGCATATTAATGTAGATTTATTTCCGTCTTGAATGTGGTTGATAAAATTGTTTAATATCATACAACAGTGGTGGCTTGCAAATTTTACTGCATATAACTATTTTCCACCATTGCTAGAAATAGACAAAGCCACTGAACACTGCACATTGTGTTTCAATAGATCTTTTAGTTAGGCCATTTTAGTTTGTATACTTGCATATATTTGCTTCATTGACTGATTGCTATCATGTTAAACATAGAAGAAATGGCACACTGCACATTGATGTATACCAATTTGTCACTCAGCCAAAAGGGATTAATGTTACCATTTTATGGCAAGAAGAGCTCACAATGTCAAAGAGGCAAAAGAAGAAGGCCCCGGTGGTCGAGGAAGAGCCCGAAGTAGAAACTGCCACCAAAACATAATATATATATGAGGACACTAAGTGTATTTCTGGTATTGAACTTGAATAACAGTGGGGGGAAGTATATAGACTGATCACACACAGAGAGGTTCCTAACATGGGCTTAGAAGAAGAGTCCATATATGCCAACATAGAAAGATCTTCACTAATGCAGATCGTCACCAGACCGGAGTTGTTCCCGTGCTCTGAAGTAATCGGTTGGATTCTGCCCCGGGCAGATGTCAGAACAATGATTCTGGAAAATGTTGAAAGACAAGACTATGCTGCATATAGCCCTGGATATGTAGCATTGGCTTACCACCTGCCAGAAGCCCAAGTATTTTTATCTGATGACTAGTTGAACAACATTAGAATGGACCTGGTAGAGACTCTTAAAAGGATGCTGTTGCAGGGAAAACATTACAGATACAGACCGGTGGGTGATTACGATACAACAATCTTACGCCCCCCCTATAGGTTCATAGCTTTAATGTTGAACATGATTTTTGGAAGAGCACATGGTAGGTTCTTGAAGTTAGAGTGGATACCCATCATTTTTCATGTTGCAACCCAGGGGACAATTTTCAACTGGGATAACCTTGTATCAAATAGTCCTTCAGCTTGCTTGGCCTCAGCTTTGGGAGGAGTGGCCCAAAAGAGGTCTGAATTCTATATGAGTTCCATACTCATCGATTGCATATTGTGTAATCAGCCTTTCCTTGGACACAGGTGCATCTGGGATAGGGAAAGAATGCCTGTCTATGTTGGCTATAAACTGCTGTGGGAACACAAATATCACAGCCATTATCGAGAAGTATGTGAACACTTTATCATGCCCTTGTACACACTCATTTTCATGAAGGAGTGTGATTGTATGTCAGAAGAGGCACTACGAGTAATAGAGGAGTATGCAGACTACTATTTGACTGAAAATGGCTTGTACTTCAGGATGTTTGGAGGTTCGAGAGCACCTTCCCTGCTGCCCAAATATGCAACTGATTACATTATTCACAAGGAGGCAGTCAGATAAGTGTTCCTGGATGGAATAGGCAGCTTTTTGTTTGAGCACAAGAAGACCGCCTACCCTCCTTTGCCCTTCAGGTTAGGAAGCTACAAGTTTACCAGAGTGAAAAAGGCTGATGAATTTGTAGAAGAGCTGGAAAAGTTCCATTTTGGAGAAATGCCCTTCCGTAGAAATGATACTCATGGTAAAGTAGCTGAACATTGCAAAACAAACAACGTGCATTTTGAGTATGCCCACCATTGGGATCGGGAAGAATCCATCTTCTGAAATGCAGTAAACATGACAGCCTTGAGAAGAAGGTTCAAGAAGAAGATCACCACCAAAGGTGGGAAGGGAGATGAACAAGTAAAGGCTGAAGAAGAAGCAAAGAGAATAAATGAGGAAGCCCAGAGGTTGGCACAGGAAGATGCATGGTGGCTACACACAGAAGAAGAAGAAAAAAGGAAAGCTGCGCAAGAGGCTGCTAGGAAGGAAGAAGAATATGCAAAGAAAGAAGAAGAAGAAAAGAAAATGAAGCTGGATGAAGAGCTCCAAAGACAAGAAGCTGAAAGGCTAAAACTGACACGGACAGAGCATTCAGCTTCTGAAATAGCTACAGGGCAGACCCAGGACGTGGAGAACCTCGAGGTTCAGGACCCACAAGTACCTACTGCCAGCACACCCATGGTCCCCACTCTCAAGCTGGTCCCTTTTGTGAAGAAAAAAGGAGAAGAAATCCCTGATTTCAATACTGTTTTCTACGACAGGGCAACAAAGAAGATAGTGAAGAGAACAGAAAGGAAGATTGACATGGGAGATCTGCCAGGGAAAATGATATCAGACACACCTGTTATGTTGGGAATAGACCAAGACCCAATATTCACAATTAGAGCCAGAGCAGCACTGATTCAAGCTTCAGAGGATAATGTGAGTAGGATTATGACAGACTTGAATCTATCTAAGAAATCCTCTGCTCAATTGAAAGATACTTTGAGGAAAGAAAGAGAGGAAGGAAATAAGCTGAAGCGGAAGTATGAAGATATGTAGAAGGATATAAAGGCTTCTAAGGATGAATTGCAGGCCCTTCAAGCAGAAAGACAGGTCAGAAGAACAACACAAGAATGCCTGGAGAAAGTGCAGAAAGAATACCAAGAGCTGAAGATAGAAAAGGAACGGCTGCAGGAGAAGGTAGAAGAGCTAGAAGAGCAGCAAAAGATTATCTTGCAGGCCAGTGAGATGCACTCCCAAGAACAGAGAGAGAAACATCAAGAGCATATTTCTTCTCTGACAACTACTCTAGAGGAAGCAAGGGAGTAGCAGGTTAACCTCCAGCCATTCAAAGAGCATGTCTTAGCCCAGAAGGCTAAGATGCTGCAGCTACAGATTGCTATAGAAGGAGAAAGGTGCAAGGTGCTGCAAGTAGATAGTAGATTGGGGGAAATCCTGGAGACCTCCTCTTACTTTGTAGATCAATCTCAGGACTTCCTCGAGGTCCTGACTGCAAGGATGGCGAGGCTGGAAAACAATGAAGAAACTATAGCAGAGCTGCCATCAAAAGATAAACAGGCCCTCAAGCGGGATTATGACTTAATAGAATTTGCTATTAACACCGCAGAGGATTTCAAGAAAGCAGTCAAGAAGACGAAGGGAGCCTGCACATAATTTTTTAGAAGAGTCCTTATTACATATAATCGGTTCCAGGTAGAGGCCGAGCGGAGGCTGGATGATTTCCCAGACCACAATTCATTTGTGGAGATGTTGCAGAAGAGACATCAGGATGAAGAAGCAAGAATGCAACACATTAAGGCCATTGATGACCAGATTCTGAGAAGCGAAGTAGGCCATTCATTCGTTAGTGTGCAGCTTTTGGAAGACCAGCTTCGATTGAGTGCAGCCAGAGTTGAGGCTATAAAGAACCGGGCTGAAAAATTTGAAATCAACATTCAGTTTTTGGAACCCTGCGCATTTGAGGGCATTGCCTTTGAAGCTTCGAAATGGAAGAAATTTCTAGACACCCAAGTGGGACCCTCCTCGTGAAGGATTGGTTACTTTTTGTAATGTGTAATATTTTGTAAAAACATTTTGAGAAAAGTCAAGCGTTGGGAAACGAAGAGTTGGGAAGCCCAAAGGTTACTTTGGGCAGCCCAACCGTCTCACCCTTTTGTATAAATGTAGAAAGCTTAGAAGGGAGGGGGACTTTTTCCCTGTTAGACATGAAAAGATATATTGTAAGAAGAACTATTTCTCTTTGCAATAAAGAATTATTGTTTGCCTGTTGGAGGAAGATTGGTGGCACTTTCAAATGTTATGCTGTGGATGGCTGAAAGATGAACTATTTTGTTTTTCCATCTTTTTTGTCCATTAAGCATGGGATCGTTCTAACTCTAAGAACCTATGTTCTTGTTTAAATGATTTCTGGTTTATTTTTGTGGAATTACCACCATGAGTAATGTATGCTGTTCATAAAACAATTAGCTATCTGATTGTTGAAATATCTTTAATCATTCATGTGTTGTAGGAAGAAATATCGACTATCTATAATTTCTCTTTATGATACATGCACAATTCACATTACTCACAAATAAATTAAAGTTTGCTTCCCGGGGATAGATAGATAGATAGATAGGTAGATAGTTAGTTTTATTTCTGCATATGTGATTTAGATGCTTGTGAGCCTAAGACGAGAGGTAAGAACTTGCGCATCACATTGTGAATGCTCCTTGCATCCTTATCGCCCTGCATGGTTAATTAGGCATATGCATATCATACTTAAGTAAAAAAATACAAAAATATACATGGTGGACCGGGTCGGAACCGGTAAAACCCTTGTTTTTTGTTACTTTGACCTACGGTAGTCGGACCGCAAACCGGACGGATTCCCCATACCAAACAGTCACGGGCTAGTTGGGAACGTTGACTGGGGAGAATCCCTTTCTGTTGTTGCCTGCGAATTTCCAGGCCTCAACAAAGGGGTATGAAACTCTTTAAAAAAAATGACATTAGGGAATTTGTCTTGAATTCACTCCTTTCCAACACAATCATGTCAAAGAGCCATGGCCATGGCCTACCTCCTACTATTAGGAAAGTAAAGGACATGAAGTTTAATGGAGATATTATTTGTAAGAAATCATGGTACGAGATACATAATATTCCTCAAAGCACCTTCTATACTTACCAACATAATTTCCAACAAGGACATGTCAAAGGAATTCATGGTAACACCAACAAATGCAAACCACGTGCACATATTGTGGCAGCCATAGAAATATTGCAAAAAATTGTAATGGATAATTCAGACTTTTCACCGAACCAAACATGACAAGTTGAAGAAGATGGAACCTCTGCTCCTTTAAGATTGCTGCCATCAACATACACCCCAAGTTCTTTGTTAAAAGAGATCAACGAGGCTCTTCAAGAGCTAAATTTTCCATCAATATCACAACCAACAATGAGCAATATTTGGAATACTCATTTTCCATATGTGGAATTCTTAAAGAACACTAAATTCAGTAAATGTAGTGAATGTATCGTGTTGAAAGAACAGATGAAGACAACGACTACAAAAGAGCTGGAAGAAAAGGCACGAGCTAGACTGAAGAAACATAACAAGATTGTTATGTGTGGAAGATACTGCTACTATGCCCACATAATTATGTCAGAGTGGTATCCAAAGGAATACTTGAGCATTATCCATGATAAAATGGACAAAACAAAGACTTCAATCCCAATATTACGTGTCAAATCAAAATCTGTTGCAGGAACAAACTTGGGTTTGTCGTTGACAGGTATGCTAACATATGGGCATAGCACATGAGGTTTTGGTCATTTTTCCCTACCATTTGTACACATGGGATCACAATTTACCATTACATCTCTTGCAAAGTGCTTGAGGGACCTTGAAGACCCACACCTTGATATGTATGGTGATTTGATTTATGAGAGTGGAAGTTCAAGAAACACACTTTCAAATGCATTACTTCAAAACTCTATTTACTCAAAATGAAGAGTGTACAAGGATGCTTTCCTATCTTTAAATGGAAGCTCAACAAATCAAAATATTGATTTTAAACCTCTTCCTCCACATTTGTTGTTATAGTCGGACATTGCAGCCAGTGATAATAAGAATTGTTATGTTTTCATGTTTCTATCACTATTAACTGCACTTGGTGTCTTCATCACTATTGAGGTTGAGTTCTTGCTTGTGGGGCACACCCATGAAGACATAGATGGAACCTACGGAAGAATGTCTTCCAACTTGAAAAGTAAATATATATATTCTTTACCTGAGATGCTGGATACATATTGCACAATAGAAGAAAAATGGGTGTTTCCACCTAAACTTATTGACAAAGTGTATGACTTCAAAAGTTTTCTTAATGGGTACATTAAGGAGGGGAAAAATGCACTAGTTGGACATCTTAATGTCCAGTACTTCCAATTCCTTGTACTCAATGATGTTCCAGTTATGAGGTATAAAGAATCCATCAGAGACATTGAGTGGTCAGAACCAGTGGAGTTGTGGAATATAGATGATGAAGGCTGACCTATATTTCCCACAGGGAATCCATCTTTCTTACGTCCCAAAGACAATGATGCATATTTAAAAGAACTAAAAGAAGGAATAACATCATACACAAAACTGTGGAAAGAGACTATTGGCAATGAGAATTCACCAATTGTTATAGAGGAATGGAATGCAAAACTAGATTATTGGAAAAGAGTTCTTGATGCATTAGATGGAATCTACAATGACCATACACCCTTGGATGAAAGTGATTCTTCTTTTGATGATTTTTGGCCAAAGACGAGGCAAAATGTTAATGTTGATGGTAATGCACTCCATGCAATATCAAGTATTATGGATGGGGATTTTGATAATGTGACAGATGAACCAGTATATGTTGGACCCAAGTGCAACAAGCCAAAGCCAACATTCGATCCTAGAATTGATGTTGAGAAAGGAAATATGTTGCTTGTTAGATCAGGAAATGAGGATGAAGGAGAGATGATTTGGATGGCAAAAGCCACCTCAGATATCTTCCAGGATGATGACAGCGAGACCCTTCATGTAAAGATTGATTGGTGGCAGCCTAGCTCAGGGAAATACAAGGGAAACGTTTTAGAACAATATTGGGTACCAAATCCCGATGACATAGAACTTGGATCTATTCCAATTAATACCATAGTTTGGGCATGGATGCCAAAGAAAGAATATTGCAAGAAGACAAAGATAAATAAATGTGGTGTACAAGCTGTACTTGATCTGCTTGAGCGGATATAAGGAGATTAGGTGGAGATGATACATGAATGTAACTTTTCTTTTTGAATGACTTTCAATATACATGAAGAAACATTTTTCAATGTTTGTACTATAATAAATACTCTTCAAGCTACTTTTTGAGGAATTTTATATTATTTACTGCATATATGAAATTTCACTTCAAGTTCAATGTTAATTTATGTGATGATACTTTATGCGAATTAGATAATACCATTCAAATTTTAACTTTTCAATTTGTCTTTTAGATCAACACAACATCTCACTATATCAAATGTGCATAATTATATTCATTAATGCATGTACAAAATCCTTTCCTTATTTATTATTAGCTTTTTCTCACTCTCTTCAATACTACTTTGAGCTTTTCATTTTGTTCCCCTGATGATTGGTGGAGTGTCCACTTGAAACGTAGGGGCGTTTCAATACACACAATTTAATTCCATAAACTCTCTTTGTCATTATGATTAACTATAGAAATCTTCATCCTGAAGATGTACTTGATATGCTTGAGAAAATATAAGGAGATTAGGTGGAGATGATTCATGACTGTAATTTTTCTTTTTGAATGACTAATTAATATACATGAAGAAAAAGTTGTCAATGTTTGTAGTATATCAAATATTCTCTTCAAGCTACCTTTTGAGAAATTTTATATTATTTGCTACATATATGAAAATTTTGGTTCAACTTCAATGTCAATTCATGTGATGATACTTTATGCGAATGCACCTTAAAATATCTTATAGAATTGCTTTGTGAATAAATGTAAGGCACTTGCAATAAGGTTTGAAGTGATTTTTTCCTATTATTCGTTATTATAGTTGATATAAATTTAATTGCACTACTATGTTGCATTCAAATTCACAATTATATTTTCTCGTGTAGACTTTAAAGTGGTGCCAAATTTATACTAGTATATTAACTTATACTCAATAAATACAGTACTAACATTTTGAGCATGCATGCTTTAATAGTTTGTCATCATTGTGATTGATTTTCTGGATTAAACTGTGTGAACGTTTTTCAGACCAACGTTTTGAGTGGACACTCCACCCATGTTTGTTACGGGAACCATGAAAAATTCATTGTGGACTGAAAATATTTCACATAGCTTAATCCAGAAAATCAATCATTAAGTGATAACATCATGTTAGCTTTAATTCATGTTAGACATTATCATCAAATACATTGCATCATAAAGACAATTTAATCCATCTGAGATTTAATGCTGATCGTAATGCACTGCATGTAATATAAGTATTATGGATGGAGAATTTGATAATGTGACGGATGAACTGGTATATGTTGGACCCAGGTGCAACAAGCTAAAGCCAAGATTCAATCCTATGATTGAATTTGAGAAAGTAAAGGTGTTGGTAGTTAGATCATGAACTAATGATGAAGGAGAGATGATTTGGATAGCAAAAACCACCTCATATTTCTTCCAGAATTATGAAAGTGAGACTCTTCATGTAAAGGTTGATTGATGGAAGCCTAGTTTAGGGAAATACAAAGGAAAATTTTAGAACAATATTGGGTACCAAACCTTGATGACACATGAATTGGTTCTATTCCAGTTAATACCATAGTTTGGGCATGGATGCAAAAGAAAGAAGATTGCAGGAAGACCATGATAAATAAATGTGGTGTACAAGTTGTAATTGATTTGCTTTACTGAATATAAGGAGATTATGTGGAGATGATTCATGACTGTAATTTTCTCTTTGAACTAGTTATTAATATACAAGAAGAAACACTTTTAAATGTTTGCTGTATATCAAATATTCTCTTCAAGCCTTTTTTTGAGGAATTT
>LPNX010670596.1:28036-59744 GCA_001517045.1 Pseudotsuga menziesii
AATTTTGAAAGAACTCAATCTAGCGGAAGTTCTAAATTCTAGATCCACTAAATAATTACAAATTTAATGAAATATGTGTTACAATGTTCTTAGTCTTCTTCCATAGCTTATGGAAACTCCCTCTAATTGCTAAGTACTACTTTCTTCCTGTCCTGCCTTCTGCATAGAATTATTATCTTAGCATCTCCTTGATGACTTGAATTGTTCATTCTGTTTGTCCATCTATTTCATCTTGGTCTCTAATCTTGCAGAAAAATATTTCAAAGCGTTTGATGTAAATTTCACATCCTGGTCAGAATTTTACCCTCCTTGGTACTCCATGAAGTCGAAATACCTCTTTTAGGAAGTATCTATGCAATGTTAACATCTCCATAAGTTGACTTTATAGAAGTAAAAGATCAATTTTCTTCACTTATTCTACTACTACAACCATAATTGGATCATGTTTATTTTGTGTTAATGGAAAACCTGTGATGGAATCCAAGGATTTTACCTCCCATTTCCTCAGGAATGGGCATAGTTTAAAACAAACCTGCTGGATATCAATGTTCAATCTTTGCCTGATGACACCCAAAGCATTTAGATAGATAATAATTAACTCTACCCTTAATCTGGGCCAAAATATTTGTTTCCTGAGGGCTATGATAATCTTTTGGTAACTAGGGTGTCCTACATACGGAGGTTTGTGCATCTCATTTACAATTAACAATTGCAAACCTGCAACACCATGCATATATAATCACATAAAAATCAATGAGAAGATGCTAAACAATCGAATACTTATTCGCATTTTCAGTTCAATAGTCAATATTTTCCCCAAGGGCATGTTTTGCTCATCTCCCATGCATGACATGCAAGCATGCAGTTCACATGAGAGGTCATCATAAGGAAAATTTCCATCATAATTTTTTCATATCTATTTCATACATCAATTAAATTTCCCAAACATAAGGTCCTTGTCCTTTTCTTGTCTCCTACAGACCAAAATACTTGGTTTTCTGCAGTCTCATACCTGACACGTTTCCTACATCAAACAACCAATATCATGGATAGTCAAATCAAACAATGAATTTATAATTCCCTCTCCTACAGAAATTAGATTTCGCAATCATGAGGCCATCCTCATATTGCTTGGCTCTAGAAAGTGGACTCTCTTACCCTTATTACTTCACTTTCTGCCGAAAACCTGGACATCCACACATAACATGTCGTCCTGACACCATTCTAGAATAGAAAAATTTCAAAACTAAATTTTACAACTATGTTCTATTCATAAATTAAATTTCACCGTCATGAGATCCTTCTCATAACGTTTGGACTTTGTACAAGGTATATTATGTACATACCCACACTACATGTAATCTGAAACTTCCAATCATCCAAGCAGTTGTGAGGATCCCTGCATACCATCCTTTCATCGCAAGAATTACAATGATCCTAAAAATTGCAACACACAATACTATAAAAAAATTGCCAGGTATTTTCACCTTATTTATGTAAATAAAGTATACTTCCAATACTCATGATTTCCCAACCATGCTCCATACAATTTTTGTACTTTCAACATAGCATTTAATCAAACACGACTACCTTTTTCCATGCAATTATTTTCCTTGTATTCATAGCAGTTCATGAAATGATCTCATAACTGCCAATATTTCTATCACTTGAGATATAAAATACTTTGCAATGAAGTATTTACATCACAACCATGCATTCACAACATGCATCTTGTATGTACCTACATATACCTTGGCATCAAAGCTCCAAGCGCTCCTTGGATGAATTCTTCTTTTGGAAGTTCTGACATGAATATATATACGAGGGTAATCTCCTCATGGAATTACAAGTTCACATGCATGCCTCCTCAACCTGTATAAGTATTACTCAACTAATACTACAGAACCTAACATCTCCTTGGGTGCTCCATGATAGTTCTGTTCTAGGGCCTAACACCTATTTTGGGTGCTCACTGGAAGCTCTGAATTACCAAGATCAGGCACTTGCTTTCCAGAAACCAGAATACAAAGGGGTGATTCTCTTCACGGATCCCCCACTCTCATGAAAGTCCCCTTACGCGGCGTGAATGTGTGGAGAAAGAAGACTAACTAGATGTATTACACCTGAGCGTCCCCAACAATGCATACTGGAGCCTAGCTGGTCGGGGGGGAAGCTGTGTACCCCAAGTACGTCATTCCTCCTTATACAATTTTCTCAACTTTATATGCATAATAGACTTCTCGTATCATTTCCATTACTAGGTCTGGGTACTTGTAGCTATTCCACCAGTAACAAATCACAATATTTATATCATGGTTTTGTATAACATCAATATTTTATGCTAATGATCTTTTTCCATCTATCACAGATATATATTGTTTTCAGAATTGGTAATTTTCCTATTAACATAATTACCATATTTGATCATTTTTAGAAGAATTTTCCAACTTCCTACATAGCATGTTCTCGACATTATCAATTATCTACTATTGTTCACCATGAACGTAATGGATTTAAATGATGATAGCACCCTTTCTAGCATTTCATAGTATATAATGAGTCACATTGATTCTAGAGGTTACCTGATCGATTGGTTTCTTACCAGGGACTACACAACCCTTACACCAACCTATTGATCATAGTGTCATCCTAGCCTTTCTTCACAAGGATATCGGTCATATGCAATGATATCACCAACATATACAACCATGCTTCTATTGTCCTTGGTCCTGCAACCATTACCATCCATCGTAATATCATAGACAACAATGGTTTATTTCGTATGCAAAACCTCACTAGTTTTACCCTTATTAAATATTATATGTATGCAAAAACATCTTCCTTGCACTATGCCATATCTTATTTCTTGCATTTCTAGCGTTCCTATGCCAAAGTTTTATGCGCATGGAACTCAAATATATATTGACAAGAGAAGGGTTGAGGAGCTTTTCCTTTCCAAATCCTTATCATAGTAGGAAAATCCCTTTTTCACATAACAACTGGTCTAATTTCATGGCTTCTCTGGGAAAGGCCTCTGCAGCATACCAACTCTGGTCCTTTGCAATTTGTATGGAAACATTCTCTTGGAGCAACCTATGAGTCTAGTGCTAAACCTTCCTTTGGGACTTTAGCTTAGAAACCTATAAATTTGGCTCTTTGGCCAGATATTTCCTTCTTCAAAGCCCTTGTGCAGCTCTGTTTTCTGTAGGATTAAGTCCGTAACTAGCTTCCCGTAGGCTTGATCCCACGACCTCAGTATTTTTCGTAACTATCAGATTCCCTTGTAACATTATTTAAATGGAATTATTCATGATTTATTCAGGTTCTAAATTTAGCCGAACCGTTAAATCTAATCAACCCAGCCAATGGTCCCTCCAATGTTCAACAAAGACCGGACTTCAACCTTCAATGGACTGGATCTTATAGAAATTCTGCTTCTAGCCTCTGCTGCTATCCTCTAGGATATTTCAATGAGCGAAATCATCCTCAGTCGTTAGATCTCTATCAACTTTAATCAATGATGGAGTCCAGATAGAATAACATAGATTGAAATTAAAATTCCGCATCCACCCTTTGCAGTTATCTCCCCTGCTAGTTGAATCAACGTAATCATTAAGGACCGTTAGATCTAGATCGAGGGTCAACCTCAAATATCATAATGAAGATTTCATGAAAATTTTGCGCACACCAGGATTTTGTTTATCCGTGCTAGTTCTCCCAGCAAAATTGCTGTCAATCATTGATTTGGTTTTACGATCAACCTCATCCATTGCTTAATCCTCTTTGCAACGATTACTTTCATATTTCACAACTCAACACCTTTTTATCTTCCTCACTTTTCCAGCTAGCGAGATTCCTTCAGGCCATTGATATTCGCACCTTCAGATCTCCACCACACGATCCTCAAACATATAAATGAGAAATAACATCTTATCTCGTTTGCAATTCTAACTTGTGGAATCTTTTCTCACCTGTATATCTGGTTCTACGATGATCTTAACCTTCTACATAAGCACATACTTAGGCTTGGTTTATCATTGATCCTTGGAGTGATCGATCACTAATTCTGAACCCTAATGAAGGTGTTAGTACCACATTCTACATATTTCATATTTGATAATTATAATTGAAGTTTGTCTTCAATGAGGCTACCTGAGTCATGCATAGCCAATTACACGATTAGTACTTACTTTTCAACATTGATATATAAAAATACCACTATGTCATTACTAGTGCCCCTTCAATACTACCACTAGATACCTTTCTAATGGAGATCACAAGGGAAACCATATTCAAAAATACTTGAAACATGCAAAGCTAAGTTATATGCAATAATTCCCATTTAACTGAGAATCAAAAGGGTCATAAGAACATATCACTTTTCACCTTATTACAAAGCATAATTCTTCTCAGAAATCATTCAAGAAGCCATTATTCATCAACTAAATTAGTCATACAATGACCCTCATGCATACCTGATCATCAATTCATAATACCTTAACCTATTTCAGTCCTATATCAATCAGGTAATGTCCACCAAAGACAACCATACATGCATTGATTACCATAAAAGCATCCCTTGTAGTACCTCATTCAACTCATCAACCATCATACACCCATTAAAATACATTGATCGGAATCCATCAATTTAATATACTACCAAAGTACATAACTAGGGCTCATCAAGAAAAAGATGTTTATTGTTTAGCAAAAGGTAGTCATCACCTTGGTGTGCTTCAGCGGAAACTAGATATTCCCAAAAGGCGACATGGATGAAACCCGTGGCTCTGTTTTAAACATTCCAAACACAAATTTTATGGCTAGAACAAAGTTTCTTCATAATGCAGCGGAACTAGATGTTCCCAAAAGGTGTTAGGGTTGAAACCTATAGCTCTAATACCATATGTAACATACCGATATAACCTGCTAAACATGCATATTTTTTTTTTTGCATAAATAATGGCCATGAATCTTTCTTAAAATCATTCATTCTTAACTTAAGTGATACTGCATAGTCATTTTGTAATTAATAGGTCCTTTCCACAACTCGCAGTACCTTTCCGCAATTCCGCTTCTGCAATGCGGATTGCGGAATCCTCAAGTACTTCCTACTTTCCTTTCTCACTACCCGCCTTCCACATTCTTCCCTCCACATTCCAAAATGCAGACTATGGGTCACGAAAGCCCCAATAATTATGATTTTATTTTTTTGTTTCCGCCTTCCCCCTTCTGTCTTTTCGCCTTCCACTACGGAACTTAGAAATCGGGAGCTCAATATTTGACAGAATCATTTAACCACTTTCTGCCTTCCACCTTCCAGCTTTCCTCCTTCCTCTGCGGAAATTGGAAATCGAAAACCCAACATTCAACGGAATTGTTTGACCACTTTCCACCTTCCTCCTTCCGCCTTTCTTCCTTTTTTCCTTCCGCTGCAGAGCTCGAAAAGTGGAAACTCAACATATTGATACCTTCACTTGTTCATCTTCTGATTCTCACCTTCTGCCTTCCGCAGATGGACTCCATATGGTGGAAAACTGACACTTGGCCTCATTTCTCTTTCTAAGTTACGCCTTTTGCCTTCCGCTGCGGACTCTGGGGTGCGGAAACATACACTTTACCTTAGTGTTTCTCGATTCTTTTATGCTTCCGCCTTCCACAGGTGAATTTCAGGGTGTGAAAACACTTAATTCAGATGCATTCTGAATCTGTAACCAAGATTCTAGCTTTCATGAACTTAAACAAGCTGCATGGGAAACCCAAAAGGCCTATGCATATGTAAGAAGCAGTAGCGCACAGGGACTTCACATAGTGAACCTCTCACATAGCACGTGTGATCGTGGGATATTAAAGAATACCCTTAATTTCCAGAGATATTTCCCCAAATTCTTTTTCTTAAAACCCCCTCCCAATACTTAAAACCTCCTCCCCACCCCTTTTTATACCTCAATCCTTATAAACCACCCTACCCACCCCCACCTTAAACCCCTCATCCCCCCAATACCTGCAATATATTGGTTCAATTTTTGATAATTTTAAAACCCACAAAATGAACTAACGTGATAGGATATTGGTCAATAAGTGAAGCCCCCGTGCAGTAGCGTAATAATACAAACAAAGGACTCAACACATAATAGTAAAAATGCCATAGTTAGAAGGTCATGTGACCAAAGGGAAAAACTCAGACCCCTAGAACAAAGCATGGATTCTATAACCCCAGAGGCCATACATCAAATACACTCATGGAATTTCAACCAATTAGGAGTAATGCATTTGGGAAAACTATATCCAATAGGCAGTTTTCAGTGAAGTAAAGTAGGGTAGGTGCGTTACTTCTTCCATGATATAAGCATCCAAATGCAGTCATAACAATTCCTTAATCGAACATGAATACTTCTGTTTGTAGAAGGATGAGACTCATATGCAAGCATCAGCCAAAGTAGGTGTATCCTACCATTAGTAAGCTATCTAACAGATGCAACCTTGGTCATTCCAAATAGGGTATGAGCATGCACTAGTTCCTGAGAAAGGAGCCCATCAACAGACTTAGGGTTTTTCTTTATTATTTTATCCACACACAATCACACATGCAGATATGCCCTAAGATCATCAATCAAGGGGAGTCATACAACATGCAGGTAACTTGTACAAAGAAAAAAGACACCCTTTTGAGTTACCATTATACCATAGGCAAGGCACAATTGTTCAAGTCATACTTCCATATCTAAGAACTAAACGGCTAAACACAACAACATTTTACCAAAACCCAAAATCTTCTAGCAACTAGTACATGTTCCATATATTAGGACACATACAACACATACATTGTTCCAGTTCTTAAAGCACATGCAACACAACAATAACTGTCAGTAAACCACATCTATGCATGTAAACCGGTATATCTGGAACTTGTTAGCATGAAAGACTTAAACGTCTTAACCCAATAGAGAAACCATATTACCGAATGCATTTCAGAGTCAATCAAACAGAGTATGAGCATACACTGGCTCGTAAGCAACATTTTCATCAATAACCTAAAACTAGTATTTATCATTTCATTAACCTTAAAACACCTATTAGCACATGTATAGACATACCCTAAACTTAATAGATTTGCAGAAACAAAACCCAATGATGAAACCTGTTTACAACGCGAGCCGCAATGAAAGGGGAACAACCACCTTCCACCCAACTGTAGATTAGTCACAAATCTCTCCATCCTCAATCACCCCTGAGCTAAACAATGCATGCTGAGAGTGGTGATAGTCAAACTCAGTCTAGTTCTCCAGTGAGAAATCACTTTCCTAACATAGAGTGCTCACATAGCAAGTATTCCTTGTTCCAGTATACTCAGCGGGTGTTGCCTCCTAGCATATGCTTCCTTAATTATATTTTTTGTTTTTTTCTAGGTCTTTTGCAGCTAATGGCTAATTCCTCCAGGAATTTCTGTTGTCGTTACATCATTTATTTCCCCAAGGTGGGTCTAGCGCCATACTAGCATTCCCACGCCTGGTGTAACCTCCCTGAGATTGACTCTTCACGTCCCCCACTATCGCATGCATAATTCCCTCATTCAACATGGTTGTCTCTATCATTAATTTTTTTATTACAAGCATAATGTTTCAATTACATTTGTCCTCCAAGGACCGATTGGCATATTCCAGGTCCACCAATCACATTCAAAAATAAAATAGTCTTTTCAAAATATTACAAATAAAATTTATCACTTGGGGGATATTACATACGGGTGGCTACTTTTAGTAGCGGTTATTCAAAGTAGTTGATAGACTATAGATTGATATGGAAAGATGTCCGAACTACTACATTAAACTACTTTTTCCCCTTTTTAAGTGCAAGTTATTTTTGCAATAAGGAAAATGAAGAAAAAAATAGAAGAAACAACGTCTATGCAAACAAAAGAGTTAAAAAAACATATAGATGATATTAGTTCCATGCAACAAAAAACAAGAAAATAATGGAAGTACTAAAAATATGCAGGTTGTTTTTGCACCATTATCGATAGGTCCAACTGCCTTTCTTACATGGTAGCTTTATATTTAAACAATTAAAAAATGCCATGGATTTTATAAAAAATGCTATTATTGTATATTGAACATAGTATTGCTTTAATGGCTTCTTATAAATACGGGTTGTTGTGTTCTATTGAATCAAGAAACATATGATTCCCTGTTTGGTGAAAATTTATGTTCAAATTCATTGGGGTGGCCTTCTTTTTATTATTAAGTAAGTTAGCATTGTATAGTGTGAGAGATTTCCAATAAATGGCCTATCTTCGTCTTGCATATGTACTTGTGCAACCTTGTTTGGAGTTGTGGATTGGGAACTCATAAGTGGATGATTAGGTGGATGAAAATTTCATAGCTAGTGTTGTACTTAGTTTCATTTTATTGTTATGTATGATGTTTATTGCTCTAATGTTTTCCTCTTTTTTTCCATTTTGCAGTATCTTGTTTCTAATTGCTTTACAATTTTTGTAGGGTTTTTTTCTTTTCCTTCTTTGTTGCTATCTGGAGCTCTATTTTCTCATTTTCCAACTATAACATGTGAAATATCCTTAGTTCTTAGTTCTTCTTCTTTCCCTATGTTGTATGTTCCCAATTTGTTTCCCTACTTTAGATTTTCCCATGTGGGAAGGAATATGTGCAAAGCAATGGGTTAATTGAAAGAAAAATTGGCTTTATTTTACTAATAATTTAAAATAAATAAGTGTACACCAAACTAATTTTTGCTCTGTTTTTCATTTACCTTATCCAGGGTACATATGTGCAATTGGAGGTGTTTCTCTTGTTTTGGTGCTCACATTTTTGATATAGAAGGAAGAATTTAATCACCTTAGCAGTTGAAACTTACTTTGCTTGCATTGTCTAAACATTTGGATGCACTTGCCATGTCAAGGTTTTCCTCACCATAATATGACTTTGATTGTGTTATGGGATTTGAACCAAATCTGCTTGTTGTTTTTAGTAAGTTCTTAGAAAGGTAGATATTTTTTTCCTCTGCATTTGCAATTGCCTTCCCTATGTTCTTCTAGATCATCTGTGCTTGGAAAGACTACACAATTGTGTTTGTTGTTCTATTTGTTGTTTATGCATGTTTAGTGATAATTCCATGTTTACTTGTTGCAATGGTTCCCTTTTGTAGTTATGGAAAAATAAATGGATAAAAGATTGCAACTTTTCACATGGATCATACATTTTCCTCTTATTGGTTTGATGTTTTCTCCTTTCTAGATGCAACTTTTGTCTATGTAATATGCTTTCTAATTATTGTTTTGTGGTTTGTAAGGGTACTATACAAAGTCATTTGTTTCTTGGAATTGTGAATGGTTTTTGTCTAAGCTAAGCCAAGATAGATGTCCTAACTTCCTTTTTTCATTTGATGCTATTTCGTCTATGTTGTGGATTCTTGCTTGTTTCTTTCCTTGGAGAATTTTTAAGACAAGGTTGTGGATTGTGCTTTTGTCATTAGACTTTGTATTTGATGCTCTTTAAAGTTTGTGGATTCTTGCTTGTTTCTTTCTTTGGAGAATTTTTATGATGGGGTTGTGGATTGTGCTTTTGTCATTAGACTTTGTATTTGTGAAGAATTGTTTTTTGTTTTATATGATGTCTTCTACCTATGAAAAAGAAAGAAAGAAAAATAAAATAAAAAATTAGAAAGGTAATATCTTGTTTCCTTTTTGTATTTAGTCATTGTTTTTTTTTTTGAAGTAAGTTTGTTACTGAATGGAAACCACACTATTTTGTGGACATTTGTTCCAACATATTATTGTTTGACATGTGAATAGTGTTGAAAGAGAACACATTCATGCTCTATAGTCATCTAGTTGTCATATATTGAATACATTTCTATTAAGTTGAACACCCTAGATGCTAAAATCATGGTTTTTTTGTAGAGATTCTGGGATTTTGTGTTGACATTAAAAGAAAAGGCATAGGGAGATAACATGGTTGTTATGCTGTTTAGATATTTGATTTTGTACCATTTCTTTGAAAGATGCATTTTCTTCCTTGTTTGCACAAACAACCTTGAGAAACAAAGCATGGTGGTATTTGATATTATCTAGATTTCATTTTATTGTTTCTAGGGAATCCAAACAAAAGGAAAGGCCATACCTTATTGATTGTAGCTATTTTTTGAACTATTTATTTCTACTTTAAAACGAGTTTCTATTGCTCAATGACAACAACCATTCCTAAGAATTTTTGAAGCATAACCATCTTTGACACCTAAATGATATTGAAAAAAAAAGGCAGTTGTCTCTATTTGGTTCTGCATTTGTACATTCTATGAATTATTTGATTCCGCCTATAAAAAAAACATTTTTTTTCTACGAAAATTTCTCTACTTAGGTTCAACTATCTAGATAGTCTTTTAATTCCATAAAGTCCCCATTTTTTGGACATGTATTGCAAGACAAGAATCTCTTTGAGTTTGAGCATATTCATATTTTTTTTGGAACGTACAAGAAAAAAAAATGTCTACACTTCTATGCATACTGATAGTGAAAAAATAATTGATTTCCAGGGTCTTGTTTCTTTTATTGTATCTCATAAAAAATTAATGTTGGTTCTTAACAGCTATGACTTCATATTTTGAATGGAAAAGATCAATATGTGATTATGGATTTTTCGTTTGCATAGATAGTCCATTTGGAGTAGTCTCCATTTTTTTATTTTGTGGTTGCTTAATTATGTCTTGGTTGATTTCTATCGATTGCTTTTTTGTTTCCATGTTTCATGTTCCCTTCTGCAAAACCATTTTGCATTGTCTTCGCATGCAATTTCAAAAACATGATTTTCTTGGTCTTAAAACTTTATATTGATGAGATGATGCAATTAGAAATCATGTTATATGCATAGAATATTTTCCAAAATAGTTTTATGGTTGCTTTGTTCTTTGTTTTTTTCCTGATTCCCCCCACCTCTTTGCTACAATATCTGTACCAAAGTATAACATTTTACAAATGTTATGATATAACTGTTTTCCTATATAGTCCATATCAATGAGATTTGATGGTGTGTATTTTAATGTCTTTTTGTAAGTGCTTCAAATATTTTTACAATATTTGTTCACAATTTTACTAAATTGAATTTGAAATAATTTACCGTGACCGCTTTTAGTTCACATGATTTCTTTGTCTATATTGCAATTTCTATTTATGCGCTTGTTCCTATTTGTTGGATTGTGCTTTGATTTTCATGTCTCGCTTCTTTGCTTAAGGTATGCTACTATTCCATGTAATTAGATTGTTGCATTATAATTGTTGATACGGTCTTAGCTACTCGACTAAAAGGAGAGGGAATCTAACCCAAATGGGAATCCTATAAGTCTTCTCCGACCAGGTCGTTGGATGGAAAAGAAAATGCAATTCATTATTTTTTGTTCTTCTTGGTCCTCTTTGATTTAGTTACAAAATATGCTTAGAATTTGTCATAGATACAATATTGTTAATGATCTGTCAGTGGGATCTATCAATGGGCACACAATTTGTCAATGTTTTCATGATTATATTATATGCTTCTGAATAGTTGATAGCCTTTAGGAAAGTTTTTTTTATGTACTTTGTAGAGGAGAAACTATATATGTTTATGATTACATGAATACCAAACTAAGAGTGTTTGTAAACAAAATCTCTTTGCTTGACATTGCCATATTTTTTTGAACTGGCTGACTCTTTTTTGCAAAGTTATACTATTTTTTTTAAAGTAGTGACCTGTTCTGTTTCACAACTATCAATTGATGATTTCATTGTGGGAAAATTCCATGCATTATGATTTTATTCCTTTTCATATGCAATTGATGTAGAGTCTTTCCAGTTGTCCTATGCATTTTTTAGCTTGTTTGTAAACAACTTTTATATAGATGAAATATGTTCTGGCACTTTTGTTCTCTCTTTGCTTCAACAAAAGCTTTGTTTAGTGTAGTTATCTGCCGATTTGAGAGTGAAAGGATGTTTACTAAAATACACTATTTCTCCCTTCCAATTATGAACATTATTTTCAATGAAATAAAATCATATATAGATACTTTTTTTCCCTAACTAATCAACAAAGTGGTTTCTATTTTGGATAGCTATCTCAATGTTGTTGCTACTGTTCTCTATGAATATGAATACCAATGTTAAAGGACCTTGAAATTTTGTCTACAATAGAAACCTTCAAAATAAACACTATTTGATTATAAGATGAAAATAGTGTAGAGATAACAATAGTTTTTAGTTTCCATTGTTTCTATTGCAATATGTTGGCTTTTTCCATGTCTTCTGCCTTTGCAATCATTAATTTGCAAATTGATTGCTTTTACAGATTTTCTTGGTTTAGTTGTTATTATTTAATTATTCTAATTACCAATATTTAGATTTGAAAAATATCTAGGCACATAGATAGTATATCTAGATTTGAAAAATATCTAGGCACATATTTAGATTGGCACTTTCTTTCCTTTTCTTTTTCTTTTTCAATTTTTTTTTTTTAAATATTTCCCTCTTTTTGTGCTCAAGGAAAAGTAAAACAATATTCACGTGCTTCTTCTTTTTCAATTGATAGATCACTTTCCCTATTGCAATTTGAATGCAATAGAAAACGCCCGTGATCTTATCTACCACTATTGTAGATCCGTTGATGCCAATACGAAGAAGGTGGCAAAGTTTTAGTTCACAACATTGCTAGTTGCCTAGTTATGTTATTTTCTATTGGTGTCTTTGGATGGTTTCTTTTTACGATGTGATGTTAGGTTGTACTGCCTGAAACAATTTAAATTTGTTGTAACAACTATGAACAACTCGACTATTTTCCAAAATTTATTTTTCCAATCTTTCCAATACTCTGATATGGATCTTAGTACTACAAAATATGAAATTCCTGGTATGGCTCCCTACCTAGATAACAGAAGTTCCTTTTGATTTTTTGTTCGAAATGTAGAATAGATTGACCGTATATGAGCGCATTCCAATTGCTCCGCTTGAAATACTTTCATTATGTAGCAGGGAATTGTCTATTTGATGCTCTTGCTGTCCTGTTGCATTTTCACTATAAATCTTTGGAAATAAGAGAGGGAATTGCAAATCATTTTCTTTCTTGGTTAAAAGATGGAGATGCAACAACTATTCAATCAATGCGCACAGAACTAGCTATTGATTTCTTATCGTACTTGCACCATGTGGACACATAACTTCATCGAATGTCGATCTCTGCATTGCAAATAACTAGGCAAAATGAAAGGGGGCTATGGAGCGATATTTTTTTTATGAAATGGTTTCCAAATGGCTGAGTGCTCTAGTTTATGTTTGGTCATTGACAAAGATCGACACACCAACACTTGGCCACTTTGAACCATTGATACAATGTATAGCCATAAACCATTCAATAGATATTTCAATGCAAAATTCAACTAGCGAATAAATTAAGCGATGTCCGAGAAATACAATAGAAATTGCATCCATCCAACAAGCGCCGTTGTACGAAATATTTCACATTGCTGCTTCAACAGGTGGTTATTGTCATGATTCAATTTTTGAATCTATTTGCATATTTGTTTGATGCGCAAAAATTGCAGAAAGCAATCACACAAACTTTCTACAATTCTTTCTTCAGAAATTAAATTTGTGCAATCGATTTCCTTAATAAATATCTTGGTGAATTAACAATTAGCAATCAAACTCTTGTCTCTAGTTGGGAGGGGTATATGATAAATTTAACAAAACAGTTCCAACAAAGCAATATACAAAGAAATAAATTTGAAATGCAATGGTACGTGAAATTCTAGGTGCAATATTTTTTTTTGGAATAAATACTTACAAATTTTTTTATTATTGGTTCTATTTATCTATCTTCAAAGCCATCTCATTCTCATTCTCATTCTCATTCTCTTTTTCATTTTCAGCTATTGCTACAACAAATGCAATTGCATACAACTTCCTATCCTCCACTTAGCTTTAGATTTCAAAGAGCCTTCTCTGGCTGGGCCAAATGCTAGCATACAAGGAAAAATAAATAGAGAATGCAAAAGGCCTTTTGTAAAGAGAAAGTAGAACCTGTGTCGACTAAAGACAACACTAAGAAAACAAGGGAGCTTTGTGTGAGAACAAAAAATTATGTATAGCCCAAGGAATTAAAGCAATACATGCATACTTGCAAGCATTCCAAGATACGCCAACACACCCATGTTTGACATGCAAAACTTTGCAATTTTAGAAAGATATACGTATTATAAAGACTGAGACTATTTTAGCACCGCACCTTCAGCTTCTGAAAATGAATGTTTGCAAAACGTTTTTGAATGTGGTGCTCAAGTTTGTGCATTGCCTATGCACATTTAGCGTAACATAAAAATACCTGCTACTCAGGGTTTGACGTCATTGGAAGAACGGCTAGTTTCGTCAATAATGGATTTTGCACAAATTAGACAACTAGGATACAAAAGAAAAGAGCACAAATTGGAGTAATAGGAACAATTATTAATCATCCCATCCCTGCAACAAGCATTTCCATGACACTTGGAAGATTCAGATTCAATGATGGTTGCTTAAACGTAAACTAGAATACAAAAATGCATATTTAACTGGAAATGTTCAGCCAAGAAATGTGCTTATGTAACACAACTCTTTACCAAAATGAAGGAATAATTATCAAATAGTTATTTCAACAAAGGCCTCGAACAACAATCTGCCAACAATCCTAACATAGAAATAGACGACGCTTTTGAAGAAGAGAAAGAAGCAAAACAAGAGCTGCACTTCCCCACTTTGTTTTTTGATTTTAGCCGGCTAGAAGATATTTTAAGGAGGCTTTCATATCAACAGGTTGTGTTCTAGGAATTGAAACACACCCCTAATAAATTTGAATCACATAGTACAAACAATACAATACGAATGATGATGAAAAAGGTTTCGAGCACTACTTGGATATCAATCCACAATGGAGAGATAAAATGCAAAAGATGTGAAAGAAAGAAACTCGAACAAGTTCTAAAATAGCCTATTGCTTATCGATAATTGAAAGGATATGTACATCGCATGACTATTTTGAAAACATGAAAAAAGATGTTTCTGCAATGATACCACAACTTGTCCCACCGACCTTTTTTATAACCCTAACAAGTGTCCAACACCTTTGGGCTCCCGCTGTTGCATGTATTACAAAATATTGAGAGGAAACAATCAATAAAGCATTTTGACAATATTTTTTAACAGAAAATTGATTCATTGATAAGTAAATTCCCTGTAGTGTGTACTCGATATTACAAACATATAATAAATTCATTCAAATCCTTCATCTTGAACAATAACGAATTATTTGGCAAAGTTCAAGATTATTTTTTTAATACAGAGATAATGAACATGATGAGCATGGATTACTTTGGATATAATATGTACCTGTTTATGGCTAAATATCTGATACAACAATTATCACATTTTTCAATCAATATATTTCTACTTCTACTGATTCATTGTTGATTAGTGAGTAATTGATTAAGGCTCAAACCCATCACCACACCAAAACATGTAAAAAAACTTGGATTTAACTGTAGATTCAATTTCTTGTTTCCTCCATTGGATAAAGCAACCACTATAAAATTCTTACACGGGGTTGGAACATTTCCATTTAAAAATATAAATGTTATCTTTTATGGATATTTGTGCCAAGCATAACCTGTACATGACTCTTGTATTTTTGAATAACCACAATTGCCAAAAGAAACAACCCCATATAGATTTTGGGTAGAAAATGTCAAGCTCTTTGAGTTAGAAAATGTGATGCCACAAACAAACACAACTTTTATTTCTATCTTATAAAATACAAACCAACACACAAAGTAAAACTGATATTGCTTTTCTTAATGGAGGTTTCCATAGGCCAACACCCAAAGATCTTGTATTTCCTTATTTTTTTTATAGGAATAGACATATAAGTTCATAGTAAGAATTTTTTCTGTTTTTCAAACAACTTTATATACTTTAATAGCCATTGACAAATTGCTTGATTTGTCTAAAGAGATAACAACTAGAACAAAAAAACAAAAGTTGCCATTAACAATTCAACTAAGACAATAATCTTCTTGTTGAATTGGTTAAAATAAACTATGCAATTGATGATGGATGGGTGAATGGTGCAGAGGGAATTCTCGAATGCTATAGTAAAATACTAGCTGACACATGCAAAGATTTTATACACCAAATGTGATGTGCAACCAGACACCTATAAAAAAAAATACATGTACAAAAAACTAATTGAAAACAAGAAAATAGTTGTATGCTAGCAACTGTTCAGTTGACATGTGAACAAACAATCCACATAGCACACATCCTAACAATGAAGGACTAGCATTCCACCCTACAAAAATAAAACAACATGGCCTTGTGTATACTGCCATCTCCCATGTAAAGAACATTGTTTCGTTCTATCTTTTAAACAAATTAGAAGAAGGAAATTTCTCACTCTGTTTTCAAGTTGTTGCTGAGATTGAAAGACTTGAAACATATTCACAATTGCAATTTCAATATGGGCTCTATTCAATTCAAAAAATTCTCCTTGCTAATATGCACACTAAACACATGTAGCTTAACGTTGCATATGGAAGATGCCATAAATGATTATGATCTCATGTAAGAAGATATACTATGTTTTCAAGAAACCAACATTTCCAAAATGGCCAAAAACAATATACTTGCATTTTTTTTTAATAATTTCTCAATATTTTTTATACATAGAATTTCTATCTATTTTAAAATAACAATAAACCATAAAAAGACAAAAAAGTAGGCATCTAAATATTTTCAAGCACTTATATCCAATTTCCAAATTGTTGATTCTTATTTAAATTAGTAAAATATCCAATTTCCAAATTGTTGATTCTTATTTAAATTAGTAAATATTTACAATAGACCAACGACTTCAATTGAAATCATGTTTTCATTTTATACCTCTTTCGTATGCCAAACAATGAAAAAGATAAAGTTTTTCAACGCTAGAGATTTCAAAATAGAATGTTGCAAAACAATGCAGCAAGCAACAAGTTGAACTCATTTATGGTTAGAAACAGTTTCAAACTTCTTACAACCAAAGAATCAAGAAACAATGGCTCAATGGTTAACCAGTTTTGGTCAAATGTAGACAATGATGACATTGCTTTTGGAATATTTGATGCTTATTAGACTGATTATCATACAAGATTCATTTCAATTCTTTACACAGGATCATAGACAAACCTGTTATTGTGCCTTGCAATGCCCTTGAAATTCATTGTTTTTTATCCTAACACAATCAAAACATGTCTTTTGTATGTAAAGAAAGTTTGTTGGTAGAGATTGTAGCAAATTCTAATCTACAACAATCTCTATCCTTTACTATAGGGCGGTGAGATCTATTTGATAGAAATAAGTAACAATTTAAAATTTTCATTAAGATTTTAAAGAATTTTCCAAGAATAGAGAGGGGAGGAAGAGAGTAAAATAGCTCTTGAATCTAGAAACTTGTAGAAGATCCCCCTAATTGAGAATCCATGGCCTTTATGCCTCTATTAGCAGTTTAAATTTGATGGTTACTTACCACCATCTCTACTTAACTTGAAAAACTTTAAAACCCTAAATCTACCTTAAAACTTTGAATTCAAAAAAGATTCATACAAGAAATTTAACTCAAATTCCGGGAAACTAGAATTGCATCATATTGAAAATAAGAAGATAGTGCTTACAATACAAATGTTGAGGTGAATATATTCTCCTTTTCTTTAAACTATCCCTCTCCATCTATGCCATTGATCACCAAGAGCTTTATGTGGAAAATAATTCTTCTAGCCTTCAAATTCTTCATCATGCCTTTACTTTCACTTTTTTCTGTCCTTTACTTCACCTCACATTCCTTTCTTATATAGCATTGGTATTTTTGCACCTAATTACTAAACATGAACGTGGAATTAACATTTCTTATGAATTTCGATTATTCACCTCACATTCCTTTCTTATATAGCATTGGTATTTTTGCACCCAATTACTAAACATGAACGTGGAATTAACATTTTTTTATGAATTTTGATTATTTTCATAAAAAAAAACTCACTTTACTTAGTTTTTCAGGATTTTAACTTGAATTTCCAGGATTTTACGACAATTAATACATATAGCATGTATTCTTTCCACTCTAGGAGTTGTGGAAATTATGTTTTGGTCCTTAAGTAGTCATGGTATCGATATATTTAGAGCAACCTTTGTCTTCACATACTTCTTCCTTTGGGGAAGCAGTGGTCCGATGAGAGATCAAATCTCTCAATTTGTTCCAAATTCCGATCTTCATGTTGCACAAAAAATAAAAATATGGTTTTAGACCATCATTCTCAAGGGTGTTTATTTGATTTTTAATAGATTCCCCATAATGTATGAGGTCCAAAGCTATGCAAGGAGTACTGGGGCATTATCAGAGAGATTGTCCACAATTGCAATGTACATGTATGTATTGTACGATGACTGATCACACTGTTGAAAACTTCCCACAACTAATCGGGAGGTGGCAGGCCGAAAATGTTCCGTAGTTGCAGAATTAGAATCAGTTGTAGAATCAAAATCAGTTGTAGAACCAAAATAAAGGGTAGAACCAGAACCAATTGCAGAATCAGAACCAGAACCAAATTCCAATTTAGAACCAGAATAAAAATCAAAACGTGAATCAACCAGTGAATCCACCACTGGACCGGAACCAAGGGATGACGGCTACGATGATCTCAGCAGAGCCTAGAATGCAGGATGTTGATGTCACTGTCGTCACTCGCGGAGGTACAAAAACTGGGGAAGATAGTCTGATTCCACAAGTATGGTTAGTTGGAAAGAAGAAAGTACAATTTGATTTACACACGGAGAAAGATACATTCTTTGAAGCACAAGACAAGATACGAAGAAACTTGGGTAGGTTACATGTTCTTGCAACACTTCTTTAAAAGTTGCTTGTCGTTGGCAAGATATCTTGACGCTCTTGTCGATATTGAGAATCTATTGTATATATATCTAACATTGTGTCTTGATATCAGAAAATTTATCCTTTTGGAAAATCACGTCCCTTTGTTAATCATGTCCTTCAAAGGAGTAAATTGTGTTTTTTTTATCAATAATTAACTCAGCATTTTGTTTATGCAGTCACACCATTTATTATTAATTAACTCTGTCTTTATCTTCTCTTAAATATATGTGTATATATTGTGAAACTATCAGTGTGATTTCGAACATAAAATCCTTTTGCAATTGGCTTTCTGCAATACATTTCTGCAATGGAAATCCTTCCACAATTGCTTTTCTGCAATGACCTTTCCACAATTGTGGGTTGCGGATAGTGGGTGTGAATTTTGAATTTTATCGAAAACTGCCTCCACAATTAAATTTCCACATTTAACTTTTCACATTTATCTTTCTGCATTTACCTTTACACATTTACCTTTCCGCAAATATCTTTATGCATTTATCTTTCCACAAATACCTTTCCGCATTTACCTTTCCGTAAATACGTTTCCACAATCATCTTTCTGCAATTACCTTCTGACAATTACCTTTCCGCAACGACCTTTCCAAAATCACCTTTCTGCAATTATCTTTTCGCAACAACCTTTCCGTAGTCGAAAACTCCTTCCTTCTACAATTGCGGATTGAGGGTTGCAGGTATGCATTTTGAATTTTCTTGAAATTTCTTCCGTAGTTCATCTTATGCAATTTGCGGATTGCAGATTCCTTCTGCATTGCATATTGTGGATTGTGGATGTGCCTCCCAAATTTTTCGAAATGGGATTTTGAAAATCCCTTTCCACAATTCCTATGAATAGTTGATTGCTTTGCAGGATCCTCCTCATCCGTTGATCAGTTGTAAAACACATAAATTCACTTTGGAACTCCAAAATGTCCTCTTCCATGCACATTTACTTTGCGGATCCTTTCCCTGCCGTTGATCTATTTTCTTGATACGATCTTGGCCATCCAACCTCTTCTAAATAAGCTGACTAAAAATCCACGAATTTGCGTTGATTGATTAGAGGATTGATCAATCGAGCTCGATCAGACTTCATCGGACTTGATCCCCTCGCTGGATCTACACATTATCTTTGTGGATTCATTTGCACATGTATTCAAACTATCAATTGATTCACGATTTAGACGCACAAGGAGTCAATTATTAATTTACATAGAGATATGCATACATAGTCCTTCTCAATTAAAACATAATGATGTCAGATTGCAACACTGAATTCATGATAGCACCTCATATGTCTTTCCATCCTGATCACACATGCCAAGTCATCACTTCTTTTGTTAGTCCTTTGTCTTACACTGAGTTTGCTATGTCATCATGTCCTTGGTTATTCCTTTGTCATTACTGAACTCCTTTGACATCAATGACAACTCCATTTTAAACATTTACATGTAATTATATGTTATTAATCCATTGGGATTGATAATCGATGGTTATTTGTTAAACAAAATAAATTATGTTAAGTATCGACAATTGTGCACTAAGTGTCATTAAGCATCGTAATCTGAATGCTAATTACTAGTTAATCATGATTAAGAGTAAATTGTCTTTAGAGGTGGAATTTATTTTTGATTGGATTGGAATCGATATGTGATGTTATTAAAATATGTTAGTAATATTTTTCATTCATTTGACTAGTTGTTGGTGTTAGTGCCATAAATTGTTCTCAGACTACTAAAGAACAAGCCAACACAATCTCACAAAATAAAACTAAGTAAAGCAGGTTTTTAGGGTTTTGATTTTACAATTTGTTAACAAGAGGGTAAAAAATCATAAGGCTAAGACAAACACTAAATCATGCATCAATGAGAAATAACCTTAAACAAGAAATGAATTTGTTAACTGAGTGATCACACCAATTAGAAATGAAACCAACATATATGACAAAAAAGGCTTATAGTTTGCATATATATCATAACCAGTAATTCAAAATACATAAGAGCTTTTGAACTTAGCTCTGTATTACAGTAGTGTTACGGAGAGAAATTCCTATGGCTTGGGGTACCACAACAGACAGCTAGACTCCAGAAATCAATCTTTCCCAATATGCAATAGAAATAAACACATCTAACACTAAAGGATCGAACCTCGTACCTTATTCCAGATGGTTGAAGTAGATCCCCGTTGAGCTTTCCAATATTCAGCTTGAATTGTTATAACATGTCCTCAACAACAAGTAAACAATACAAGCATACTATATTTCATGGTGTTAGATCTATTCTAGCATATATAATCAATAATGTATAAGCATTTGACATATTCCAATGGATACAACATTCATTCAAATACACATTACTGGACAGGAAAAGATATTTCTATTAATATGAATAAGAGATTACAAGTGACAACCTTTGACGGCACGTCTGCGAACCGGAGAAACTGAATCCCCCACTTGGGCCTCCACCACCTCAATCCTCCATCACTTCGATAGCAATCTTACAAGCAAAGGGCAAGCTTGGGAAGAACACAATAGTGCTCCAAAGGGACAAAGGGATGCAAACTCAAGTATAATTCTGGAAACAATGGACTATAGTTTCGATACTCTCAATTCTCTCTTATGCTTTCAATGTCTCAAAGGTTCCTTATATATCTTTTCAAAGTGATACTGAAAGGTCGAATCCATGCGATCTCAAGGCATATGGAAGGCCAGGAGTCATATGAGTCGGATCCAAGTTAAGGAACACTCCAAAGGATTTTGGATTATGCACACATCCCGATGTACGCGACTATAAAGGGAATATCCGCGTATGTACGCGGTTATCGGGGAAAAGGCCGCGTATATCACTTTTATAATGTTTTTAGGGATGGTCAATGATACATCAAAAGACAACAAATGGTCCATAGGGGCTAATGAGTCTGCAGCGGGATGGGGGAAGGCCATACAATGTGTGATTCACCTAGTGTGGTGAAATCCGCTATAATAGATGCCCCCTAATGTATGAGATCAGAGGGGTTATACAATGGCCGAAATACATTATAAGTCCATCCCAGAAGTGAAGTGATGAAGGTACCCAAATGGAAGACCAGCCACCCAATCAGCATAATACCATAATACAACTCTGCATATAACTGCAAATACATATAACAGTCCCGGATACATAAGAGTAAAATGGCCATGAATAGGCATGAAACATGATAGAACATATGTGGTCATCGCCACGTACAATATACATAGATCAGCATCTCCATGATGAAGATATACAAAGTACCATGATCTCCACAAAGGCTGAAGATATATAACAAATCAAGGTCTCCATAGTGGCTGGAAATGTCTGACATATACTGGAACAAGTCATGAGAGCTGAAATCTCATGAACACTGGCACGATCAAGGAGGTAGCATATAGTGGATGCCACCAGTCTGGAAGGTCTTCTACACAAACTGCTACGAGTACATGTCCTACTATGCGAAATAGAGGTGTCGAGGTCGAACATAGTAGTCCATCGTCTAATTACTGGTCATTGATGTATACCATTAACAGACGCGAGATCACCCACCAATAATGAAAATGGGAATCAAGGTACTAGAGTGCAAACTAACAAGTGTGAATAAATGTGTTGAGGTCGAACTCTTGAGAAAATCCATCGATCAGGGGACATTGATGTATTCCCAAAACTATCGATGGCGAGAGAACCTGCCACTGATGACTGCAAGTCTCAAGGCACTCAAAATGACTCTAGAATCCAATCCCAGAATAAATGATATGAAGTCGATGGGATGAAATCCGCTGGAAGGAGGGCATTAGGGCATCCCCCATCATCCAACACGAGGTACTTAGCAAGGCTGTATAATATGGAAGAACTCGATCATAAGGTGCACGAACCAGTAACTGTACCGGGAATGGCCGACATGCAAAGTCAAGATAAGTGAGGAATGGCCGACTCAGGTTTCAACTTCCTTCGAACAAGAGCATAACGACGTATGGTGACTGAATGAAGGCATCATAGACTCGATATACAAACTGGGACATCTCTATGATGCAGGAGGCATCAATAGAGGCTCCATAAGGACTAAAAGCTTAACCAGTCGGTGGAGATAAAACTCAGATAATGAGTACAGCTCCTAAGTCAAACTGTAACCCAACCAATGGATGTGATATACAGTGCTCTGTTCGAAGGCGACACGACTCGACAGCTGCCAAAGATAATATCTTTTCTTGTCCGGCTTTTTGGTTTTTTGATTTTTTTGGTCTTTTTCAGTTATTTGAAAAGCTTGAAAAAAGAATAAACTAGCTTTATAGTTACAAACTAGGAGGAGACGAGTGTCATTTAGGGCAAACAAACTAGTTCCAAGCAATGAAACATACCTATGCTCAATGCAAGGATACATGTGTAGGATATCGACACTCGGGGCAAAATCCCCTCCCGGTAAAAAGGGAATCAAGCTGCGAAGGATATAAATAAAGGCTCTGCATGGCTAGACATGAGACAAGCTCGGGCTATATGGCTGAAACTCAATATCAGGGAAGCCGACATAAAGCTCAATAAGACAGGAAAAGCTCATGACAATGCATCCACAACTTCATACAAGGGGAGTCCGGGGGGAAACAGGCCAGCATAAGATCAAGAGGAGTATGAGGCTCTTGCTAAATGTCATGGCAATACTATACAACAGACTCCCACACCCTAAAGGGGAAAACATCGGCATGGGCACCAAATGCAAATAAGGTGCTAACTAGGGTACCCATGTAAGGTGAGTCTCTACCACTCATATCATGCCACTTCTATAGCAACAAGAAGGTCCCGTGACATAATAGAGTGGGTTCGTACCTAAGGATATAGTGACATGGTCATAAGGTCATGCAAAATGCAAATGGTGGTGAACCTAACCTATATGCCAGTATAGACGTTATACCTGAGATCAGTATGAACGGGTCAATCCAAAGGCTGAAATAGCGCTAAAAACGGTCTTCTACATCACAAATTAGGTCAGAAACGGTCCAAAAAGGTTAGAAACGGTCAAAACTATAGGAAAGGGGGTAAAAAATTTCAAATATTTGAAAATTTTTCTATAAATAGTAAAAAATAGAAATGATTTGAAACTTTTACCCATTTGAGCTCTGATATTCAACTGCAAATTCTAGGACATCCAGCCAGTGGAATTCACAACCGATTCTTCCAGGTATTTACTCATGTTCTCTGCTTGCATTTCAGTACAAATTTTATAATTTTTCATGGTCAAATGAATTTTTAAAGGCCAAACTTACATGAGCGCTACGGCCCACGTGGGTATCAAGGCTTTTTCCGCGTATAGGGCTGGCTATACGCGGAAAAGGTACCAGAAACCGCGTACATACGCGGCTGTTTTCAAAACAACTGTGTATGACGCCGCGCATAAGGATTTATAAGAATCTAATGAACATTTTGGTCAAACTCTCATGCAGGATAGTGCTAGAGTGGCGAGAATGCGAGCATGGCGATGTAGAGGAAGCAGTAAGGGCTGATAGAATGGCTCAAGAAGCTCTAAGAAGGTGCGGACTCTACAAGTTTTGGTGCCTAGGAGGCTTGAGGGCCAAACCAGGACTACTACAGATGCTTGTAGACTATTGGGATCCGGACTCAGAGTCCTTCTGGCTAGATGGCATGTCCCTCACCATTGAGGTGGAGGATATTTACTTTATCATAGGTCTATCACGGCGAGGTGAGATGGTGAACCTTCGTGCCCGCGGAGGGCCAGGTCATGGGCTGACTATCGACGAGTACATAGTTGTGTACTGCTACCCAGAGACGGAGAAGGTGGGGAGCCAAGTTCCCACCAACGCTATACAGGTATTGGGCCTAAAGGCCATACTACTGACGTTGGGTAGGATAGCAGGCTTAGCATCACTCCATCAGGCCTCTCGGCCACTGATGTTCTATGCGGTGGAGTGCATGACACCGACCATCTATGACTAGAGCACTTCCCTACTGAGCAACATGAAACATTAGCTCAGTGAGTGCAAGGAAGGTAGGATACGGAACTTCGGGTTCAGCAGTATCTTGAGCACGTTTTTCTTCAAGCGTGTTCTAGGATTGAGCCCTAGAGTGGATGTTCCTCTCCACAGGGTTCGAGATCCGGCCCAACGATGTTGGGCAGACGCGATGCACAGACTGGGGGGTGGTAGGGTGGCCAACCCTTATCCAGCAGACTTTTTTCCATGGTGGCGATGACAGATTGTTGCCATAGAGGAATACCCTTATGCAGGGATTGTAGAAATTCAGGCCTGCAGTAGATTAATTTCACCCACAACAATTAACAATTGATCATGCAAAATTATCAACAATGGAGACTGAATATGGAGCTGTAACACAAAATTATATTAACTGAGTGTACAATAGCCAACCCTGTAATAACATAGGCTGCTGAATATATAGAATACATGAGCAAATCGAATGCATGAGGAAGCATCCAAATCTAGCATAAAGCAGGCTTACCCAAAATAGGCAAATCCCCCATAGGTGTAAAAAGCTGATCCCAAATCTATCAAGGACCCCATGAATTAGCAAGGGCGCATGGGCAAGATAAAGAGTGGTCAAATGGCAGCTCATACATGCAAAATCATGGAGGAATGAGTGGAGGAGGAAGAGGCAACAAAGCTGATTCACCTCACCTAGTCTTGCTTTCCTATGTGCCTTAAAACACTAAAAAAACAGGGAATAAAGCAGAAAAAGCAGATGGGCGCCTAGGAGGCCAGGAATAAAGCAGATTTGATTCCTAAATCTCTCAAGGGTGCTACATGAGTCAAATATGGCAAGTTTGACCTCTATGGATAGGCAATTAGCAACTTGCACATGGTGGGACTCATGGACTAGGCAAATAACACAAAATAAATGAAATAATGTCTAAGTGGGTAAATACTATGGGTTGATTATTCTAATAGGGATAGACTTCCGGGGAGATCCGAACATGCCATTACCACCAGGGTCAGCATATGGAGACATAGGTAACGAATCTCGACCCCTACTATTTTTAAAATTTTGAGGTACTTAATTTTTTTGTGTTTTCTTGATTAATGGAATCAAAAAGACATGTTTTTGGGTGACAATACATAGTGACATATACCATTCATGTGCAGATGTGGGACCACGGCGACCAGAGGGCTTCCCACGTCATAGACGGAGGGAAAGAGGAGACGAAATCACTGGTGTGGATGCGGAGTGAACGCTCCAAAGCATCCATACCAACTTTGTGCGACTGACTCACAGGATTCCCATGGCGTAAGTCTAGGACTTGCCTGAGGCTATGCAGAGACAAGTGGTTGGTGTACCACGCGCATGGGTGTGATTATTTCGGCGGCTAGCTAGAGCCATGGTGACATATCATGATCACAACCCTCATCCACCTCCACAGGACTAAACACCTGGGAGTGTATCTATTTTGTACTACCGTGTATATGATGGTGGCTTTCAAAGCCCCAATTTTGTATTATGACACTATGTATTACCACATTTTTGATGTATATAAAAAAGTTTTATGGTGATCGGTTTATTTATTTACATGTGTAAAAATTGTGTTTATGATTAATTTATAATGAATGAAACAAATGCAAATCTAACACATAGTTAGCATATGAGTTAGCAATTTGATTAAAATTTCTTGGAATGTGTATATATGTTATGTTCTCAAATTGTCGTTCTAGCAATCTCACACGTAAGAATCTCCTCAATAACGTCGGATCTCTAACATGGTACAAACCATTTAGCTGTGACACTACTAACTCTGAATCAAGACGTACCTCAAGAGAGAGAACACCATGCGAAATGGCATCCCGTAAAAGCTCGATAATGGCACTATATTCAGCAACATTGTTGGAAGATGGCCGTAGACATACACCTCCTGAAGACAGTACATGACCCATATGAGTAAAAATCACCCAAGCAGCTGAGGCTGAGTGTTGAGTGTGACAGCTTGCACCATCCGCGAATCCTATGTAGGTGGAAGATTCCATGGACATCTGCCACAAGAAATGGAAACTAATCACAAACCCGATCACGATAAGCAAGACCTAACTATGCAAAAAAGCTGTACAATAATATACAACAAACAAACTTGGCTAAAGATCATGCATAGTATTTTTTAAGATAGAGCCCATTTCTAGGCTCCGCCAAGGCTGTCCCTTCGTAATCCACTAACTCGTAGGCACCCTTCTCTAATACACACTTGACCACGTAAGGACCACACCACATAGGATTGAACTTCCCTGCCCCCAAGGGTTCTTTCGATTGATCCCACAAAAGGACCAAGTCTCCCTCACTAAACACTCTCGGACGGACAGAATTATCGTATTGGGCCTTCACGCGAAGCTTATTAACTTCTAGAGTCACCAAGGCATCTCTACACTGCTCATCGAGTTGCTCAAGGTGAACCAAACACTCCTCCAAAGGTGAAGTGTCTGGTAAGAGTTCCATGGCTAGCTTCAACGAAGGAATCTCCTCACTCTCCACAAGGTCAAGCTCGGGAAGAAAGTCCGATCTATGATAGAATTTCTCCCATGGTGGCTCAACTCCCAACCTAGCCTCGATGATCGCTTCATCTAAAGGGAAAACCGTATCAAGGAAATCGTGGGCATGAGAATACTGTACTGCCCTCGACGGCAGCACATAGGGGTCTTCCTCCTCTTTCCGTGAAGAAGAAGAACAAGGCTCTGTAGCAGATTGAAGATTAGCTTGGTAAGCTATCATGGATGCAGGCAACGGAACACTCGTCTCAATGGCCTCACTCGAAGGAATCGGTGAAGGAAGAATCCAAGGATCTCCCATATGACTTGTGCAAAAAGGCACCGATCTCATAGACGTGGAAGCACCATTGAAACTAGCTCCTATCATGAGGACGGGTGTAGGACAACTAAAGGTTCCCATGAGGGATGGATACATACCTACACCCACACTCCCAGTTGTCGGCTGGGAATGTTCGACTTTTGAAACCGAAGCTTCCGAAGATGCACTAACAGGCGGATTCTTGAATGACATCTGATCAATCGTCACAATCTTCCCATTATGAGGAAAGCATACAACGTGAAATATGGAAGACGCAACGGCTTGCATACTATACATCCAATTCCTTCCCAGTAAGAGATTGTAGTCAAGGGGCGCATCAACCACGTCAACCTCTATCGCAATGTTATTTCCTCCCAAACAGACTTTAAGGGAAGGAAGGATCCCGTGCGGCCTAAATGACCTCCCATCAAAAGCAGTTAACATGGTCGTAGACTTTGACAATTCAGGAGAACCAAGACCCTTCCAACAAGACAAAGACATCACAGAAGCAGCAGCGCCCTCATCAATCACAGTACGCTTGACGATCATATTAAGACATTCTACATGCACCGAAAGGGACACATAGTAGGGCAAGTGAGGCTGATGTCCTGCGGTTTCAAACTTGATCACTGAGGAAGAATCATCACCATTTACACCAAGAGTGGAAAGCAAAGCCTTCCTTTGCGATGGACAACTCTGAAGCACTTCCAATGGAGACATCGCACAAGGAGTATGACCCAAGTCCTCGACAACTGAATAGTTCTGGGCGGCTCGGGCATTTGGATTATGCCCCAAACGCTTAAGTACCCCCTTAGGAATGTGAGGTGCAGCCTCGGGTTTATCCGTAGGTTTCTCAATACGCAAAGGGGTTCTTGGTGGATCAGGTTCTTTGCCTGGGTTGGGTTGTGACGAAGAATAATCTTTCGCACGCGTCACAACTTTCACGGCACAGACCATATTAATGCACCCACGACCACTAGTTTCAGGTGGATCTTCATCACTAGATTGATCATGGGACTTCGAGTTCATATTTTGGTTATGCGGTAAAGGGTTCGTTAACAGAGCTGGGCCCTGTGCTATGAACTTCGAAGCTTCATCCATCCTAGGGCACAAGTAAGTGAGGTGATCGTCCTTACAAAGCTTGTAAGGAAACTTAACCTTATGCTTATTCTGCTTGTCCCCCCCAGCATTTTTATTGTTCTTGTCATTATTGTTGGCATTCTCATTTTTATTCCCACCCTTCTTATTATTGTTTTTACCCTTTTTTCGATTCCGTCCGGGTTGCTGGTTACCCTTCTGGTTGGACGATTACACAACAAGTACATTCGCCGTTTGGGTGGGCTGAGACGAAGCCGTAGCTTGTCCCGAGGCAGATTGGTTGATTGACAACTGAGAAACTTGTTTCACAAACGAACCTGCAGGTTTCTTACTTGCACTACCCACAATGCCGTCGGCATGTGGTCCAGGTTTGACCTTGGGATCAAAACTAGAACGAGGGGCATTAGGTATAATCTCATATAACAAACCAGACTGAGCATAGATCAAGTCTAGTTCCTACGCCCTAAAGATGGCTTGTTCCTCATTCTGCACTCTGGATGTGGAAACATCCTTCGCGATATATGGCAATAAAGATTTGAGGAACCACTCAAGGAGGAATTTTGGCAGTATAAAGGCTTTGATTAATCTCTTACGTCTACGCCACTCCTAAATATGATTAGAAATATGGGTGGCTTTATCTTGCTGAAATTTCGACAAGAGTTCAGTACCAACATCATATCGTACCGGTAGCTGGAAGTGATTAAGGAAAGTCATCGCAAGGTCATCGAACAAAGTAAAGGAACCCCTAGGTAACTCTATATACCATTTCGCCGTAGGCCCTGTAAGGGTGCATTGAAATAGTCTCAAACGGACTGAGTCCTGATGCAATGAATTCGAAGAGCACCATAGGTGGAATGTCGTAACGTGTTCACTCGGATCCTCTCTTGTTTTGCCTTCAAACTTAGGTATGTCCGAAGGAAGCTTGGTAGGGACAGCCGGCCAAGCCGGGTCATGAGCCACAGGATCGTTCGTAAGTCTCGATAAGTCAGGTAAATTGAGTGTCACGAGGAAAGGGAGCTTAGCATGATGAGGTTTAGGGACCGCTCCCTGGTTCATATAGGATTGATTACCAACATGACCTTGGCCATAGTGACCTCCTCCTATATGACCTGTATAGGGTGGCGTGGAAGTCACATAATGAGGTGGACCTTGACTAGTAGGAGCTGAAAAGCCATAGTTCAGAGAGTAAGCAGGTTGTGAATACCTGCCTCCATAAGGTGGAGAGACCTGTCCATACTGCGCCCCATAGTAGGGTCCATAGGTTATCGCTTGTGATGCCCCATGAGACACTCCATAGGTAGGAATATATGTTCTGAAAGTAGGAATATACATACCGGAAGTAGGGGTATATGTCAAGGAAGTAGCAACCTGACCTCTAGAAACATGAACATAACCTCCCGAAACCACGGGTGGTATGTAGGCTTGAGACACAACTGGTCTAGTAATCATAGTACGGATCTGACTCGTAGCTACGTGTCGACTTGAAGGACCACGAGAGTAAGGTGGAGGGTTTGCATTTGAAGAAATCGAAAGTGAGGATGAAGGAATCTCAGTAAGAAGATATGTGCTAGTGCCTATCGTCACTTGTCTAGAACCTGGAATCCCTATGGGATCACTAACTCTAGACCTAGAAGGTATATAAGATGGATCTTCCACCGCTGGGATGGAAGGTGCAATGTGACTAGTACTCCCAAACCTCTCCGCAAGGTAAGGCATGGGAATGCCCCCAGGTATAGTGTTAGGGTCAAAGTCGGATTCAACATGAAATGTCAAATCGTGCATAGGAAAACCAGTCGTAACATAACTACCATAGCTGGTGCTAGGAGGGTCAAAGTGAGTCTCAGCATCATCCGGCATTCCATACCGGTATCTGGTCAATGGGGAATCTGGCCTAGTATGAGTAGGTCTATCATGTAAAGATCCTATCTGGGAAATAACGGGACCGATCTCAGATAGGTCAGGTGAGGGATCATATATAGGAGTAAATTCCCCATCGTCAATACGAATAGGAAGAGGTGGGTCAGGAATAGTCTCTAAATGATCCTCCATGGTGTGTGAATCAATGTGTGACACAGTTCGCCTGAACTGTCTAGGCCCCTCTCCCAAAGGAGGAGGAGAAGTGGAAGGCGAAAGTCCTGCTAACCGACGAGAACGGCACAGAACCACACCCGACTCCACAATGACTCAACAAAAAGCAAAGACTCTCTATTTACGTCAACCCTAGGGCAACTAGTGTGCACAGAGCAATCACTATAAAAACTAAAGCCAAAAGCAAGCAAACAAGGGCTGGATAAGTGAGCTCCCGAATGTGGCCGGTATGTCTCGCCTAGGAGAGGCTTGAGAGGCCCTTGTCACCACAAGCGGAGGTTCGAAACGAATTATTGTGGCCCTCAGCTTCAACGCGTAAAGAGACTGTGCTGTCCGACCCCAACCTGGCCGGGACACATGCAGAATAACCTCTACACGTACCCCCTCGATATCCTAGGTAAGGTCACTAAGGTCACCTCAATATAATCAATGCTCAGGCAGACAGTCGCAGGCGGGATTGACCGTATGGGCAGGGTAGCAAAGCCCGAAACTCCCGAAAGAGCCCCCAGATACGAATACAATCCTGGCTATATCGCCAGTGCTACACAGTTCTCGACCAGGGGTTATCCCAATCAACAACCGCTCACACTGCCTAGTGCTTGACTCCATTTTGAGAGGAGCTTCCTGAGAACGCTGGTTATACCAAGGATTTCACACACTCCATAGACAGACACCTAGTTGTTTTTGTTTAGTGATCTTGGAGAATTAACTTTCAATGAACTATTCCAAGATCCTAAAACCTAAGCTTGTTGGTGCACCCTA
>LPNX010670596.1:59933-83430 GCA_001517045.1 Pseudotsuga menziesii
TTCCAAAGGAGACTCAACAACTAACAGCATTCACCCAGCAATCCACTATCTTCCACAAAAGGTAAAAAACCAGGGTATACGCGACTGTGCGTAGTGAACCCGCATGTATACGCGGAAATCCCAAGGGAAACCGCGTGTATACGCGACTGTAAGTGACAAACCCGCGTACAGGAAGAAAAAGATGCACAAATTCCAGGCAAATAGACAGGCTGAGACTAAATTCACACCAATCAGGCTCTACCAGGCATACATGCCCCCATACCCGACACAGAAACAAGAGAGAGAGAGAGCAATTCAAATACATTGAATGCCAAAAGATCAACCCCCAAAGGACAATTACTAGGAACTCCCCAGCAGAGTCGCCAATTCTGTTACGGAGAGAAATTCCTATGGCTTGGGGTACCACAACAGACAGCTAGACTCCAGAAATCAATCTTTCCCAATATGAAATAGAAATAAAGACATATAACACTAAAGGATCGAACCTCGTACCTTATTCCAGATGGTTGAAGTAGATCCCCGTTGAGCTTTCCAATCTTCAGCTTGAATTGTTATAGCACGTCCTCAACAACAAGTAAACAATACAAGCATACTATATTTCATGGTGTTAGATCTATTCTAGCATATATAATCAATAATGTATAAGCATTTGACATATTCCAATGGATACAACATTCATTCAAATACACATTATTGGACAGGAAAAGATATTTCTATTAATATGAATCAGAGATTACAAGTGACAACCTCTAATGGCACGTTTGCGAACCGAAGAAACTGAATCCCCCACTTGGGCCTCCACCACCTCAATCCTCCATCACTTCGATAGCAAGCTTACAAGCAAAGGGCAAGCTTGGGAAGAACACAACATTGCTCCAAAGGGACAAAGGGATGCAGACTCAAGTATAATTCTGGCAACAATGGACTATAGTTTTGATACTCTCAATTCTCTCTTATGCTTTCAATGTCTCAAACGTTCCTTATATCGCTTTTCAAAGTGATACTGAAAGGTCGAAACCATGCGATCTCAAGGCATATGGAAGGCCAGGAGTAATATGAGTCGGATCCAAGTCAAGGAACGCTCCAAAGGATTTTGGATTATGCACACATCCCAATGTACGCGACTATAAAGGGAATATCCGCGTATGTATGCGGTTATCGGGGAAAAGGCCGCGTATATCACTTTTCTAATGTTTTTAGGGATGGTCAATGATACATCAAAAGACAACAAATGGTCCATAGGGGCTAATGAGTCTGCAGTGGGACGGGGGAAGGCCATACAATGTGTGATTCACCTAGTGTGGTGAAATCCTCTATAACAAGTAGCTTGAAAGCCTCCCCTTGTACAAAAATTCGAACCCCCTTCCATTCTAAAGTCCTACTTTTATCTTGGTTACAAGCAAAAAACAGTTATCTAACTGAATAACTACCTTCTAGGTCAGACTATCGAATCACTTAACAAAGTAAAAGTTTTTCAAAACAAACTAATTTCTTTACAAAAATTAACTAATAACACCTGTCACTAAAATCCTTTTACAAATCTTTAGCAACTTCTGCCAAAAGGGCTATCCCCTCCAAAGCTTGAGTCTTCCTCCTGGTTCTCTGCTACTCAGCTTCTAGGTATTCGACTCTTTTTGATAATTCCTGATTTTGTTGACTTACTTCTCAGATAGTTTGCTTCGGCTATGCACATAAACTTTGTGTCTGCCTTTTCCTCTTCACTGCTTCCTTGGAAACTACAATTAATTCTTGGTAATGGCTGTTAATCTCCTCTAGATCTTCTCTTAATTTTTTGTTGGCCACTACTAATCCTTCATTTGTTTCATGCAGAAATTCTATTTGATACTTGTACTGCTTGATACTTCTTTGAAGGTTTTCATTCTCAAAATCTATACATTTTCCTTCTGAAGCTAAAGATAGTCCTTCTGGCATCCAAGGGATTTTCAATATTTTAAAAATCTCCTCATCATCCTCTTGTTGTTGCTCTGTCATTATTACAGGAACCCCTGGAGATTCATCACCTTCAAAATTGCACTGAGTTGATGGCTTTGCAATCTTTTCCACATCTGCACATAATGTTGTCATCACTGACTGCTGTTTCATAAAATCATTCCGCTGATGGCTAAGATTTGCTTTTCTTTGAACATCTTCTAACTGCTCTGAGATTTTAATCTCTATTGAAGCTGAATTAACCTTAAAAGAAACTTGTTTCTTACCTTTGACCTTTCTATCATTCAAGCTTTCATCCTCCTCTAAATCTTCTTGGGAAGAAGAGTCTTCTACTATTGTGATTTTATCCTGAGCTAGCTTAGGATTTAAAAGATTATTCATGATCAACCTTAATTTGTTCTTAGGTCTGGTTTTAGGTCTCTATCCTACTCCTATTTCTCCTAACATGCTCAAGGTTTTACCTTTATGCTTAATAGCTGTAAGCTGAACCACCTTTCTTTTGACTCCTTGTAAAACAAACTTTTCTTCAAACCCTTCTTATGAACTCTGTGCATTGTCAACCCTTGTTTTATCAATCAATGGGATTTCCTTTCTTTTTTCATGTACTTATGTATGGATTTGTTCTTGTTCTAACATGCCTTCATCTACTCCCTGCTTTGCATCTTCATTAAGGGTATTTTCTGCATGATCTAAATTCTATCTTTGAACTTTCAACAGTTCATTTTCATCAGTTTTCTTTTCATCTTCATCAGTTTTCTTTTGATGTTCACTTTGAGGCTTTTCAACCCTCTGTGTCAAATACTTTTCTTGTACAGTTTCTTCTTCCACTTTGACTATGAATTCTTTCTTCAAATTTTAAACTAAGTTATGGGATTTGTTCACCTGTCTTCTCTTTGACTGGTCCTCCTTCCCACTTTGAAACCCAGACCAAAATAAAAAATAATCCCAAGTCTTTCCTTTCTTTTGGAGCCCAATCTTGATGATTAATTTGATCAAACCATGATGAAATATGGACTGCTTAGTATGATCCCGATGCTCCCTTACTCTGCTAGACATCTTCTCCAAACTTTTAAAGAAAAAGAAAGGGAGATTCATCTTTGATTCATGACTTAAATGCTGAAGAAACCTGAAATGATATTTAAACATAGAGGCATATCTTCCTTCACAAGTTACATAACTTTGCAGGATATTGACTGGCTCTCTCCATTTTGGTTTAAAATTCTTTATATGTACTCCTTTACCCCAATCTGCAACAACATTTGGCAGCAGGTAATTCTCTGAACTAAAAACAAAAGGCACCTTCTTGAACCAATACTCACCCTTGTCAACAATGCTTGTAGCCTTTGCTATTAATTCTCTAGTCAACTGAATTTTTAGGGTATTAAATGTGACTGTGTCTTTCTCTAATCCTTGAGCAAATTTATATGAAACCTCTGTATCATGACCATCAATTTTCTCAAAATAATGCAATCAACCTACTTCTGAAAACAACCTTGCACAGTCAGGGAAATTTTTAGCCCAAGACATGTCTGAAGGTTCAGCCCTATTCGTCTTCCCACTTCTCTTCATTCTAGGTAATAAACCTTAATTGTTTTTCCTTTGGAAAATGGTTCAAACTACTTTGAAAGTATGAAGTCTTGACACTAAATCAGAAATTGAGTAGATTTAACACCCTAGACATCAACTTTTCCTCAAGACTGATAAAAATTTTGGGACAATTTTTACTAACAACAAAGATTAATAACTGAGCAAGAAATCGGGCTCCTAAACCTGATGTAATTCTTAATTAACAGCCATCACTAATATTCTGTCACTACAAACCCAAATTCAGAGATGATGTCAACAATCGGTTGCATACCTATCGTGATAATAGTTTTGATTGCTAAAAATTTGGTATCTTGTCTTCCGAGTTGTCCCCTAACCTTTGTTTCTCTATCTTCAACTGCCACGACCGCGCCAGTCGATTACCCTGCAAACCCTAAATCATTAACCGTATTCATCTTCCAACCACGAACTGCTAGGTCTCAATACAGTCTCCATGATCTTTCATACATTCAATAAATTCGTAATTGACAATGAATTACCCCCATCGTGGATCATCATTGATGTTTAAAGGATCTGCATCTTCCACCTTCTGGACAAATGCAACTCGCCTGAATGATTCTTGCCTTAACTCAAAACACTTGTCAAAATGATTAGTAAGGCCTGAACATGTATCATTGTCCTTTACAAGTGCGAAAAAATCCTCTCATGTGTAAATTTTGAAATTCACGAGCAAAGATACGATTTTTTAAAAGTCACGATTTTCTTGTAGCGCCCTTGTTCATATTTTCTGTCTTTGCGCTACAAGAATATCTGTTTAATGATTTTTTAACCAACACTCAAAACAATGTGTTAGATTTTGGTAATTAACCTTTGATAAGACCTTATGATATTCTTTTCGAACCTTTCAGAAATATATACATTCTATAAGCCCATAAAAACTACGAGATATACTAAGTAAAGAAAAATTAAAAAGAAAACTTATAAAATCAATTTTAAACATAAACCTACTATCAAAATAATTTAAAATAAATAAGCTCAAAATTTTAAAGCAATAAGAAAAATCATGTTTTAAGACAAGCATATGGTTCAAAAATAGAAAACAAAAACAAGCTATAATAGTTGGAATTGCTATTTAATTTATTTTAATTTATTGGTAATTAAAGGGACTTTTCGTTATTAAATCATGAAAAATGAAATTAAATATTTGTTTGACTAATCATATGTGCTAAAATATATAATTATCCTTAGAGATCTAATGATATGTCCTTGATACCCTTTGATATCTCTAGGGGACATTAGAGGTGGTATCGGAGCTTAGGTCCAATACTACGACTATTGGGCCTTTTATAGAGTTATAATATTCTGTATATGTGCATTTGGAATTTAAAAATGTGCTTAGTAAAATGAATTTAACTTCAATTATGTTGATTGAAGAATTGAAGCCTCACTTCATAGATCCATTTGAACATATTTTTATTTCTTTTAATTTCAAAGGTTAAGATATTGTGTATTTGTTAGTATATGTAATATATTAGCATAGATTAGTATATATGTTGTAAGGTGAGATATCTAATTTGTGTATATATATAGATATATTTCCTGAAGGAAAACAATCTCTTTATTCTTATTCAGAATAGCCTTGAACTGCTCTCAAGGAGCATACATTACATAAACATTACAAGGCTTTGATCTATCTTTTGTAGCACGCTGCCGCCTTTCACCAAATCATATTCCTTTCTTCATATTACTACTGGAAAATTGTACAAATTGTTCATCAGTTATAAACATACAAGATGTTGTTTGATCTGTTCATGTTTTATCTCTCTCACCTCCATTAGACTGGGATGGAGTGATAGTGCCTCGTTTGAGAGTATATCCACTTCTATGTTTAATTGCCTATAAATATGCTTGAATGGAATTGCATCAAAGGCTACCTTTTGTTCTTTGATTACTCTCAGAAGATGTTGGAGGTGGGGACCCTTGTATCTATATCTATATATATATATATAAAGATGATGTAGTATTACTATTATTAATATGAAATGGTATTGCTTCTCTTGAGGAAACACTCTTATGTATGGGCATGCTTTGCCACTTGAAATGTAGTGGTTACATCAATGAGTAAATCCTTGGCTATTTTAGGAATGAGACACTTGTGTAAATGATGTTCTCCTTTCTCCTTTTAATTTTGTGCATGTAGTATGTTTTTATACTATTTATTAATTATTATCCTAGCCTATACTACTAATTTATTTATTGAGTGGAGGGAATGAGCCACTTGTATCTAATGATTCATATTCTCTTTTATTTTATTTATTTTACTTATGGAGATGAAACTCCTAGTATATTTTTGGAGGAAATGAGTAATTTGTCTTTAATGATTCATGTTCTCTTAATTTTATTTTGTGTGTAAATAAGTAGTATAATATTGTAATATAATATTATATATATGAAATAAACATAAATATGTATAATATGATATGTATAGTTGTTAAAAGTATATATATGAATAGATGCATTATATATATGTATGTATGTATGTATTCCATTAGTATTACATGTATGTGATATTGTGAATACACTATATGAATAGATGTGGACATATGTAATGGAGTAAGTGTAAACTTTGGAAGTGATTGAAGGTATTTGGAAATGTTTGGAACTGTTTACAGGTATTTGGAAGTGTTTGAAAGTATCTAGGAGTATTCAAAAGTGTTTGGAAGTATATGAGAGTATATGGAGGTATGGTGTGATTGAAAGTGTTATGTTAGTATATATGTTACAATGCGTATCTCATATGATAGTATTGAGTTAAATAATTATATTGTTGTAATTGCATGGATATTATTCTATAACATAATTATTATATAGATATATAAAATATATGATATATAGGTTATATGACTAATATGTTGTGTATATAATAGTATGATATCTGATTGAAGAATTATAATATGTATATAAAATGGATGTATGTATAGAAATAATACATAGTAATAATAAGTATGGTGTATAGTATGAGTGTATGATGGTGTGTTGTATAGCTAGTAATTGTTTTATTATAGAATATTAGAAGAATTTGGTGGTAGTATGTTGGGTTGTTTGAGGTGACTATGTATTTACTTTGGTTGATAATATAAGTAGTGTGCTATGTGTAAATAATTAGTAGCATAATGTATGGTTAGTATATGGGGATTAGATGTGATTGTTGTTAAAGTCTGTATAACATTGCTATTGAAGGAGTAGGTATGTAGGAAAGATGTATGATTGTGTATGATGTTTGAATGGTTGATGTGTTTGTGTTTTTTGATACTATTTGTTGTTATTGATTGACATTGGATGATTAATGGTTGATACATGTATGATATTTCCATTACTGTATGTATGGTTATTATTTGTTTTTTTTGGTTGTTATGGTTTTTGTGTGTATGATTGATGTATTTTGATTGATTTATTGTGGATGATGTATTCTAATTGATGAATATTGGTTGATGTAATCTTATTGTTGAATCTTGGTTGATGTATTGTGATTGACGAATTCTAGTTGATGTATTCTTCTTGGTGTATTATGGGTGATGTATTGGTTAATGTATTTTGATTGATGTACGATGATTGATGTATGCATGGTAAGTTGATGGATATATGGTTGTCATTAGTTGGTATTACATGATCAACATATGATTGATATATGGTTGAGATATTATGAATTGATGTATTAAGGACCGACGTTTGTATGGCTGATGTATACATGATGGTCGATGTATGATTGACATTGGTTGATGTTAGTAGTTGATATTGATCAGTATTAGCTGACGTATAATATATTTTTGATGTTCTCTAGAGAATACTTATGCTATGTGTTAAGATGAAAAGTAGTATGTTTAACTACTAGTTGTTATGGCCCTTTTCGGTTCTTAGTTATATTGGAATTGTAGCATATATTTTCTCTTTTCATGTTACATTAAAATGAAAAAAAGTATTTAGGTGATATTTGAAATCTTTATACTTGTGATATTCATTAGAAAAGTATCTTGTGTCATTATTGAAAGGTATGATGGTAATAACTTGGTGATATTTCATGTATCTTTGTTGAAAAGTAGGTATTAGTCGTGTGACTGATTAAGTATGATACAAGTACCTTTGTTGAAGTTGTACTTAGTGTATCCTTATATATTCAAGACTAATTGTGCATAATTTAATACAAGTATATTTGTTAGAAAACTATCTAGATTATCTTGTTGAAACAAATAAAAATATCCTTGTGATCTTTGTTGAAAGTATCTTGCTAGGGCATCCTTGTAGCCTATCAAATATCTTTGTTGAAAGGAATATTTGTAAAGTATCATGTTGAATCTTATGCATCCTGAATCTTGGTAATGCATCTCATGTGTTTGACTGATCTGAACTCATTTCATGTATCTTAGATGCATTTCATGTATATTGATGATAGAGCATATGCATGATGCATTTCAAGTATTTGTAGGTAAAGTATATGCATTTCATGTGATTAATTGACTGGAATGCATTTCATGAAGAAAGAGTATACAATTGAGCACTTTATGAAATTGATTGATATACCTGATGCATTTGATATAATTGAAATTGATTAGAATAAGATTCAGGTAGATGCATTTTAAGTATTTTGTTGAAGAAGTATATATATATTAGGTACCTTGCATATGATGAAGTATTTCATGTAATTAAATATTAGAAATTTATTTGCTTGAAAGATGTATTTTATGAATCTTGTTGAATAGTATATATGTTTACTGCTAGCCATGTGTCTGTTGGGAAGGTGGAAAAAAATCATCCCTATTGAAGAATCACCTCTATTTAAAATATCTTTGTTGAAGAATATTGTTTAGTTGTTGGGACCGAGTTCATGTGCTATTCATGTTGAAATATCAATGAAGCCCAGAGTTGTTGAACACATTGACTTGGGACATAACTGTTCTTCTTCAGAAATTGAATCTTATACGACCCTTTTTTCAGGGTATTTAGGGATGTTTTTGCTTGGATATATGAAGAAATGCCATGGACATATCCTTCGATCATCATTCATGATATCAGGACATACCCTTATGCCAAACTGGTTTGTCAGAAACTACGCCAAGTACATCCATGGAAAGCAGCGACCACTAATGAAGAAGCTAAAAAACGTCTTAGGGATGGGTTCATTTACCCTCTACCGCTGAGAAAATGGGTCTCTAATATTTTTCTTGTTACAAAAAATAATGGTACAATTAGGGTTTGTATCAATTTTAGAGATCTTAGTAGGGATTGTCAAAAGGATAATTTCCCTAATCCTTACATTGATCAAATCATTGATAACCGTGCTAGAAGTGTCATATTTTTTCATTTATGGATGGATTTTTCGTCTATAATCAGATGGAGATACTCCCTTTTGATCAACAGAAGATAGATTTAATTTTCCCATGGGGGATATTTTCCTACATAAATTTTCCTTTTGGTCTTAAAAATGTTGGTGCTACATTCCAACATGCCACATCTGTTATCAGGAATATATCACCTTCTGTGGACAGAAGTTGTTCCTCTAGTCTGAATGGTTCAGATCCAGAACAAATGAGTGAATAAATCGGTTAAAGACCTTCCCTGAACGTTATAGAAACCTGGAATGCAACTCTGATGAAAGACCTGTATACCTATAAAACATATCAAACATACAAAGACATCAAAGCCACCACAAAATCATATACATCCATATTAGTGACTAAGGAATCCAATAACATATATGTGATATTTACGCAACAAACATGTGGGAAGGAAATCAACTTTGCATTATAAAATGAATGAAAGAGCTTACAACCATGTGCCTTAGTGCCGATACACTCCTTCACAAGAGTAGCATCTTGTCCCCAATAACTCCAACTTACTCGACAATTGCTCTCTGATGGATTAGGCTAGGGTATCAATTCAAGAGCATAAATATAGTATTATTCTCTCCCCCTCAACCATGGAGTATGAGCTTGTATTTATAGGGATCAAATGGATAGGATGGTTGAGAGATTGGTGGGTGAGGTGGCTACAAGATCCTACAAAGAGGGATCTCGACCTTAACCAACGCAGGTGAGTAGAGATACTATTAGACATGAGGCTCTTGTTCTAGAAGCCTCGACAAACCTCCTTTTTTTCACTTTTTAACAAGGGCACCACTTATACCCCTTTATGACAAAGTGGTCATGGGTAGGAACCGTTCCAACAACATAGGTTAAAGGTGGTGGCACTGCCTAGTTCTCACACAACTAGGGAGGTGCTGAACAGGGTACCGCTTATCTACTTGAGGGCAAGAGTGATTCTGGAATTTTGTATGTTGGAATCAACACCTAGAGCAGAATTCTCTTCAAGTTTGGGATTTGAAAGCAAATGTCTTGTGTTAGGGATCCTATCACATGCTGGTGACAGATTTTGAGTGTAACATAATGCCCCCCAAAGCATGAGGCTAGAGGGATATGATAGGCGAGAGCTTTGATAGAGCAAGTTATCACTTCCAGGTAAGAGCCATCTTGATTGGAGAGTGTCATCGAACATGAATCTGCAATACATAAATACTTTGTCTCATGAATAAATGTAACCTAATCATGGCTGTATACCAATACAAGATAGATCCATGAGAGCAATAAACAACCATGGCTACTAGAATACAGTGTATATCCATGTGATAGAGGACTCAAACTTGGACATAGCTACTAGATATACAATGTATATCTATGTCATACATATTCAAATTTGAGCATAGCCACGACCATACAAATGTGGATCCATGATGGTACTTCATACAATATACTCCATCTCAACCTGGGGAGCAAGTTATGAGCGTTTTAACAAATACCCAGGGTCTTTGTCTCGTCTTCCACAAAGTACGATTCTATCCATGTGATTACAATGTTTTGAAGTTGAACATGGTAGAAACCACTTGATTACCAATCAATGAGCTGAACCGTTAACAAGTGTGAGGGAAATCACCAGTGATGTCAATGATTCCCAAGGTACCCTAGTACAATCTACTGAGTGTGAATAGATGTCTTGGTGTCGAACAACTAGTAGAGTCTTTCGATCAAAGGCCAATGATGTGAAGCTTTTTTGACAGCGAGATAATATGTCATTGAGGCATACAGATATCAAGGTACTAAATTTGTTTCTAAGACTATTTCCCGGATGATGAGTTGATGTCGACAGGAATAGTCTTGTCGAAGGAGGGCCATGATGAATCCCACATCGATGACACGAAACTTGGAACAAAGTTTTGGAATATCATAGATGATGTAACCATAGGACTGACTCAAAGTACTGACACAAAGGCTATTTTAACCGTAGAGGTAAACTTCTTTCTTCCTTTGAACATTGGGTGGCACGACAAAAGACTTGGCAGCATGACTAGACCAGATAGACACACAATGCATTCTTTTGAAAGACTCAAAGGAGTGACATGACTCATGAAAGTGGATCAACTTGTGAGTCAGCTGAATACCAAATTGAATGAATGATATGTAGACAAGTGCCATGTTCAAAGGTGACAAACAACTGCCATTGGATTTTCAAAATGATTCCCTTCTGTTAATTGCCCCATCATGATTGATAAGTGCCTCTTTTCATATTTACGAGTTCAAAGAGGGTAACAAATGCTCGTTTGAGCTTATCCAAAGACAAGTCCATTCCCATATATTTCATGAACCTAAGAAAGGAGGGGTTCGTTCTGAAAAAAAAGGGTCTCTCAGTGTTTAATTTAACAAGTCCAATGAAAGCAAACTCGTCATCGTTCATATTTAGAAAGTTTGAACGAAGATAAAAAAAACTCCAAAGGGTCCTTTTTCATAAAATAGTCTATCCGAACTGAAAAAGAGATAACCTACCGTCGAAAAGATGAATCTTCAAATACTTTTATGAGTATGAAGAAGACAAGAATTCGACAATCTTTTCATATTTAGGGAGTCCGAAAAGAGCTTAAAGGAGACTCCATTAGGTCTCTTTTTAACAATGAACAGTTTTACGAGCCTTAAAAGAATAAAAAAAAAGTCTCGAAACTTTGATACTGAGTTCTAAGAGCATGACCAAAGTATTGAAATAAACGCTCGGGGACCTTTTTCATTTTAAGGAAGTACAAAAAAATCGAAAAAAAACTTCCCATATATTTTTACTCTTTTCATTTCTACTCCTGCAAAACTCAATAGCAACATTAATTTCTCGAAAAATGACTTTTGATGAGTCATATGGATGGATTTTATAATGATAATGATTTTAAAATATTAAAATGACATTAAGAACCCCTAAAATAGCTATAAATGTCATTTCAAATAGTAAACATTAAAACATTTCACTATTTACCACTAGTCAAGAGCATTTTGGAGCAATTTTGAACCAGATCTTCAACTGCTGATTTCGGAAGATCCGACCATCTGATTTGATATCCGTCAGAGCCAGGTAAAAGACAAAACCCTAAGATTTCACTTTTAAGCATTTATTTTTTATTTTAGGAAGATTTTTGGCCATTTTAGGTAGGCCCTAAACTTAAAAAGAGGGCATCGCTCCTGCCCCTTACGGGACGGGCTGTGCACCGTGAGAATCGCGCTTGTAACATTGCGCTCAGGTGGTGGCGGCCCTGAGTTGGGAAACATGCACGGATAGATTAAAACACAAGATTTTAATTGATTTTGATGATTGGATATGTTTTTAACTAGTCCATTAATGGTTTTTGGCATGTTTCCAGTGGTCGAAAATGGTGATATGGAACGAACAACAACATGATGATGATGATGCCCATGCTAAAAGAAATGCAGGATGTATAGCCACATTAAGGAACTGTGGCCTCCTCAATTTCTTCCACACACCTAGTATGGTGTCTCATAAGAGATTGCTAGAGTATATACTCCATATGTGGAACCCGAAACAACAATGCTTCGTGGTGGGGGCACATGTGTTGACCATTGAGGTAGAATACATCTACTTCTTGACTAGATTGTCGAGATGAGGTGCCTCAATTTCATTGACTGGTTCCCATGGAGGGGACGTAACTACTCAGGAGCTGATTAACCGCCACTGCCTTTCCGATACTAGAACTTTAAGGAAGAATATTCCCATCAAGGCAATAGTGGATCTTCCTCTTCGTACTCTTCTTTTTACCATGCAGAGGCTGGCTGGGAGCCAAGGGCCTCATTAGGATTCTAGGGAACATATGATGTATGCGATAGAGGCTGTGGCACCTATAGTTTTCAAATGGGCGGAGGTATTGCTACCAGTCTTTAAAGACTAGCTGACCAAGTGTCTACAGGGAGAACTAAAATAGTTTGGCTATGGTTCTATATTAGCCTGTTTCTTTTTTGAGCGGATCCCACAGCTGAGACCCCAACTGGTTTTTACTGAGCTGAGGGTGAGAGACCATCGTATGCTGAGGTGGGTCAGGATCATGGCCCGTACAGGAGCAGGTAGAAGGAAGGTGAAGTTTGGGTCTCCATTCTTTCGATGTCATAGTGACTAGATCCTCATGGTTGAGGATTATGCTTATGTAGGCACTGATTTCAGTGGTGACCCTAACCTACCACTTCCACCTGGTGAGTAGTGGGGAGACATAGGTAAGAAACAAAACCCTAAGATAACTATTTGTGTTTTTTGTGTTTTAATGTTTTTTACCTTTTATGTATAGTAACGAGACCTAAAGTTTTCATGCAGATGTAGGAGCTTCACGACCTATGGGATCATCCCCACTGGATAGACGAGCGGGAGCTCGATTTGTTCAATGAGGTGATGAGCCTATGGGTGAGATGGAGGAGAAACTAGAGAGGTTAACTTTGGACATACCCGATGCATCCATTGATGAGCTCTCGATGCGCTATTAGCAGCACACAGCAGGGTAGGGTAGTGTGAGCTATTATGTGCTATCATGAGCATCACTAGATCTTACATGATGTATCACTGAAAGCTGCTATAGCTTCAGATTTTTTGTATGATTTTGTGTTTCCTGAAAGCCAGAGTGCTTCAGATGAGGTCTCGTGACTTATTTTTGTAAAAACACTTATATATATATACATACTTTTTCCTCTGATGTTTATGCTTCAAATGGAAAATATATTTACATGAGTTTTTTTTACTGTTTATTTACAATGTTATGAACCATTTTTAACTTTCATGCTATGAATGAGCAATATACCAGTCTAGGATATAATTTGCCAATGAATCCACAACTGCATTGTCTACCCTAGGGATATGCCTATAAGTAACGACTTCAAATGACCTTTCCAATAAACGTACCCTTCAATAGAGATATAGTAGTATAGGGTTTCTGATGGTGTAAATCTGGTTTAAATGACAAACCACCAATTGCGAGTCCATGACCACTATCGAGTCACGAATTTCCTGGGATGCAGCCTCAATCAAAATACCTATGACTACTTCATACTCGACGATATTGTTGGTAGCAGGACCAATAAAAACTTCTCCTGAACTCACTAGACCGTGTCACTAGGATTTCCAACTAGTTCCCCAACTGCATGAATGGTATTTGCTGCCCATTTTGGTCTTGTAGGATTGTCAAGATCTGCAATCAAATAATCATTATCAGACATATCAGAATCAACAAACTCATTAGTCTCTCCACTTACAATCAATGGATCTGGTGGTGAAGAAGACTCTCCAACTTCAACTGCTACTAAAGGCTCTTCTTGGAACTGAACACTTCTTTCAATGAAAGTTTTGTTAGTGCTCAAGTTGATCAGCTTGTACCCTTTTGAATCTTTAGAATAACCTACAAATAGGCACTCTTGGATTTGGGGCTGCAAAGCCTTTCTCTTTTCAGTTGGAATTCTAGCCCAAGCCTTTGAGCCAAAAATACTGAAATGGGTCACATCTGGCTTGTGCTTACTCCAAGATTCAAAAGGAGTCATACCATAAAGCTACTTATGATGAACCCTATTCTGGATGTAGGATACATAGTTTAAAACATAGGCCCAAAACTTTGGTGGCAAAGTATTAGCCTCCATCATGCAAGTTGCCATCTCCTTCAGTGACATATTCTTTCTCTCAGCAACACCATTTGCTGTGTGTAAGGGATCGAATGCTGCATCTGAATACTTGCATCTTTACAATATTGAATGAATTCAGACTTGATATACTCACCACCATTTTCAGATCTGAGGATCTTGAGTTTCCTCCTAGACTGGTTTTCAACCAAGTCTTTAAAGACTTTGAAGAGGTAAAAAACTTCAGACTTATGCTTTAGGAAGAAAACCCAACAATATCTGGAAAAGTCATCTATGAAGGTCAGTGCATATTTGGATTGAATCATGGACATATGAGGAAATGGACCAGCAATGTCACTATGGATCAACTCAAGAGGTGTAGAGGTTCTCTCATGACTATCTCTCTCAAATTTGTGCTCTGGGTGTTTTCCTATGATACAACCTTGACAGACTCCCTTGGAAAACTTGATCTTTGGTAACCCTATGACCATACCTTTTTCACTCAAATCAGAAAGATACTTGTAGTTAAGATGGCCAAATATTTCATGCCAATGCTTGCTGTCCTCATTAGCATGAATTATAAGAGCAGAGGGGTTTGAGTAGGGTAGAAAATGGGAAAACATATATACCTTAACAGTGTGATCAACAATACATTTTTCTATGACTTTACTGTTCAAAATCTCAGTGATTTCAACATCATCAGGGGAGAGTATGACCTTCTGTGGAGACCCAGTGTGAGTCATCTGATACAATGACAAGAGATTAGAGGCAAGACTTGGAACATACAACGAATTATTTAACTTACCATGGTAAAGATCATCCTTCCTTTCCCCAAACTGTTAGTGAGAGATTCATCTCCCAAAACTATTGGTGGACCTTTCAACTTGTCAAGAGAGGAGAATTCCTCTTTTGTCAAAACCATATGTCTAGAAGCTCCAGAGTCTATGATGAAGCTAGGTGAGCTTGATGTGCCAACAACCAAGGCATGTACTCTCTCTCTGTCCTCTGAATTTGATCTTCCTTCCCTCTTCTTTGAGCAATCAGGAAGGGAGATGTTATTCTTCTCCAGGAGTTGGGTCAATATGTCAATTTGCTTCTTCATACAAGAGCTCTCAGGATGATAGCCCTTATTACAGTATGCACGCTTGCTTATTTCTCCTTCATTCTTCTTCTTTTGGAAGTTCTTCTTGGAACCTTGGGGCTCCTCTTGAGACTTGTTCTTGTCTCTCTTTTGCTCAGGTGGATTTTTAGCTTTTTTCTTGCTTTTTGAATCCACCCTTGAATCTCTAGCAACCAAAGCTTGGTATTTGGAAGGTTTGATGGCTCCCATCATCACCAACTTATCTTGTTCCTGTGTGAGGGATTCCATGAACTCTGTAAGCTTAGGCATCTTCCAGGCTCGAGCTGTCAACTTGGTGGCATGGAAGGTCAAAAAAAACACTGAATAGTCAGGGCTAAGCTTCGAGAGTATGGACAAAACTAGTTTCTCTTCGTTATTTTCAATCCCACACTATTTTAACTACAAAACAAGGGATTTAAACTTGGAAAAATAGAGTTGCAAGGATTCGAAGCTACTGGGACTCAAGGAGATCAGCTCATTCTCTATTTGATGTCCTCTCATCTCATCTATCTTACCAAAAATATCTACAATATTCTCCCACACTTCATTCAATGATGTCAATATGTCAAGATGGAAGATGAGGTCTCTTGAAATGCTTAGACACAAAAGACCATAGGAGTCATCCATCTTGTTGTGCCATTTGATTTTATCTGCAGCTGCATTGGGCTCTACCTTAGTTGCCATAGTAACCCTATAGAGAAATTTCTCTCTCAACAATATCTCCATATCATATTTCCACTCAAATAAATTGAATGGATTCAAGATGATCTTCTGAGATTGGTCCATAGCTCAAAAATTGTGCCCTTCAGTAAGGAGAATATGCTCCCAATCAAGATGTCAAACCTGCAATAGCAATATGGAAGGAGAGAAATCGATCTACAAAGGCTCTGATACCATGTGGAAATTGAACCCAAGAGATAGAACAATTACACTCACAAAATTGCTAATAAAACATTCAAAATTAACATCAAAGGAGACTAAAATTGGACCATAACACTAATCTATATGGATTCAAGATGATCTTCTGAGATTGGTCCATAGATCAAAAGTTGTGCCCTTCAGTCAGGAGAATATGCTCCCAATCAAGATGTCGAACCTGCAATAGCAATATGGAAGGAGAGAAATCGATCTACAAAGGCTCTGATACCATGTGGAAATTGAACCCAAGAGATAGAACAATTACACTCACAAAATTGCTAATCAAACATGCAAAATTAACATCAAAGGACACTGAAATTAGAGCATAACACTAATCTATATCGAATAAGTGTAGAATAGCCAAAATTATGAACTAATAGGCTGCTGCAATATATAATTACATGAGAGATTAAAATGCATAAGGATGCCATTCGAAAAGGTCAAAAAGTAGGCTTACTAAATCTAGTCAAATCCCCCATAGGTGCATAAAGCAGTTTCCAAATCCACCAAGATGCTCACGAATTGGTTAAGTAAAGTAGGAAAGATAATGAGGGATGGAAATACAAATAATACATGCTTTTATGAGGAGAAAATGAGGGAGGATGATGTGGGAAAAAAAAAGTCAACTACACCTAGTCTAGCTTTTCCTTTTGCCTTAATTCTCAATAAAAAAGGCAGCTTTTTAGATAAAGAAGATATATGCTTTGGAGGATCTAGAATAAATAAGACATGCTAAATATGGTTTATAGGAGGTTTCCCAAGAGCTCCATGACTTAGTTTTAGAAAGCGTTGACTTCTAGGACATGTAGAAGGCAACTAGCATAGAGTGGAATCTAGGAGACTAGGTAATACGACAAAAATGATTTAATTAATGTCTAAGGTAGGTAACTATGGGTTGATTATTATAACACCCCCCATTAAGCCTAAATTTATGAGTAAATATTAGAAAACTATAGGGCCTAGCAACAAGGCTTAGTCACCCTTTACATACTGCTTGTCCATACAACCAAGGAAAGAGGAAAAAACCCAGTGGAAAAATCCTCCCTTAAACATGGACAAAAAAACAAAACTTGGAAATCTTGTCATCAATCATGCTTCACAGCATGATCAGAAATCCTTAGCAGTGATTTAAGATTTCTGAATGTCTTCTCACAAAAAACTTTGGTGAAGATGTCTACTACTTGTTCTGAAGATGCACAGAAGAGTAAATGAATGGTACCATCATGCATAAGCTGTCTGATGTAGTGCATATGGATCCTTTTGGATGTTCTCCAGTGGATCTCATGAGGCTTATCCATGTATCTTTAAGCCACACTAACTTCATAATATAGATCGGGTCGAGTGTGTGTAAGATAAAGAAAACACCCAATCAACTACCTATATAGTGTATTATTTACCATAGGAGAAGAACCTGCTTCTTCAAGCTTAAATCCTGAAAGGAACGAAGTCTTGCTTGGCTTGAAATATTTCATGTTGAACTTGTTCAAATATAAGGAATACCTATACTGATGTAATTTGATTCCATGTTGGGATTGAGCAATTTCGAGACCCAAGAATTGGCTCAACAATCCCAAATCTGTCATAGAAAATGCATGGTTCATTGCATCCTTCAAGGAGGCAATCTCTTTCTTTGAACTTCCTGTAATCAGAAGGTCATCTAGATACAAGAAAATGATCATCAAATAACCATGAATTAGCTTCAAATATACATTAGGATCAAACTTACATCGAACAAAACTCAATGACAGCAGAAAGCCATCAATCTTGGCATACCAAGCCCTGGGGGCTTGCTTGAGCCCATACAATGATTTCTTTAACCTGAACACTAAATATGGATTAGAAACAAACCATTGAGGTTTTTGCATGTAAATATCTTCAATGAGATCTCCATTTAGGAAATCACACTTCACATCCATGTGATGTACCTCCCACTGCTTTGAAGCTGCAATGGCTAAAGCTAGCCTTATGGAGTCCATCTTTGCCATTGGTGCAAATGTTTCATTATAGTCAATACCATGTACTTGTAAGAATCCCTTGGATACCAATATTTCCTTATATTTCAAAGGTGAACCATCAACAGCAAACTTAGTCTTGAAAACCCACTTACATTGAACTAGCTTCCTCCCTGGGGGAAGATCAACCAGTTCCCAAGTGTTGTTCTTCTGGAGCGAGCTGAATTATTTTTTCATGGAAGTTTGCCATATTGGATCATGTGCTGCATATTCATATGTATGTGGATCTGATTCAACCATCAGATAGCATTTCTTGACAAATAAATGATCTTTCATACAAAGGGCACTCTCAAACTAAGATCTAGTCCTCCTAGTGTCACTAGGATTTCAAGCTAGTTCCCTAGCTGCATGAATCGTATTTGCTGCCCATTTTGGTATTGTAGGACTGTCAAGATCTGAAATCAAATAATCATTATCAGACATATCAGAATCATCAAACTCATTAGTCTCTCCACTTGCAATCAATGGATCTGGTGGAGAAGAAGACTCTCCAACTTCAACTGCTACTAAAGGCTCTTCTTGGAACTGAACACTTATTTCAATGAAATATTTGTTAGTGCTCAAGTTGATCAGCTTGTACCCTTTTGAATTTTCAGAATACCCAACAGATAGGAACTCTTGGCTTTGGGGCTGTAAATCCTTTCTCTTTTCAGCTGGAATTCTAGCCCAAGCCTTTGAGCCAAAAATCCTGAAATGGGTCACATATGGCTTGTGCTCACTCCAAGCTTTGAAAGGAGTCATACCATCAAGTTTATTATGAGGAACCCTATTATGGATGTAGGATGCATAGTTTATAGCCTCATCCCAAAACTTTGGTGGCAAAGTCTTAGCCTCCATCATGCAGGTTGCCATCTCCTTCAGTGATCTGTTCTTTCTCTCAGCAACACCATTTTACTGTGCTGTGTAAGGGATCAAATGCTGCATCTAAATACCTGCATATTTACAATATGTTGGTTTTCTTAGGGCAGACCTGGGTTCTTATACTATTATTTTAACCAACAAAAAGACCCACAGTGTTGGCCCTTTCGGCAACAACCTGCGAACAGGTTGCAGTCTCACCCGAAACAACTATGGGGTGCCGCAGAATCAGGTTTCTATAGGAAAAAGAGGGATATTACTGTACCTTTAGCCTTAACAAATACTAAACATATAACACAGAGATTTGAAAGTCACTTAATTAGCTTCGCAGTTTAGATAAACAAGTAGTTACTTCCTTAACCCTTAACTGGGAATTCACAGTGAAGTTAATACTTAACAATATATCTTACTTATCATTCACATACTTATCAAATGCATAAAACAAAACAGCACAAAACAAAAAGGAACCAACACAACACAAGATATACGTGGTTCACCCCCAGTGTAGGGGCTACGTCCATAGAACTGTGTTTTATTCAACTCTTTACAAACAACAGTTCTGATCTGTGCACTTAGCTGCAAATCCCTACGCACTCAGCTGCAGGTCTTCTCAATAATCCCAAAACTATGCACTTAGCTGTAGGTATCTTTCTCCTATCTGCGCACTCAGCTGCAGATCCTTTCTTACAAAACCCTCTGCGCACTCAACTATAGAGGTCGTCCACGCACACAGTTGGGACTTAACCTTAAACCCTAAAACAGGCCTTTGCTTCGCATCAAATTATCATCGTCATGACAACAACAACAACCACCCTAACTCCTTTACATAAGTGCCTATTTATACAAGTGCACTATTACAATGCCATGTGTTTAAACCATGGGATTAAAAACCATGAGTTCAAACCATGGGTTAATTACAAAAAGAGGGGCTTCGACCCAACCCCAATACCCCTAAGACTATTTTGGGTCGTAACTCCGCTTACAAGCTTCGCACCAAAACCGCGGAGTTGCCAAAATTAAGGACCTTCAAGGTCCACGCCCCAACAAGCCCCTAAGACTCACCAGTGTCTCATCCCGGGGCACTCTGTTGCTTTTCTGGGGGGAGGATCTTGTTGGCGAAGATAGTGAACTGCTTGTTAAGAATGTGCATGATTTTCTTTGGCTGCTTTCTCCTTCTCCATGATCTCCTGCAATGTTGCTGAAGATGCTTCTCTGACCTTTTCCTGTGTGAATGCATCATATTCGTTCAAAGCTTTGAGCTGGCTATCCGCAGCAGTGCTCAGTTCTAGGGCCTCGTTAATAAGAGGCTGCACAGAGTTCACCAATAGTGTTTCTTTCCTTCTGCATGCCTCAATTTCTTGCTGGAGCTCATTGCTCTGCTTTACCTTAAGCATCTTCTGCATAGGGGGAAATGTCTTAATCTCTGCTTTTACTGCATCTAGCTCTGTCTGTCGCTACTTGATAGTTTCTTGCATCTTTTCTACTTCTGGGTGGTCCTGCAAGTTTTCCCAGGCCTCAATGCTTTCATCCAGCAGCTTCGATGCACTGCTCACAAGATTTGAGATCTTCATTGCTGAGGCCTGAATATCCCTGCGACGCTGTTCCCTGAACTCTGGTGGACTCTCAGGAGTAATGCGAAGTTGAAGCTCCGCAATCTGATCCTCATGATTTGTTTTCATCTTTTTGATCAGGCTACGAGACTGTTGTGCATAGTCTTTCAGCTTGGTGAGCCTCTGCTCTGGTTCTTCTGCAGTCTCTATGTCGAAGTCAGGGAGACTTCGACACACCTCGTCCAATGCTCGCGCTAGTGAAGCCTGCTTGCTTTCTGCTTCCCTCTTCTTCTGTTCAGCTTCATCCAACTGTGCTACGATTCTCTCATTCTACTTCATGGCATTCTCTAACTGCATTTGTGAGTAGCAGTCTCGTGCTTGGATCTCCTTCATGATTACCAATTGGCACAGATGCAGCTCCGGCATAGACAACTTGGTGTAATCTATCCCAACTGTCATGCTCATCTACGAGTGAGATGCTGCGTCAGTTATTATGAGGGCTGCACTTGGGACCTATCCTCTGTTATTTCTGGCTGGCCATTGTTAAGTATCTGGTTGCGTGCTTGCTAGGGCACTGCTTGCTGCAGTGCCAATCGCTGATATTTCTGCTAACGCCTTGAGTTCTATAATTCACTGCGCTACGCCCGAGAGTGCATCAAGATGTGTAGCTACGAATTCTGACCACTTGTTGGTTAGTGCTTCTATGGACCTTGTCAACACCTGATCAAGCTCTTCCATCGTCAAAGCGGGCTCTTCGACGATGTTCTTGCCTTTTGACGCCTTCGTTTTCTTTCTAGGTTGAGGTTTAGTCACTTCCTCTACCTCTGGCGAGTTACGCTTATCTGGGCGGTTGGGATAAGAGATTGTCTTGACCAATTCTTCTTATTCTTCTTCATCGCCTCCATCATCTCCACCCTGGTCATCTCCGCTTTGCTCTGACTCATCTTGTTCATCACTTTCTTCGAGTGGGTTATTCTACTGCGTCTGACTGGGACCTGCACCCACATCTGTTACTGGGGGAATTGGTATGCTTGGCCTTGTTCCTGCATCCTTCTTCCATTCAGCCGACCACTGCTTGACTACTGTGAGGATGTCTTCCTCATTCACCACGTATGGCAACTTCGACCATTTGTGCTTGCTATCTGCGCGGGATTGGATGAAGACATGATGTATGTTAGCCCTAAAGTTGGCCACTCCTGCATACTGAGAAAATAACTCATTACTGAGCCGTGGTGTCTTCAATATCTCATATGAGATACTCATTGAATAAAAGGCAAACACATTGTTCATCATCTGCTAGAAGGTTTTATCCTGCAACACCCACAGAGATGCGTATCATGCTGCACCAGGCATGTGCGGAGGCACATCAACAAACTGTGCCTCGGTAGGTTCTTTCCATCCTACCAGTGCAATAAGCACTAACAACCATGAGTAGTGAAAGGGTCTACCTTTCTCCTATGCATCGTGGGCATCTTCTAGGAACTCCTTAGCAATGTACGCTGCCCAATTGTAACTGTAGCCTTCGACACAGTTCGCAGCAATACTGACAATCGGGGCAGATACTTCATTCGGTCTACACTTCCACATTAGCTTGCATGCTAGTAGTTCTATGGCGAAGCAAATGTTCTGGTGCTGGATTGTCAAGGTTTGATACCCTCGCTTTCCTTTCGTCAGCCCGAAGGTTCCTTCATGCTCTACGCCAGCTTCATGTTTTCATGCTTTCCCACGAACGCGATGCTAGGATCAGGCCCTTCCTTCGGCAAGCCTATAATCTTATGGATCAGTTCTCCATCAATAAGAACGCACTGGTTTCCTATCCATAGGTACGCATCATGCACCAATGCCAATAGCTGCTTGACCACTATGGTCACCTGCGTGCTGCGATTGAAGTGGGGAACATTCAACATCTTCAACAAGTCGGCTTGCTCCAAGCCAGCAACCCACTGTTTCACTTCCAGTAGTGTCGTATTGGTCTCTGCATAGTGGACAGAATGCAAGTATTTCCTAGCTGTGAACTGTGGAAATTTCCCACGATCATTCGTATCGTGGTCTGCATACTTAAGCCGGTCGATTTTCCCTGTCATTGTTCTGACCAACTACACACCCTATGGCAGCGAAGGGGTGCGTAACGTGAATATGGCTGTCCGCTGAGGTGGCTGAACTCCTGGTTGAATAGGCAGAAGATATAGTGGATGCTTGTTATAGTGGATTTCACCACACTAGGTGAATCACACATTGTATGGCCTTCCCCTGTCCCGCTGTAGACTCATTAGCCCCTATGGACCATTTGTTGTCTTTTGATGTATCATTGACCATCCCTAAAAACATTAGAAAAATGATATATGCGGCCTTTTCCCCGATAACCGCGTACATACGCAGATATTCCCTCTATAGTCGCGTACATCGGGATGTGTACATAATCCAAAACTGTTGGTGTGTTCCTTGAATTGGATCCGACTCATATGACTCCTGGCCTTCCATATGCCTTGAGATCACACGGATTTGACCTTTCAGTATCACTTTGAAAAGCTATATAAGGAACCATTGAGACATTGAAAGCATAAGAGAGAATTG